>OY970772.1:19647501-20035861 GCA_963853795.1 Xestia rhomboidea
CAACACGAACCTAAGTACTCGTAGCTCAGTCCTAGATGCACTTGTGCTTAGCTTCGACTCCAGGATTTCCATGCAAATCCTCCTGGACTATATGAATGAAAATTTATGTGTTGTTCCACAGAGTCCGATCCGGTACGACAAGTTCGACAGCATCTCTCTGTCGATGACAAACGCCAGCGTCGGGCTCACCGGCTCCTTCAGCCTCTCAGGTGAGCAACCAAATACTATTTCTGTCTACAAGCACATTTTATTTTGACATTGTTGATTTTTGCAGAAGCCGTGTTTTTCATATCCGATCTCGTGTAATAGTTTTCCGTTTATTTATTTATTTATTCGGGGTCCAACAAAGGATACACAGATACAAAAAGAATCACAATGATAGTTCTTTTATGATTTAACATAAAATATTTAGCAAATTGATTTGAGAGTTTATTTTCTGCTGTCCATTGTCCATATTATGGGAGTGTTCAAAACTAAGCCTGTCCTCAAGCTTAGACAGAGTTGTGGTGCGCCTCCCTACAGTAAACTAACTGCGATGAACAACCTTGTCAAATAAAGTTTATCTGACAGCTACATGTTGCAGAACAATGTTCCCCTCTGCCCCATCAATGGGATATTTTTAAACTAAATATTATTATCCTGCTAATCTTTGGCAAAGTGGAGCGACGATCTTTATAGGTTGGCTGGATAAGAAAGGTGAAAGATCAAGCTATTAGGAAATGCAACTAGGAGAATGGGAGACAAGTTTTATCCACCAGTGGACACTATGTGGACACACTAATAATTATTTATTTATTTATTTCATTTTTGGGAAAACTTACAGCTAAACAGATAGTGAGTAATAGTTTAAACAAAATATGGCCAATTATAAGTTTCCACATGTAGCATATAAATAATATGACATAAAAAAAATAAGACTATATAAAACACCAAACAAAAATTACTAAACACGCTCAAAGAAGCTATTGGATAAAGTTTTCTTCAGTACAAGTATTAAAAACGTCGATCTCAGCTTCCCGGCAGGTTGTGTTGTACATACGACTCGCTCCCACCATATACGAGTTCCGTCTGTACGTTGTGGCTACCACTGGGGTGTGTAATATATGAGGTCTACGTAAGACAAATAATAAATAAATAAAAAAAAAATGTTTGCGATCCCGTCTTCCTTAAGAGACTATCGAGCGGAGTTTACGAAAGTTTAAATAATAGTCAAATAAAACACCTACAAAGCCGGCCAACTAAGCCGGCTAACAATTCTTGAAGCCAAGTATTAGGGCACACGCAAGAAAGTAATAACATAGTTCCATCGTTATCGAAGCGATAAGTAGGTCTATGTAATAAACACATGATAAAAATCAGTTTTCGATAATCTATAACAACTTTGTTTTCGTCACTAACTATTATCGAATTACGTTCAACTAACTATTATCGAATTACGTTCAAAAAACTCATTATGATCCGTATAGACGACCGCATGTCTGTGGTAACAGTTTGTCCTTACGCTGGCCTAACGTGGTACGGAGCATCAATCAGACTAAGAGGTCAGCTTTTACAAGTTTTGTCACCATTGACTTGCGGTCTTCTGTACCTGTGTATATTATGTACATTTTGTTTTTGTATGTAGCTGAGTAAACATGAGCTGACGAAAATTGTAGAAGAGAACAATCCTAAATGAACAGAAACCTTTGTTCTGTTGATCCCTTTGTCTTTTGATTTCGATCCTACTTTGATATCAATGAAAGGTTTCGTGTAAGCTACTTTGAACTGCCATAAATAGCTGCGCGTTACAGTTATTGTTACGATGACGTGTCCCGCCGAACTATTGGTGTGCAGGCCTGCTGCGCGCCTTCACCGCGCCCGAGATGGTGGCGGGCGTGCGCTGCGGCCGCTGCTGCCCCGAGCCCGCCGCCGCCTACACCAAGCACATCCGCACCGTCAGCTTCGGGAAGGTTCGATACAATAACGCTATTTACTAGTATCTTTATCAATCATCATCATCATTATCACAATCATCATCATCGTTATCACAATCATCATCATCGTAATCACAATAATCATTATCGTAATCACAATAATCATCATCGTAATCACAATCATCATCATCGCAATCACAATTGTTATCATCGTTATCATTATCATCGTAATCATAATCATCATCATCGTAATCACAATTGTTATCATCGTAATCATTATCATCACAATCATCATCACAATAAATTAACAATAGCCCTGTATAGATGTCGAATCCGCCATCTTCTGGATCTCAAAATAAATGCAATATTCGTAATTAGCACCCCTGATAATCTCGGTATCCACACCCATATTGATTTTTAGACATTTCAACCACATCGCATCCCAACAGGGGATGTTGGTTTTTCAGGTCCGCCACATTAAATCTTAAAATCGTTGTTTTTGTAATACAGCCGACCCGATACACCACACAAACAATACCCATGTTGATTTTCCGACTTTGTCACCCCATTTTCCCCTCTTAGGGGTTGAATTCTGAAAAAACCTGAAACCCGTTTCTACTCATTTATCAATAGGAGTACTCCTGTGAAGTTTCAAATAAAACAGTCTAACTAATCTTGTTTCCCCATACAAACTTTGCAGCCTGATTTAACTCCCTTAAGGGTTGAATTTTGAAAAATCCTTTCTTAGCGTACCCCTAGACCACATAAGGAACCTACTTGCCAAATTTGGAATCTGTAGACCCAGCGGTTTAGGCTGTGCGTTGATAGGTGAGTTAGTCAGCACTTACCACACGATAAAGAAGAAGTTTCTTCTTTTATTATATATTTAGATAAGATTTATTGAAACTCGGAAATTAGTAGTGTTGAAATAAGACGTCAACTTTCATTGTCCATTTAAACAGCAACGCAAGCTAACAGCAGTCGGTAAATGTTGTAAAATAGTCAGATTTTGAATGCGTTCGGAGCTAAGTTTTCTTTAATTTATGAAGTGTAACGTTTTATGTCTTTTCGTTTTGATTTTGTGCGTCGTTTGCAGCTGCCCTACTGCCTGTGCCTGCACATCGGGCGCGTGGAGTGGCTGGGCGGAGCGCTCAACAAGCGCGGCGAGTTCGTGGCCTTCCCCGAGACGCTCTCCATGGCGCCCTACTCCGCCGTGCAGCCGCCCAAGGTACTCCTCGTCATGTCAGTCAGGATCTCGTACCTGGACTTACTGGACAGAGCTCCAACAAAGTTCTTGACACAGAAATCCCCAAAACATCGTCAAACCGGATGCAGCTGAGTTACGAGTGTGTTACTAGGAATGCATAGTTGAGTAGTAGGAGCTAGATAGTGGGTAACGCGATATGGTGCGTACGGGCTTCTGATTAGTGTACACTGCAGCAGCAGCTGGAGCTGGCGGCGCTGCTGGGGCCGGCGCGGCTGCGCGCGGGTCTGGCGGCGCTGCAGGCGGAGGGCGAGGGCGCGGCGCTGTACCGCCTGGGCGCCGTCGTGGTGCACGTGGGCGGGCCCAGGTCCGGCCACTTCGCCACCTACCGCCGGGGGAACGGCTTCGAGGCCAAGAGGTACCGTGCCATACTTTCACTTGCACGAACTTCAATCGTTTTTAAAGACCGTAGGATATTATTGTACAGTTCTCGTCAACCCCATAACTCTAATGAAATCAGCCTTAAAGTGTTTAGGGCAAAACAATTTTTAACCGACTTCAAAAAAGGAGGAGGTTATATGTTCGTGTGTATAATATATTTTTTAACTTTTAAAACTATGTTGTGTGATAAATATGAGCTAAATATGGGCGCGCATTTCTTTGTTTATAGAATTTTTTATACGCAGTACTGCAGTATATGTTTATTTTATCAAAATAACGTAATATCACTTTAACTCTCTCCCCCAGATGGTGGTACACGTCGGACACACTCGTGCACGAGGTGTCCCTGCAGGAGGTACTGCGCTGTTCCGCCTACATGCTGTTCTACGAGCGCGTCCGGCACGAGCCCGCACTGTCCGCGTCAACCAACTCGCACCACTTCTAGACCGGACTCCACCGGACACGCCCGGACACCAGGGTTATCACTCTCGAGTATATCCAGTTTAGCGGTCGGACAATATGTCCATTGTAAGCAGGGGGCAGTTATTATTATCATGCGGATAAAACTGTACGGTCACGTGACATCGCGGATTTAGGTTTTTCACTTCCGAGAAAATATAGTTTCGCTTTCAAATGAATTAGTGGTACATTAGACTACATGCACTCGCATGTAGTCTAATGTACCACTAATAAAACCAGTGAAAGCTGGCCTCATACTCTATTGATATTCCGTACGATGGTAGGACAGCTCAAGGTCAAAGTGTTATCATCATGCTTCTGTATTTGTATGATTATGTCCGTAGCACACCAAAAAAATTAGCAAACTACGCGGATGTAGATCTAGTTTAAACTTATGATAGGGAGGGACACACATAAACAGTAAACAGGGGTGGGGGTTGATTCAAATCGAATCACCCTCTTGTCCGCTGTAGTTTTAATTTTTACAAAAGGTCATCCATGCATACATGTTTGCTTACATACTTTGGATACTACGTTTGTATTAGAAACTACATTTTCTCAAAAGTGTCACAAACCACTTTTATTATTATCATTAGCATTGAAATTCCCAAAAAAATCGAATTCGAACTAATAAATAAATAAAGT
The DNA here is from genome assembly GCA_963853795.1 of Xestia rhomboidea. Classification (NCBI taxonomy): domain Eukaryota; kingdom Metazoa; phylum Arthropoda; class Insecta; order Lepidoptera; family Noctuidae; genus Xestia; species Xestia rhomboidea. Next base: position 19,652,164 of record OY970772.1, read on the forward strand.
TTAAAATTATAAATTTTGGCTGTGCCCTTATCAATTGTACACAATTCACTCACGCATTATTAATTACTACTAACTCAAAACGCTCATTTTTGAATAATATCAGTATTACTTTTAAGTCTGTTTTTTTGGCCATTTGAACTTTAAATGTACACTGGCGAGCATAGCTCCTTCTTAAAATGAATTCTTATAAACATCTGTAGAAAATAGCTTCAGTTTTGGCCCTAGCTAATCCTTGAAGCTAAATACTTTTCTGTAATCGTCATACGCCATGCCTATTATTTTAAAAACGGTCCAAGTTATGCCAGGGTGCAATATTAAAACTTTCTCTGTATTCTTCTATTTGATACATTCTCTTGCATAATGAAGTACATATCGTAAAGGTCTCGTGTTAGCTTTGGACTCAAGCGTAGTGTGCTGGGTAAGTTCCTGTTGTAGCTATAGATGACATGTCATGACAATTATCATAAGGTTCACGTAGCTCTCGTAAATAATGGCTAATGCGCGACAGACCGAAAAAAGGAGAGGATTCGTTCTTATAACTGCAGCGGGGTTTGATTCTAACAAATAATACACGCTACCCTCATACCTAGGCTGACACGTTCCACGCTTCATTCAGGTTCCTTTTTGTAGGGTTCCGTATTTCCTATTGGACCCACTCTCATTCTTATGGGAGGTCCATTTTTGTAGTCTCATTATAGTCATCGCCTGTCTGGCGCGCACTTACCACTCGAAATACTACTCTGTGTGTATATTCACTGATACTTATACTCTGTGTGTCAATCCCGGCACGCTACGCTCCTAGCCTAGGTCCCTAATCTTTAGGAAGAGTCTATTTTTCCACTCGCCCGATGTCTTCAGCGGTCTATCTATTACCTTTTTGTACAAATCTACACAAGTTAGAGATCTTTAGAAGGCACCTTCTTCATCAGAACTATTTAAATTCTATCTGTGTGTAATGTAGGAGCTTACATATAAAATCTGTGTTTTATATTACTGATTAAATGAAAATAATGACTGTGTAGGTAATCCTAAGTTTTCTACTAATTAAATAGGGCTGGGTGTTCGACGTTTATGCATTTCTTCGGACCCAGCGAGCATTGCAACTTATAACTTGCTACAACTCAGTAGAAATAGATCTGTAGCAACAACAACAATAACTTGTGTTGTATTACAACTAGCCGACCAAGATTTTAGACAATAATTGCCTGTCTTGATAACATCTGCGGATAACATATGAACTACGAAAACCGCCTTTGCTGCATACGATAGAAAGGCGCTGTTAATGTTAATTTGTTACCGAATTTGTATTGGTCCCGAAAATTCACTTTATTCGTATGAAGTTAATGTGCATATTCGTTTAAGCGACTGTGATAACGTGTTTCATGAAAATATGGACATCAACGTCAACCGAATTAGGTTCATTTTCATAGATCGACGCCTTACTTGTCTTGGTCGTCTAGTATGGTATAGTCTCGAAAATTGTGTGCCATGATTTTGAGTGACATTTTAGCTTTCGCTTCTCTCTGTGTACTTGAAATGTAGTACAATATTTATTTGTGTCGGTCAACTGGCTCGCGATAATTCGGTTCCCAAATGGTTGTCACTCTACTTATATTAAAATTGAAATAAAGTCGAAATTAAATTTGGTAAATGTTGTAGAACAATAATAAGCATTTTGAACCATGTTATTGCGATGTAGAGGAAGACGATTATTGTAATTTGTGCGGGTCTATATGACAGACTAGCCTGCGTGTAACCTAATTAAAATGTATATGTGGCCGATCCAAATTCAATTATTATAACTATTGACTATAAACTTTGTGAATTTGTTGTAATTACATTTTAAGGACTGTATTTGTCGTCCAATCCTGTATTTGATGTACCTTAGATGTATGTCTTGCATGAATTACTGTGCATTTTGTCTTTAGGCGGCAGGTCACAGTACGAACGTTATCATTGTATTCTTAGAAGATATTTCAATGGTTGACGCGAGAGCTCTTAGAGACGTGTTTGGGCATAACAAACCGCAGGTGTAGCTAAGGCGATCGCCGAATTCATTTTGTTCAGCGAACTCGAACGCGTATCGGCACGCATTGTATTGGTTACCAGTGATAAAGGTATCTACAAGTGTGACCTACCGCTTCACACTTAGGAAGTACTTACTTATGCATTTATTTTATACAAATGACTTGTCCACTTGTGTCCTTCCTGTACATAATACTATAATATTATTGTAACGGTTGTCTTGAAAATCTAATTTTCGAATTATAAAGCTCGTTTTGTAAAATTTAACGTTTTTTGGAGGCTAAGGGAGGGAGGGGAGTATTGGTGCCTAAATTGTGGCCAATGACAATGACTGAGCAGTGTTGCCATTTTATATCGTTATCGCATAAACGTAGCTATAGACGTTATTTATTATGTTCTGACATTCAAAGCTCGGAGCGAATCAGTAGTACGGAATATAGAGTTGATTATTTGTGTGAATCTTTTTTTGTTGCCATATTTTATTTTATTTGTTTTTTATTGCTTTACTTCTAAGATGCTTCAATCCACGCGACTATGTGAAGATGCTTCTAAATCCTGGAATATGTTTGATTAGATTCAAGACTAGCTGCTGTGCGAGTTTAAGTTGGCTAAAAATATGTAATAGCACCGTTTTACAGAAATAATGTATTCTATAATTTGTACTTCTGTATATTTTAGTTTTAGACGAATATTAGGTTATATTACTTGTAAAATACGTTGCTAAAGAAATATTTTAAAAACATAGTAAAACATTAAAGTTAAAAATTGCATAATTACGTTTGTTGTTTAAAAAATATAAAAATGGTTAATGAAGATTGCTATAAAGATACAATTTATTTTGGTAGAAATTATTTTTAATTCCCGCCATATTTTAATGAACTGTTTTGAGTCTAGTGACTGAGAATGTCTGAGTCATAGATTGCAAGAATGTTGTGCAATCATGTAAAACCATAATTGATGTCACAATTCTCAGCAAGTGGTTTGGAGATTCTAATTTGGTTTAATTAAGGATGGTGTTAAGGGAAAAGGGAATCTATTAAGGATGGTGTTAAGCCTGCTTGCTCAACAAATTAATAAATATTTATGAATTGAAAAAATTGCACTTCCAACTGTAACAACTTGTGCAAGTTTTATGGCATACATAAGTTCCATGTTGGTTGTTGTTTCTGCAGTAGATTACCGGAAATGTTCATGCAAAATATTATGTAACAAAATTTTGCTGCTATTTGAATCAAACCAGCAATTACTATCAAATGCTATAATAGCACAATTCTATATTGCGCAACATTTCAATTTGAAAGCTTTAGTAAATATGACTCATGGCTGTCTTTGTTTAAATGAAGTGTTTGCGCTTTCTGACTTTTGGTATGTAGTGTATTTGGTAGCCAGAGGATGCAATACTAAGACAAAATATTGAACAGCAACACTAAAATAAAAAAATGAACAGGTACTTCTTTTATTGGATATTGATTCTCTTTTGCTGGTGAACTAATGAAATACTGCATCAATTTGTATGGAAGTAATAAATCATAATAAAAAGGGAAATCAACATCCCTTCGAGCTACTCCGTACACTACATTTGACTGTTCATAATTGTTGGAAATTATGTTTAACTTAGGAAATTGCTTGGCATAATAGTCTGTTCATATTGTTGTGTTGGTGATGATTGAACTTCCAGAGAAACACTTGTGGCAACTGTAGATAGGATGGATTGTATCTAACAATTGTTTATAAATAAAATGTATTATAAGTGGCACCATGTTTCTCTTATTGAATCACCCTCTAACTTAACAACTTGCATTTTAGTCATTATGGAAAGTATGTTTTGGTTCTTTTTACAAAAAATGGTGTTGTTGATAATTCTATAGTCTAGGAATTATAATATACAGGTAATAGACAGAAAATATTCATTTTAGAGGGGTTTTGTTTATTATCAAGTTTTTCAATTAGAAATTTTAAATCAAAAGATATTCATAATATTCACAATTTATTTTCTTATGTTTACAAATAAAACATAGACAATATCAAGACTCATTGGTTTGTATGAATTCTGATCAACAGAGTAAGTTTTCTTAAATTTTTCTGTGCACTGTGTGTGTATGTTACACAAATAATATCACAAACAGTCTGCTCTACATGTAGTTAGATGTTAGGACATGCTGTCGATGAGTGATGCTCGCATTGTTGATGTGATCGCTGTGGGATTGGCATCATTCAGCTTGAACACACTTTCAATAACTGAGATTTCTGTTGATGTAGTGTCCAGGCCACAAAATGCGCACCAGTCGTTGACCACCATTCCTGCAGCAATCACTTCGCTGCCTCTATTCACTGTGCCTGCTACCAGCGGCACTTGTAGGAGAGATGACAACTCATCCTGGTCCTGGATTGTGGTTTTAGGATGCACGAGCCCGCCGCGATTACTGAGCGCCGCGTAAGACCCCACGAGAACGTTCCCTGCGACCGTCTGTCTGAACACCTCCACGTCCAGTGTGTCTGCGAGGATCTCCTCGGTGTCACGGTCCAGGTCGGGGTGCACGAGCGCCACATAGTCGTTGCAGGCGATCACGTTCCCGAGCGCGCTCAGGCGTTCCTCCACGCGCTGCACTTTGATGGTGTCCGGTAGACTGTTTCTAATGTGTTGCAACTCTGTATCTGTTGTCGATGAAGGAACCAGAAGTCCGTTTTTGTTGCCCACCGTCATGCGGCCGATGATACGGCACCCCGCGATGCTCATGTGCACCACGGGGATGGTTTCCGACAACTCTGCCTCGAACACGCTGTAGAAGTTCTCCGATCCACCGATTGCGACGAGGCAATAGGAATTTGTCAATTTACTAAACACTCCAACCTCATTGTTATTTTCGAATTGAACGCGGACTGCCATGATTTTGACTTATTCAAACTTTACTTGTAATTACAAAGTATTTCACAACAATAAAGCTTCACGTGGGGAGAAAAGAAAAACACGGGGATCTTGGTTCGTTCTAGTGGTTACATTTACGTCAATTTGACAACTACATTAGCAGTTTTATCCAGGTGTAGTGTTCCATTTTAAATAACGATATGTCAAACATTCTTATAGTGTATCTCGGTTTTTCTTACCGAGAAAGGATATAACCCTTCTCACTCTAATGCTAGGAAATCATAAATTGGAATACGCTTTACGTCATTGGTTAGTGTTCTTATGACTGCGTTCAGAAAAAAAAATACTGGGTATAATCGCAAACTTTTCGAGGTCATGAAAATTATAAAATCAATTTATTTGAGAGAATCTATGAGTTCTGTCAATAATATGACATCACCTGTAAAAATGGATGAAAATAAGTAATTTGTGCAATTTCAATTTGTTTTACAAAATTAAAAGTATGTCTAAATGTATTCGCGATGAAGACGAAAGATGCGTAAATTCGTATCACTGAATTGTTTAGTAGATTGCAATGACACAGAACTGTTCCCAAGCGATGTTATTCAAAACCTGAGGCAGGTTGTGATTGCTCCAATCGTATACACGCCGAAGATCCAACAAGCTCTAAAAAGAATCAATTTCAAATATCACAGGACTTGTAGTTATTCGAATCTTCTACGGGTAATAGCATAGTTATTGTTTAACATGAAATAAACCTAGTAATTATTTCGTAGCAAAATCACCGGCCTATAGGAAAATGTTCAGCTATATGGCCATTAATTCGATTTGCAGTTATAACGTAATACCTACATAAACTATAAACCCAGTGGTGTGATCGTTGGACTGCCAAGTCATAGGTCTCAAGCTCGAACCCAAGACACGCACCTCTGAATTTTCAGATAGATGTGTGTTTTGTTTACCTAACACTTGTTTCGGTGAAGGAAAAACATCGCGAGGAAATCAGTATGCCTTTTATAGGTATATTTCTCGACGGCATGTAAATCCGGGAGCGATCACTGCAAGGTAAGAGGTACATTGAACATCACTAACAAGCTTGAAAGTTCTCGACTGATGAAGTCTACGCTCCGTCCAGCACAAATCCAGATCCAAAACCGCGAGAGCTTTCAGCTTGAACTCTAGAATCGTTTCGAGTGCCCTGAGTGGACGAATAAGATGGGTTCTTGGAAACTGTCCATACGACCGGGTCTAAGTTCTTCAAGACACGTCGTACAGACAAGAACAAGCAGCTTTCCGATCACACTCTCAAGCTCATGCAGGAGGTATACCCGTTGTAGATCTAGCAAACGACCCAAGAGCTAAACTGACCCGCCACTATACCGAAGAAATCCCGGACGTCAGCTTGTACGAGATTAGGATGGCTCTGAAACAGCTCAAAAACAACAAGGCATCGGGTGATGATGGAATCACGGCCAAACTCCTGAAGGCAGGTGGAAAACCGGTACGTAAGGCCTTTCAGAAGCTGTTTAATTCCGTCATACTCGAGGCGAAAACGCCACAGGCATGGTGCAGGGGTGCGGTGGTACTCTTCTTCAAGAAGGGCGACAATGCCCGGTTGAAGAATTATAGGCCCATCTCACTTCTAAGCTATGTCTACAAGTTGTTTTCAAGAGTCATTACGAAACGTCTCGCGTGCAGGTTTGACGATTTTCAGCCTACCGAACGAGCTGGTTTCCTAAAAGGCTTTAGGTCCGTGGACCACATACATACGCTGCGGCAGCTTATACAGAAGACCGAAGAGTATAACCTGCCTCTCGGTTTAGCGTTTGTGGACTACGAGAAAGCCTTCGATTCGAGACCTGGGCTGTACTGCAGTCTCTACAACGGTGCCAAATCGACTATCGGTACATCGAGGTGTTGATGTGTTTGTACAAAAACGCTACCATGTCAGTCTGACTTCAGGACCAAGCCTCGGAACCAATCCTTCTGCAGCGAGGTGTGAGACAAGGAGACGTCATATCTCCGAAACTGTTCACCGCTGCACTGGAGGATAACTTCAAGGTTCTAGACTGGAGAGGGCTAGGCATCAACGTCAATGGCGAGTACATCACTCACCTTCGGTTTGCCGACGATATAGTGGTCATGGCTGAGACCATGGAGGACCTCAGTACAATGCAGAGCTTCCGGAAGAGTGGGTCTTAAAATGAACATGTCAAAACCAAGGTCATGTTGAATGCCCATGTCACACCCACTCCTATCAAGATCGGAGACTCTACACTCGAAGTTGTAGACGATTATGTGTACCTGGGACAAACGGTCCAGTTAGGTAGGTTAAACTTCCAGAAAGAGGTCAATCGTCGAATTCCACTCGGCTGGGCAGCGTTCGTGAAGTTGCGCAGTATCTTCTCGTCCAACTTACCGCAGTGTCTCAAGACGAAAGTCTGACCAGTGTGTGTTACCAGTGATTACATACGGGACTGAAACGTGGTCGCTCACAATGGGCCTCATCAGAAGGCTTAAAGTCACCCAAAGGGCTATGCTCGGAGTTTCCTTGCGTGATCGAATTAGGAATGAAGACATCCGCAAGAGAACCAAGGTTACCGACGTAGCCCGAAGAATTGCCAAGCTTAAATGGCAGTGGGCAGGGCACATTGCTCGCAGAACGGATGGCCGATGGGGCCGAAAAGTTCTGGAGTAGCGACCGCGAACCGGAAGACGTTGCGTTGGAAGGCCTCTCACTAGGTGGACCGATGACCTAGTGAAGTCTGCGGGAATCCACTGGATGCGAGTCGCACGGGACCGGTCAATGTGGCGACACTTGGGGGGAGGGGGGGGGGGGCTATGTCCAGCAGGGGGCGTCTTTCGGCTGAAATGATGATGATGATGTAAAGCCAAGTCAGAGGCCCTGAAGATTTCTTTAAGTTTAAAGCAAAGGCTCAGAAATACCTACTACGACCAAAACCGGTTCACTATTTACTTTCTCCAGTCTTCATCTGATCGTGGTTTTGACAAACCACCTTCATATAAAAATCGCTTGATTGCAATGGCATGATTGTAAATGAATAGGCCCTTGCTTCATAAACAATAGGATGAAGCTAAAATATTATAACAAATATGGTTTTGATTCAGGAATGTAATGTTGGCGAGGGAGAGACCTTATTGATGTTCTGGGGCTACGAGCGCTCCGACAGCAAAGTGACCATAAGCATGTCCACCGATAGCTATACCTCTTTACATTTACCGGTAAGAGCAGTTCAAATACCCAAGTATAGTTAGATAGGGCCCGCCTGTTTCCAAAATTTTTGGGGGCCTTTTGAACCAGAGTGTGGACAGTTTTTGTTGTGAGTGTGGAGTGTTCTGGACAGTTTTTATTGAAGAGCGAGCATAGCTAGCTCGAAAAATAGGATTTTTCTTGTTCGCGATAAGTTAAATTTTCATTAATTATTAAAAGAGGTTATAGAAGAATTCGTGGTTATTTTTTTCCACACGTCAGGGGCCGTCATTACTCGGGGGCCCCGTATCTTTGACAAGGTGGTAGCTACGCCACTGGCGTATGGACAAAATCGGAAGTAACTATACCATCTTGTTTTTTAACCGACTTCAAAAAGGAGGAGGTTCTCAATTCGTCGGAACCTTTTTTTTTATGTATTTTCCCCGATTACTCGAAGATGGCTGGAACGATGGATTTTTTTTTGTTTTGTTTGAAAGGGTATACTTCCCAGGTGGTCCCATGATCATCAAGTCAGGATCTGATTATGGGATCTTGGAAAAATAGGGAGAACTCTTCAAATTTTATTCTCGGAGTGGTCCCATTTCAATTTGGTGAAGATCTGATGAAGAACTTCGGAGATAGGCAACGGAACTCCTCAATAAATCATAGCAAATGGACTCGGTTGGCTGAAATCTCATGTCTGTATATTGTTTAAACCAGTTCATAACATAACATCACGCCGGTACGCTGTGAAGGGGTAAGCACATGTGAACCACTAAAAAGTGAAAAATAAAAACTTTTCTGCAAAAAGTAAAACCACACACAAAAGTGAAAAATAACTTTAGCTTCAGAAGTCGGTGACAAAAAAACTAAATCAATCAAACAAAGGTCACCGACTTCTGAAGCTAAAGTTAGTTTTCATTTTTTGTGTTTTTTTAGAAGTCAAGCCCTCCTGTCAATATCATTCAAATGCAAAAAGATCCTTGTAGCAGTGTGTCTGAGTACCTACTTACCTGTACACGACCGTCAAAGATCTACGAATAACAGCCGGGTCCAAAATCTAAATGTTTTTTCCGAGGCACCTGGGTATGTAATCCATGAGTGGATCAACTTTGGCAAGCTTTGCCCCGAGTGGCAGCTTAAAATATAATGTTGGAACTATTTCTATCTAACACTGTTCTAAGCTTTCACAGTTCTTAGCTATACTTAAAATGTCACTTACGGGATAACTTCCGTGATTATTGTTTATTTTTGAGCTCCCGATATTTCGACGCTGTTGCAGCGCGTTGATCACGGGTTGAAAAATAAACTATAATCACGGAAGATATCCCGTAAGTGACATTTTAAGTATTTCTATCTAATCTGCATGAACGTAAGTGCTGGCTATGATTGATTGCACAGGCTAGTGCTCCGAGCTCCCTCCGTGACAGAGAGTTGCGCTCCACTGCCCAACAAACAGATATAAGCTGTCGATACTCCGGCATCATTTCACCAGGTACGTTAAGTGTTCGGTCGACCAAGATATAAAATGGCTTACATTGTGCAAGTTACATTGTAAAATGTAAACCAATAGCTTGGTCGACCGTACATGGATCTTTGTTTCCCATATATCTTTACGGTGCTGAGACGTGGACTTTATAGGAAAGCGAGAAAAAGAAGATAGACGCCCTAGAAATGTGGTGCTGGAGGAGAATGCTTGGCATAACCTGGACACAGTTCCGAACAAACTTCTTCCATCGTCCAATGTCGTATTTTCACTTTCTTTGGACATTTCACGCGTCAAGAAGCCACATCTATGTAGCATCTGTATGTGTGTTTCACACACACGTGATCAACAATGCGTTGTTGATCTCCTGCCCGCGAATGTAAGAACAGTACAGTACGGGAGTAATGGCGACGAATTGTGAAACTTGCCACTACCGCTGATGTGACGATATGACCACTCTGCCAAGAGTGTGACGACGAAGAAGAACACGAAGGGGATTACGGGGTCTTAGTTCACTTCAAACCTAGCACTTCCTAGTCGGGGTGGCCCAAAGTCCCGAGTTCACTACGGTCGCTCTTGCATCAAATACAGGGTGTAAACAGACTCGTCACGAAGCCGTAAACCAAGCATTCTGTACATCAAAATAAGTAACTTTACGCAAAAATTATTGCTGGGAAACGACTTTTTTTTTTGGGGTGAAAAATCATGTTTTTTGGTAGAACACAATGTAACGCACTCAAAACATTGTGCTGGTGGATGGATCGAATAGTAGGTACGGGGGTCGTGGAGGTGTTTAAAGTAAAAATCTTGCATTACTAAACTTAACTTGTATTTAATAAAAAACTTGTCAAAAAGTTGGAACTTTGACATCCATTATCTCCGTAACTAGAAGGTTCCCAGGTATGGTGTAGAACAAAAAAAATGATCGCAATGAAGGGGAGAACAAGTGCCTTTCGGCTTCGTTAAGAGGTTTTTTCCACGCTTTATAATGCCCACCGACTGACTACCTGTAACGACTGTCGGCTTTCCGAGACACGGAGGAAACTCGGGATGTAATGGTTGATCACCCATCCACAGACTAACAAGCAAGCGCTGCTTAACCTTGAAGATTACCTGTGCTGTTATTATTTAGTAAATAACAAATACTATTGAACGTGGCCATAGCTAATATTTATCTTGATACTAATCAAGATAAATATTAGGAGCTAAAGGAACCATTACTATCTTTGACCAGGGAATCCAAATGAAACGGATGAGCAGCGCCAGACGCGCGCGCGTATAGCAGATTCACTGACGTTCTCCTCGCCCGCGTCGTCGCTGATCCAGCCGGCCGGACGCTCCATGTCGATCCTCAGCTCCGTCTGCGCGCTGCTGCTCAATAAACAGGTACCGTTATTGCGATCATAGTTATCATCACCCTTTAGCAGTTAAGTGCTGGACAACAGGCTTCCTTAATCACAGTCTAAGACGAAAGTCGCAACCGCATTTTTGAATATTTTAAGATCGTCAGCTTGCAGAGTAAGGAAGCTGGATTGGCAGTGGGCTTTTTGTCGAAACGCCGATGGCAGATACAGCAAATGAATCCTGCTGGAGACCGTATATCGGCAACCATAGTGTAGATTCCTGCAATGGCGGATTGAGATTGTTTGATTAAAATTGACATGATTGACATGTATCTCGTTTGCATCGTCATTAGGGCTCGCAAGCTGCGAAAGAAGTGTCTAGCTTCACGGGCAGCCTCCGCTCGGACAACATCTGCCGCATCTGCTTCGGCGGCGAGTCGGCGGAGCGGCTGGTGCGGCCATGCTCCTGCCGGGGGACCATCGCCGCCGTGCATCGCACCTGCCTCGAGCGCTGGTTGCTGCAAGCCGCTACCTCCTACTGCGAGCTGTGCAGGCACCATTACGTCGTCACCAGGAGTCACAAGTGATTTTTTATAATTTTGTAGTCTAAGCGTAGCATTATGGGCGTATAATGTCCCCACAGCTGGGATGAGACACAGGCTTTCCTGTGAGCAGGTACCACCCGGGCTCAGTGCGAGTTGGTAGATGTCACATGTTCTTCCACCGTTAAAAATAGCAGTGCAAACTAAATAAACTTATACAAAGTAGCAGGTCTGCCTGGCTCAGGATGCACGACTTTGGTGGCGGAATGGCGGGGGAGGCTAGAGCTTCCCACCGCCGGCCTCGACACAATCGAGGCGATCCGGCCAGTACTCGACGACTGGCTCGGGAGGAAGCACGGCTTCCTGACGTTTCGGGCCACGCAGGTGCTTTCGGGGCACGGCTGCTTCGGGAAGTACCTGTGTCGCTTAAGCAGGGAGCCGGACGCCCGGTGCCATCACTGCGTCCACTGCACGGAGGATACGGCGCGGCATACGCTGGCCGAGTGTGCCGCGTGGGATGAGCCGCGCCGTGCCCTCGTAGCAGAGGTTGGAGGAGACCTGTCGCTGCCGGCCGTCGCTCGCGCGATGGTTGGCAGTGCAGAGTCCTGGGACGCAGTGGTGTCCTTCTGCGAAACCGTCATGTCGCAGAAGGAGGCTGCGGAGAGGTTGAGGGAGGTCGAGACCGCTCTCCCGACCCGCAGCAGACGCACCGGGCGTCGGCAGAGGGCTGATAACGCCCTCTTCCGGCCCCCTAAATAGGTCCAGGGGCGACGGATTCGGGGACATCCGTCGCCCCCCATGACACTGGAACCGAGACGGCGGCGCGTCGTGTTCCACGCGCGCCTCTCCGAGACGTAGCGGGGGGAGTCTTACACCTCACTCCTCCCGGGACGAGGCCCGCAGGTCGAGCGGGCCAGCACTAGTCCGGGGCAGCGGAAGTCGCATCAGATCCCGCTTCCCCCCGACGCAAGTGTGCGATGGAACACCGGTGTGGTTTTAGTCAGTACGAGTCTGACAGACCCCTCCGCTCTCCCCAGGGCGGAGGACATCCATTGAGGATTTCCACATCGAGAAAAAAAAAAAAAAAAAAAAAGGATGCACGACTTAGGTACTACTCGTAAGTTAAGGGCCACCACCAGTTTTCTGTTAAAATGACAATAACAAAGCAAACTCCGAAAACACAAACATTCCGGGAGTCTATTACGAGTGCTTTCGTCCAGATGGTCATGGATGCGCTCGATGTTAGAGTGGGCGATGTCGGGGCGCGGGCGCGCGCTGGCGGCCGACATGTGGCGCGCGCTGGCGCTGGGCACGGCCAGCGTGCTGGGCACGGCGCGCGCACTGCACGCGTGCGACGCCGTGCTGCAGGCCGGCGCGCGCAGGGGCGGCGGCGCCGCGCTCGTCGCCAACCTGTTCTCCTCGCTACTCATTGGAGTTATCGGTGAGTGCGTGGATGGTGAATATTAAGGTTCGGTCAAACTGGTATGGAGAGACTGGACTCCGGACACCGGACAGCTGTGTACTGAAATGCCATTGTCCGGTGTCCGCGACTAGTTCGCAATCTGTCCGCACCACTTTGATTGACCCTTTAATAGACTTATTTTTCAGAATTTAGGGATTAAGAACAGAAAACTATTCGAAAGTGCCTAAAATCGGCCTTTTGCCTGATAATGTCTCATTTTCTCAGAAACACCATAATTACTGCTGAGTCTTTTAATCACTCCAGGCGCGCTGAACGGTCTGCTGACGACGTGGATGCTGCTGAAGATCCAGGAGCACCAGCTGTCGTGGCAGGCGTGGCGGGACAGCACACTGCACGTGCACGTGACGCTGGGCGACGAGGAGGGCACGCTGACGCCGCACACGTCTGACGTCACGGTGGTCGGCGACGAGGACGGCAACGCCACGGCTGACAGGAGCACCAATGTAGCCGACCCTTTCATGGTCTCACTCCCCTTCAATCTGCCTGAACCGTGAGGTTATTTCGTTTTGTATCTAGTAGATAGGCTCGTTGGTCTAGTGGTCGCCAGCGCTCCTGCTGATCATGAGGCTGGGTTCGTTTCCCAGTTCGGGCAGTGTTATTCAATTTGTCTTCTGTAATTTCTCAGTAGTAGCCGCGGAATCTGGATTTGTGGCGGTATGACATGGGTCTCCACTCCAACATATCTAAACGTGGCTGCACTATTCGGTACTTATACCACTGCCTAAGTTATGTTTACCTACGTATTTAGTTTTGATTTGGACATGATGGTAGAATGTAGGTAAGGCAGTTGGAGGATGATGACGTAATCACGCAAAAGGTTTATCTGCTGCTATGGCTGACGTCATTGAGCTTCTACTTGCTGATTGTCATTTCGATGCAAGCTTTAAACTAAGTGAAAAAGCACATAGGTAGGTACTTAATATTTTACGTAGTTACCTACGTCATTAGTTCGAATGCAAAATATGCCTATTAATGAGCTCCTGTGACGATCTAATCACCAGCAAGATCCGAAAGTGCGTGTCATTTATCTAATTTAGGTTATTACGGTTTTAATTATGAGAGAGTGAGTCTATCGTCTTCGTCAATATTCTTTATCTTTATCAATAGATTTCTGATACCAAAGTAGATAATTAGGTACATTATTTTGTCCACAGATACATACATACAACTCGCAAGTTTAATTCCCCCTGAGATATCAAATCGCAAAACATTTTAGAAATATTTTCGGCGAAATAAAATTATTGTCTGGAAGTAAGGATTACTAAGTACGGCGTTGCGCCATCGTGCACTTGAAGACGAGTTTTCCTGATGGCAGCTATGGTATCGATCTCTTTCATATGCTTTACGCTCACAACCGCCTCTTGTTTCTTAATTTTAATGGCTTTATTAATAGTACGGCGTATTAGAAACAGCTCGGGTGCTATCACAGAATCTGTAAATGTTACTTAAAAAATAAATTTCTATGTAAGATAACCAACAAGTTCATGAAATGAGCGTGGAGCTCTCAGGGTCGCGACAGACGTCATGCCTTCTTTTGTCCATTATTCCTTCTTTAAGTTTCATTCTTTAAATTACTTTGCAATAAATATTTATGAAGCCACAATCCAATTCTTGTTGTTTTGTAGTATACTTTTTTTCCTAATTATACTATGCGAATACCTTGATAATGCTACTATGCATAACTCTGCCTACTTGCTATGATCTGATGTGCAGTAGAGATGGTGAAATAAAATAAAATAATTAATAATACCCCAGTGTTTTGTTAATCAATATTTATTTCATTACAATATAAATTAACATAATAATCAATATAGTAATATCAAATTTCATAAAATCAGTAGCGAATACATCAAGCCGCTTTATTATTAATGTCAAATTCATATAATATGTTAAATGTAATCGTGAAACTGTATGTACACTGATATTAAAGGATTCTACTCTCTTATGTGGGTATATAAGTGCAAGCGATCCTTGGCAGTGCGTACACTACATGGTACATACACTATGACCTAACAGCTACAGTAGTCGCTCGATATATAAATGTTAGTTAAAACTTACAAGCTAACGTAGAAAAAATCACATCTTGAGATTATAATAAATAGGAGGACTGTATCGAGACAGCGCTTGGAGATACGAGTTGGGCGGACACTGACATATAAACATTTATAACAAACGAACTAATCAACAACATACGCTCTTTGGATTTATAACACACTTCGTAACGTACTATTTGTGACTACAGCGATCGACTACTCGGCGCGGCCGCCTGACCCCCCACGAACGCGAACACCGACTGTTGTCTCTACAAAACCTTCTAAAAGGATGGACCAACTAATTTATTAATGGAAAATCTAACGACTAAACCATTGGAGCCTTCTAAAAGTAATCGCCAACTTAGACGTAAAGGTAGTCTAATCAATTACCCCTCGAGGCTTCAATATGTTTGTACGACAGTAGAGGGTGTTCGCGTTCCTTGGGCGGCGACGTGTGACGTCAGTGGCGTCAGTCCTGGTCCTTGAACCGGCGGTAGATGGACTGGACGTACGTGAACACGCACTTCCAGTCCGGCTTGCGCATCGCCACCATGTCGTCCACGTCTAGCAGGGGGTAGATGCCCGCCTTCTCACTGGAAACAAACAAAACAACTCATGTTAGTTTGTTATTGCTGCTTGTACTTCGTCTACGAGGACCTCACAAGTGAGCCTTTGAACGCTAGAATAAATGTATAGTACCGTCAATATTTCCATGTACATACATAAAATCAAAAATCAAAGCGTTTATTTCAAGTAAGCCAGTTACAGGCACTTTTGAATTGTCGAAACAAAGATGAAAATTAAATATAGCTACAGTCCCAGTCACAAGACATAAAAACTGTGAAAGTACTGTAGTTGCCCATTCCCTAGCGTAGATCTCTATGGAGAAGAACGGGCAAGAAACTCCATGGACACTCTTTTAAATCAAAATATTGTTACAAAATCTTGGTTACATCATTCATGTTGAGATGGTATATTATGTGAGAACAATGTAGCAAGATGTGCACGTTAAAAGTGTCCACAGTAAAACAAAACAAAAAAAAAACAATTGAAAAACTAAAATAATTCATTAAAATAAGCCATGGCAACTGAGAGATGACCAGTCACAACTGACAGCGCCCGTTCACGGACATGACGCATAGATCAGCACCATTCAACTCAACCATTTTGAAGGGAACTAAATGATCCGACACATGCGCCACCATCAGCGAGACTTTTGAGTGAGCATGACATATTCTCAACCGCCAGGGCACATTCAAGTCAAGAAAAGACGTAGGTTTCCAGTGAATGATAGCTTTCTAGTACATAGTACTCACACAATATGGACTATGCGATTATATAATACTAAAGAGATTGAATCTATACAATGCAAAGATAGTTGTACAATCTTCAGCAGCTCCAACAATACCATTTAATGCTATCAATTTAAGCGCCCCTGTCCTTGTGGAGCAGGTGCATTGAGCCAAGCATTTTTATCAGCGATATAATCGCTCAACTTGTAATATGCTTGCTTACATAGTGTGCGTTTAATGCATGTTTTAAATTTCGTCTCATTCAGTTCAAGAATACTTTGTGGAATTTTATTATAGCATCTCAAACAGTACCCCATGAAAGATGAGTCTACTTTAGCGAGTCTGAAGCCTGGCTGAACTAGTTGGTCCCTATTTCTAGTACTGTAATTATGTCTGTCACCCCTTTGACGACCCGAATGGCGCAGCGGTAGTGAGGCTGCCTTACGTTCTTAGGGTCCCGGGTTCGAATCCCGGTTGGAGCAAATGTATGTGTGATGAGCATGGACATTTGTTTCCGAGTCATGGATGTTTATATGTATAATAAGTATGTATTTACAAACAAAAAGTATCTATGTAGTATATCAACTATCTGGTGTCCACGACACAAGCCTCGTTGCTTAGTGTGGCACTAGATGGCGCTGTGTGTTAATGTCCAGCGATATTTATTATTATTTATTTATTACTCGGCAATTTTGAAGGCGAGCGTAAAGTTGTGTCGGCGTTTCTCAGGCGATAGCTGGGAGTAGTCGAAGGCGTCCGGCAGGAAGTGGTGCACCAGCGCGCAGAAGGCCAGCCCGTCCGCCCAACTCGTGGAGAAGTTCTCCAGCTTCACATTCTGGGGAAACACGTGCAGAACATTATAGTTCGTGGAGAATGAGGAGGAATTAGGGCGGGTACAGAAAACTTCGTTAGTTTTTTAAATTTATAACAGCTGCGTATACACTGGTAACTCTGTTACATCTTTGAAGACAACTTAGTCGGAAATGGAAGTGCACGGCCAAGTTTCTAGTGCACATAAAATACTGTCAATTTTAAATTCTCAAAATGTGGGGGTCATATTTGTTGCAACATCCTAATTGTTGTGGTTCCTTACAACTATTGTGACAAACTACATACATTTAAGATATTTGATTATTATTGATATGTGATTGGGGAAATGCAAATCTAAGAATATTATGTACACGGTGGAGAGTGAACGTACTGGGATAGACTCACCCAATCTATTTACAACTCATACCCACATTTACTTGGACATTTCTATTTAAAGTTAAGAACACAAAATCATGCATAATCCTGAGAAGTGTAACTCACACTTCAAATGACGTATTTTATTTATAAACCCATGCTTTTTAATTTAAAATTGATTAAACAATTAGTCATTTTTGATTAGTTAAAAAAACACGAATAACATTTTACGATTTATAGGTAGGTACAATTTCATCCCAATGTTTAATTATTAAATAAAAATATACATAGTCCATATAAATCTGCGTGTAAAAGACATATTAGGAATTACACTGATAAGTAGATCGAAACCAAAGCAATATGATTTGGTCGTACAGTCACAGATGAATAAATAAACAATAATTTGTGAAAATAACAAAACGTATAAAATATATATACAGAAAGTAGCAGCCAAAATGAAGCGATAAGAGAAGCGTGGAGTATGAGTGGTAGTGACGTCAGTGACGTGTGTGTTAATACTAGGTGCGCGTGCGCAGCGTACGCTATCAACATGCTACATCTCGATAACGCGGTTAAATCCGAACGCCCTGACTTGAAGGCAGATGCACATTTTTATAATATCGACTTCGGTTCGGGATTTCACCAGGTGGAGGAGTCGACAAAAATATGCATTTGCCTAATCTAACCGCATTTGAAACCTCCCCAATACGTTTATGTACAGTATCTAAATACTAACAAACCATAAACATCTAAGAAAAACAAAATAAACAATTGCGGTTTGGTGTGCAGTACAGCTAAAGTAAGACCCATAGACGACATCATAGTATACGCAGTGGGGGTGTTGCGTGCGGAGTTGCGGACGGAGAGGAGGGCGGGAGGTGTGGAGAGTACCTCGTAGTCCCGGGTCTTGTCGCGACACCACTGCAGCAATCGTTCTTTAATAGTGACGGCGCTGGCTTGCAGCGCGGGGTCCGTGAACTTGAAGTAAGGCTGCGCCGGAGAGCCCGGGCTCTGCGGGGTCTTGGGCGAGCTACAACCAGCACGCATGTTAGTCACCGCGGCCACGAGCTGCGACCGAGCGTTAGTCTCGTCGGCGTCAAACTATTAGTTGTGTGTCACATCGTGTGCTACGGAACGCGTGTGCTATTAATGGGGCTCGGAGGTTATTTAGAAGAACGCGTGCTGATCTCAAGTCAACTAGATGTCAAGCTCCGCCGGGCTTCGTTCATGAACGATACTCGATGTTCTCATGACAGGGTAAGTACACACGTGCGATTATTGACAGAGGCCTCGTATGTACTTAGCCTTATATGCTTTTCGGAAAAATGAATCTCGAACGTATTAAGCGACTAATATAAGAGTACATGTTATATGCGTATCAGTAACTTGTATATTTACTTGTATCTAATCCTTATTCGAATCCACAGATATGGCTGCCAAAATAAATAAAATATATTGCGTTACATTACGTATGAAGCGAAAGGGTCTTATACATAAAAATAATAAAGTACTTGAATGGTAAGGAGTCTTATGTAATGGTCGTTTGTTTCATGTACGATATCGTTTGAAGTTGATGAGTGGTCTTTGGTAGAAAAAAGGACGAGAGAGACTTACTTGGGACTGGTGGTTGAGTTTTGTTTCTCGAGCTGCCGGAACTTGGCAAATGGCGAGACGGGCTTGGGCGCCGGCCTGGTCACACTCTCTATCACTGTGAATTACAATATCAATTCAAGACCATTCACATTATCTAATTTATATTTATTAAATAATAATTTCACTTAGCTAAGACAGCTCACCTTTAGATGTTTTAGTGGTGGTAGTGCTACTAACAGTTTTTTCTGACGAGTTCCTCCTCACGCTCGATGTCACAGTTACTTCCTCTTCCTCTGCAAGCAAAACGTGCACATTAGTTACCGTCCCTGACGTACGGAGCCACAGATCTAACACTAACTCGAAACACTTGGAAAACAATCAGCAAGACAGTACAACAATAACCTATAAGCTATTAGTCAAATAACACGGTTACAGAGGGCGCGGATGAAGATGGTACGGAGGTTACGAGCACATATGTACATCGACGTGATAGCGCGGCGGAAGGGGCCGGGGGGCATGCGGGGCGGGCACAAGCACAGACCCACACACACACGACTCACGCGCGTCTCGCTCGTCTCCCGCTCCTAACTAGTGGAATGTTGCGACGCTACGCTACGCGAGCGCCGACACCAGGTCTTCGAATGCGTCCTCAGTGTTGCTCTCGTCCAGGAACTGCAGCTCCGCCACCGTGGGCATGGTGCGGCTGCGGCCCAGCGAGTAGCCCTGCGGCGCGTGCGACTGCCGCAGCGCCCGCGGCCGCGCCGCACCCGCGCCCGTCGCCGGCCGCTGCGGTTGTAGCTGCTGCCCAGAGAAATACGCTTCCACCGTTCGCTTCTTTTCCGTTACTTCCTCGCGGGCGATCCCACCCTCGAACAGCTTGGGCACAGCTAGCAGGTGCATGGACTTGGCGCGTGCGACCACTCGGCGCGGCGAGGCGGACTTGGGGCTGCCGACCATCTGGTGCCACGAGCCTGACCTGCTGAGTGGGTTGGAGCCGAAGCTGCCTGCCGACTCGCTGGACAGCACGGACTCGCGGGACGCGGCGAGCGCGCCGGGGGAGGGGGGGGCGTGCGGGGGGGCGGGCGCGAGCAGGGGGGAGCGGCCGGTATGTACAGGGGCCCGTACCTGCGACCTCGCCGTCTCGCGTTTTTTCCTTTCGAACTGCGCGATGACGTCGTTTTTCGGTGACGAAAACTTGTCGAGTGCGCCGCGCAAGCTGTCGGCCGCAGAACCTCGACGACCCTCGTCGTTGCGTGTGCGCACGCCGCTCGTGATGGTAGCCGCGCCACGCACCGGGCCACGCATCACGCGAGTCACCACGCTGCCGTGCTCCGTTGTGGCGCCTTCCCCTACGCCATTAGTGTAAGGCACGTCACCGTTCTGGTAGGCGTGGGGTGACTCGGTCGGGTTGGTGGCTCGCGGTGAGTACGGGCTGGTGGGTGCGCGCGGCTGATGGCTGATGCTGCTCCGGAGGCGATCCGTGTCGTTGGTGACAACGTCTGGCAGGTAGTCCACCTTGTGCGCGCGGGCTTTCTCTATGTCGGGCGTACGCTGCAGCGGGACAAAAGTGGAGATGCCGCTGGATGGCGTGTAGTCAGTGATGGTATAGGCAGGTGGTGCGGGGGGTTTCCGTTCCGTAGGGTCGCTGTGGCCATTCATAACTGCCTCACGCCGGTTCTTTTCTCGAATTTGTTTCTCATAAAACTCAATTTGGAGTTTTTGTGCATCAACCTTGGGTACATATGCGTCTTGCGCTGGGAGTTTGGTATCATCAATTTTCCTCACGAGTTCTGGAGCAGACAGGTCATTCTGACTAGGTATGCTCTTCACCGGATAGTTTTGTATTTGCGGGAGCGCGTGAGTCGGCGGTGCGGGCGGGTTGAACGCGGACGGTCTCTCCCGGTAGGGGGCGGGTGTGGGCTCTGGCTTGTTGCTCTCGAACTTGGCGGCAGCCATGCCAACCACCCTCCTTGGTTTGTCTGCGTCTGTCGCCCAAGGCTTACTCGGCAGCGGCGGGCTTGGGGCAATGGGCGCTGGGTTGACCGGGAAAGCGGGAGTGTGGTCTACCGTAGGGGAAATCGCGTTCAAGACGGACGGGGGACTCCATATGTAAGCGGGAGCCGCTGTCGGTGACGTCACTTTGGTTGGCGGCTTAAACGCAGACATAGGCGCGTGAGAGAACTGATTGACGGGTATAGGCCGCGCTACGAATGGTTTGACGACCATTGGCTTTGTAAGAAACTGCGGGACCGGCGAGTGCGACGGTGGCGCGACCGGTGCGGTGAGCGCTGGCAGCGCGGGCGCCGGCGGGAGGATGGGCGCTGACGAAGGCGGCGGTGCGATTGGCGCGGGTCGATGCGCGGGCGCTGTGAAATGCGCGGGACGGTGCGCGGGCAGGGACGCGGGCGCGGTAGCGGGCGCGACCGACGGCGGGAGCGGGAGCTGCACTTGTCGCGGGATGTGCACGCGCATCGGCTCTCTGCGCTCGTTCACCCACGGGGGCTTAACTATGTCACTATTATTTTCATTGAAGAACTTCCTAGGTCGCGCGGCGGCCGGGTTCACCGTAGTCTCGTCTGCTGTGCGCCAGAAGCGTCGTGCAGACGACGCACTCGATGACCGACTGTTCGTCATACTGTTGTCCTCTCGCTCGCGACTCTCGAACGCGTTCTTAATGTTTCCGAACCTGCTGCTCCAGTTGGCGGGGCCAGTTGCGGCTGCCTCGCGGTCGGCCGCTTCGTTCTTCTTCATGAACGCTACAAACTTCCTATCGTTCTCGGTCTGAGGCCTGAACTCGGGTACGATGGGGCGCGGGGATGTCTCGTCATCGTTGTCGCTGTCGATGCGGTACCCAGCGAGCGGCCTGCCAATGTCGATAGTGTTTGCGCGTTTCATGCGCAACCGTTTGTTATTGCTATTTCCGAATCTACTGAAAGGTTTGGAGTCATCCTGAGTGGCGGTCGGCGGTGCCGCGAAGTTGTAAGTGGGTGGGAGTGGCACGTATAGTGGTGCACGTTTTGGGTCCTCGCATTTGTATTCGTTCTGTTGTGTAGGCGCAGGCTCTACGGGTGTGCGCTCTACGGGTGCTCGGCGAGGTATGATCTCCTTCTGAGCGTGCGTGTCAAACTTGTTGGCAATGGCTGCTATGCTACTCTTGGTATCGGAGGGGCGCCGGTCCATGCGCGGCTGCGGCTGGTACGACTGCTGGAGCGGCCGGGGCTGGTACAGGTGCGGCGCCTGCACCGGCTGCGGGTGGAAGGCGGGCTGGGGCGCGGGCTGCGGGGGAGGGGCCACCTGCTGGCGCTGTCGCCGGGGCTGCGGCTGTTGGTAGGCCTGGGAGTGCTGGCCGCCCGCGTCGGCGACCGAGTGCCGATAAAAGTCGGGTTTACGAGTGGTCGGGGCTCGCTTCTCCACGACGACGTGCGCGTCCCTGTTAACCTGAGGAGCTTCATAGCTGACAGAGTGTGCAATTGGTGTTGGTTTCTGTCGGGACGCGACGGCGTCGTGGTAGCTGACGTTCTCGTCAATACTTTGTTTGCGTTCTGGGGTGGAAGGCTCGTCCGTGCTAGTCGCCATAGAGGCCGTGGAGGTGGCGCCTGAGGACGTGGGCAGAGCGAGCTGGTCGCGGTCCACCAGGCGCCGCGCCTGCTCCAGCTCCTCGCGCGTGACGCCGACGGTGTGGCGCGCGGCGCGGCTGCGGCGGCGCGGCTTGCGGCGGCAGCCGTCCAGCCGGTCGGCCGCGTCCAGCGCGTCCTCCAGGCGGTCGGCCAGCGACAGCAGCGCGCGCGCCTGCGGGTGCTCGGTGGGCGGGGCCAGCGCGGCGCGCAGGCGGCCCAGCGAGCGCCGCACGTCGGCCACCACGTCGGCCGGCGCGGCGCCGAGCCCGGCCAGCAGGCGCTCGCCGCCGCCGCCCAGCAGGCCCTGCAGCAGCGGGAGGAGGAGGGACTCACCGCGACTGTCGGCGTCCGCGCCGTCCGTCTCGCCTGCTGCCGCCAGCGCCTCCGTCACGGCGCTCGCGCATGCTGCACACATTCAACATGACCTTAGAAAATGAACTATTGGAAACTGTCGTCAAAAGTAAGCTGCCAAAAGTTATGTTTTATGTGCAAACTTGTTTACAGTTAGAGTGCGAAGAGTGAACATCACAAAGTAAAGAGATTCCTTAAATGTAGGTACCTACTATTGTATTATTGTTACCTTAAACAACTGCATTATTTAAAAAAAACTGTAAATAAAGATTAACAAATAAAACTATGCTTATGATTCTCGACCCGAATCAATAATTTTGTTTTTCTTTTTTTCTTATTTACGGCAATCGGTAAGTGTATTAACCACCCGTATTAAAGCGCAGCCCATCTGTCACTAACCCCTAACCGCGCCTTCACACACACAAATAAACGTACACATCGACATGTCGCGTGGTGGATGATTCTGTTTATTACTTTCGTTTATTCTGAAATACTTGACAGTATATATAAGCAGCTATGAAATATATAAGCAGCTTTGATAATTATTAACCAGGTAGCATAATTTCAATTGATTATTTATGTCTTTTGTGACAAGCTCTTGAATTTTGACTAGGATGTTGAAACTGCACCTTGTATAACAGGGTTTATAAATCTTGGTTCTTTCCGTCATTGTTTTTGTACACTCTCATAAAGCTTGTTACGGAGTGTTTTAATACTCAAGAGTTTACAAAAAATCGTAATAGTAGTCACCAATCAGATAAAGAACTCTCTAGCTAAAACATACTATGACAGAACAATTAATTTTACAAGACGTAAATGATTGGAAAGTAGTGGCCATGTCCCATGTTCGTGTGGTAGATAGTGGTGGAGGTGGTGGTTACCTTCTTGTTCAGCCATTAGTGTACGGATGCGCGCGCGCAGTCGTCGGCGTTGCTCGTAGTCGTTGCACTCGTCCAACTGGAATTATAAAGTGGATTATTATGAAAATGTTACCGGAAGATAAGATTTTCGGAGGAGGATATCATCGTAGATTTTTCAAGTAGTGAACGGTTAAAGTTTTTAGACTTGGCAAGCTCGTTATACGATCAACAGGTATCTAAAGCAGTAAACTGTAAAAACTATCATCAGATAGACAATACTGAATATTCTACTATTTTTGGTGAGCAAAGTGCTCACCATTATCAAAATATTGTACGCAAGCTCGTTGCAAGTTTCCTGAAACTTTTATAATTTTACGCAATTTTCCGTAATTTTCACTCTGTACTAAACACAATTTAATTCGTCAAACAAAACTCACACATAGTTGTTGAAATCCTCCCAACATTGCGACAAAACTTCTCACACAAACAAATATTTAACTTTGTCTAAAATGTTATTCAAATATTTGCCACTAGCGCATGCGCGGGACTGCTAGCTCGTCCACTACTCTTCGGTAACTGTGTATTCTACGCCTATATTATTTGCACTGCGGTTACTCGGATAAAGCCGAGTCTACACTGGAGAAGCGAAAATTGAATTGCTTGCATGTTGATGAGTAAAGTTGGAAGTATTTTAGTACTTTCGGACAATCTTTTGCACATCCGTTATCTTTCTTTTATTGTTTTAACTAAGACAGGCTGATAATGTTCTACAAGTTTTATGACTCATACATTACTTTATTCCAAAGAAAAGATAAACGATTATTATCTTGGAAAAGGCTCTGTTCAGCATATGTGGATGTCGAGATGATTCATTAATTGATTGGGCTTTTTTGCCGACTGCGCATACGCAGCACAGGGTTATGTATTTTCAGACAATTATTAACGTATTGAGAGCGGAAACATTTGAAAAATCAAAAAGTCCAGTAACCTCTAGGTAACCAGTAACTATTTTTGGTGTGCACGATAGTAATGTAAATGAGGCCATATCTGAAACTGCTCATTCGATTTAAAAAATTCTTGCAATAATGAAAAGGTGCACTATTGTCGAGTGCCATAGAGTGTGTTTTACACGCGCGCGAAGTCGCGGGTTTTGCAATTTTATCAATCGATTGAGTATCTAAACAATACCCCAGTATAAACTGCGCCTAACTAGAGCTTTCTGCACGAGTGGTCAAGTTGTCAATAAGTGACGTTTGTATTGCGGGCGGCGACCGGTTCGGGTGCCGAGCCGGGCCTGCCGGAAGTACCCACTGCAGCTGGAAGCCGGAAGTGAGTGCTGCCCTCATTACACGGCTTTGTTGTTGACCCGATGATCTGATGTGTGCTCGTTCCCCATCACAATGATGAGTCGTGATAATAGAGATTTATTTGATTTTAATTTGTTTGAAGTAATTATCGGCGGTACTTATTTGCTCATTGAACGCTGTGAAAGTTTCTATTGTAATATTTGTTTTTGACTATTTAAACGCGTTTAGTTTGCTTTTTAGGTACTGGTTTATTATTATCATGAGGTCGTCCTCAGTAAACTCGTATTTTAAATACACATAATAAAAAATAAAATTATTAAACATGGGTTAAGATTTTAGAACGTCGTAATAATAACTTAAGACAAGTCCCCCAAATCGCATGTCCTTCACAATAACCACACTCACTAAATTAATCAATAACGTACAATAACGTTATTTTAGAAGGCCAAAAAACTTGATAAGACATGTAATTACTTACCTACTATTCTTACAAAGTTCGTATTCTTACAAAGCATCTACAGTCGGAAGCAATCATGATTGTCCGGCTAACACAGCTGCCGTCAACAACTTGAGTGTCGCCACATTGTGGCACACCGTGTGAAGAGTAGACAGTGTGAAGACATGATAGTATTTCACAACATGAGGTGTGCGCAGGTACAAGTGGTGTCGTGTCGTGTAAGTACACGCGGGTTCCCAGGCTGCCGTGCTGCGTCAGCGAAAGTGATTACCGGCTGACTTACAAGGCATAAGCGGGCAGCGATTTACGATTTCAGTTTTAATGTTTTATTTAGTTACCAGTTAGCTATGTTATTTTAGCATAGCTTCGAATCACTCAGAGTAAAAAAGGGAGAAAAAATATAGTGTGTAGTGGATTACAGGTATCTACGGCCCTTTTTCTGTCGCAGAAAGAAAGCAGTTGTAGGAATGTTCCAGGCGGATTATGAGAAAGTCAATTGCATAGAAATCAGCACGATTCTGTAATCCAACATCATAGTTTAAAGGATCTACTGACCACTTGATATTTCGCTCAATTGAACTAGCTATTTCTTTAAGTCAGTCGCTGTTTACTTGTGCCACAGGGCCCACAGGCCTGACACCTCACGCGCAGTTGGTAACTTCAAGTTTTACGCGTCGCGTTGCGCGTGAGTGGACGTCGTCGCTGTCGTGTCGTCGTCCCACCGCGGCAACCGGCGGCGTCGTGAAAGCCTCCTCCGATACTTTCCACGCAATGACTGGACGATATTGATACGTGCTGTTAGACTTTTTATAAAGCTATCTTTTAGCTGCTAATGTCTAAGTCTCATTTTTAGATAAATATTGAAAAGAGCAGAAAATACTTGGTTTAATTAATTCATCAAACGCGAAGCAATCCACTCAAATCAAAGCTGTAGTTTAACAAAAGCTTGATTGCAGTAGCAGCAGCAGCAGCAGTAGAGTATCTACTGCTAATGAATTTATATCAATTATCAAGCTTTCCACATTCAAGCTTCTTGAAAATCCTCTTATTCTGCTAATAAAAAGACAACTCGATATATTGCGCAGGAGTCGAAGCGGTAATGTTAATGTTTTGAAACGCGATTAACCGGTGGCGGACCGGAATGAGTCAGCTAAGAGCTAATGAATGAAAGTCGTATGAATGGAGACGAGCGACCGGTCGCCGGTCGGTACACTCAGTACTTAGTAGGCACCTATCGGACTATCGGAGAGAGATTCAGTCTGCCGGAGTGATTCACTAAGGGTATCGGAGAGCAAGGCTTTGATAAAAAAAAAACCAATGTTCGGCTTTCCGCTCGTATAGTGGTGGACAGATCCCATAGCAATGAAAGATGAACTTTAATATGTTTGTAACAAAAGGGAGTATCTAACGGGCTGTCGGTTTGGTCTTAGGACTTTGCTTTTAAAGAGAGTCTTAAATTACTAGTTTAATTATTACCTTCCCTGGCTTAAATTAGTAGAAGTCTTCATGTATGGCAACTGTAAATATTGAACGACGCGTAAAGCAAGCAGCTTTCTTTGAGCTTTCCTGTTCTTAACGAATGGGACGCACAGCTCTCGCGCTTAGTCGGCGCATTAACATCTCAGACAGTATCGGATACAATTTCAACTTACAATATTGAAGAAAGTACCTACATATTTACATTTTTTTTGGAATATAAAGAATTTGCAGGTAAATGGTTTATTTTTCGTTTTAAATGCTTCCGAGTGCTTCAAAAGTTTCTATCCTCGGGCCTCGTAGCTAAGAAGCTTGAAAGACAAACAAAAGGGAAAGATATAAAAGTGATGGTGAACTCACGAGTTTCCTGAGAAGACGCTCGTCCCAGCACTGGTCTACGTCGAAGTCCTCGAGGGTCCTGGTCTGCGAGCTGGTGACCTTGCCACCGCCGCTGCTGCTGCTTGTGCGAACTGTCTCCTGAGGGACAGAGACAAGTTCATTAGTATGTGATGGTATAGTTGAGGATTAACACAAACGACTTTCTACGGAAGAGGTAAAGGCCGGTCTACTGCTAGCCAGACCTATACAGGGTGTAAACCACCTCATCACGAAGCCGTCAACCAAGCATTCTGTACATCAAACTAAGTAACTTTACGCAAAAATTATTGCTGGGAAACTACTTTTTTTTTTGGGGCGAAAAATCATGTTTTGTGGTATAACTTAATGTAACGCACTCAAAACATTGTGCTGATGGATGGATTGAATAGTACGGGGGTCGTGGAGGTGTTTAAAGTAAAAATCTTACATTAAAAACTTGTTAAAAAAAAAAACTTGTCAAACAGTTGGAACTTTGACCCCCAATATCTCCATAACTATAAGGTTCCCAGGTATGGAGTAGAACAAAAAAATGATCGCATGTTCGGGGAGAACAAGTGCCTCTCGGCTTCGTTAAGAGGTTTTTTACACCCTGTATTATTCTAATTTCAATTTATTTGATCTTACGAGGCAACCTTAGCCATTAGCAATAGGTACCTCATTAACTTGTTGGTTGCTGTCGTATTTAATGATAAGAGATCAATCGTTACATCTAACAATTGCTTATATTTTTTTAAAGTTTTCAGTTGAAAACATGATATTCTCACAGTAACTAAAAGATTTAAAGTGACAGTTACATTTTGACAAGACCTTCTAACTGTGACTCACACTAGATCAATGTCTCCACTATTGCTAAACGAAGTTATTTCCACCTAATAACAGTGACATCTTCACAAATAGCTCGACTTGACCTTGTTGGAGAGTTGGTCAAAGGCCGGCTGCGCAGGCGCCGCTAATTTACATCGCTGTCAATGAATCATTAGCTTTTCTTCTTAGACATGTTGACAGATTGGTATTGCGGATTTTGAGTGCCTAGGTACGTAATGCTCTTTCAGTGCGTAAATTGCTGTTGTTTATATATTTCGTTGTGGGGTTCTTCTTAAAACCCCCGAAGTTTCTCAGACAAATCTTCATGATGCATTTACTGAATTGTTAAAACTGAATTAAATACAGTAATGATCATGTTTCTGTTACATTTTAACATTAAAACTCATTAAAAATCTCTTATTTAATTTTCATCATGTCACCTAGATAAGTGTATCTGAAAAATCTACATTTCAATCTTAATTTCATCCGAGATACAACGCCTGCGGTTCCCGACATATCTCACTAGAAAGCCCAGCTGTTACAACATGTCGTGGTAAATTAAAAAGTTAAAGAATTTTGAAATTCATTGATCAGGAGAGATGTGGTAGGTAAAAGCCGGCAGCTATATCCGTGCGGGCACGAGAGAGATACGTTCTGAGCTGACCTTCAGTGAGCTATAGATTTGTGCAGGGCTGTCCGGCTGTACGTTTGTGGTTCATACAGTTTATGGCGATATTGACGTCAGCACGTATGAGAGCAGATGATTTAGTGCGGAAAGATAGCTGTGTAAATAGTGATTTTATAAACAGGAAGTACACATCTTCAGCGTAACAAAATTCTAGAAAAGAATTGAATGAGAAACTTATAGGATTCTTACGCTAGATGCTCTTGTAGTAGACACATGGTGCATAAATATCGGTAGGAGTTGTCGTAAAACTGAACAAACTATTACGGTTGAACAAAGAATCCATAATTTAATTTTATTAACTGCTAATGGCAACCCTAATTGTTCTAATGTAGTATTTTCAGTGTAACGCTTGAATAGTTGTATAGTCTATTTCTGAGATTTGCTCAACAATACACACACACGGGCAGCGGTACTATAGCAGCATTTTTCAGTTCATTAGATAATCTGCACTGAATAGTTTGTTGTGATAGTACCTACACATAACGTCGAATTATTTCAAGAATCCTGAAATAATCCAGGTTTACATTAACAAGTTTGTAGTTTTGTGCAGAGTTACCTAGTAACTGCTAAACATAGTTTTAATTCAAATTCAAATTCATTTATTGGTGTGATTTTATTAGTTTTATTTTCTTAGAAATAGCGCTAATAGCCCCAGGTGGACATATAGATTTAAGAATATATGAAACGCACAAGCATAAGGCGGTATATGCTCAGCATTCAGCTTCTAGTGTATCTCAAGGAGCACCAAACTCTGTAAATAAAACCGAATTACTTACACTTTATGTAACAGGACGCGGCGCCGGCAGCGCATACGATTTATCGAAGTCTTTAAAAAAACATGATGCAGCTATGTGGCACGCGCGTGCAAACATATTTCAACGGAATAGATATTTGTTCAACAACTGAAACTTCTCGTACAGTTTTTTACTTGACTGGTTCTGCCATTAATATCAAGAATTATCTTATAAAACTACGAAATGGGTTGATGTTGTACAGGTAGTCATCGATAGCTGTTTAGTCATTCACAACATTAATGTTTACCTGATTGTGATTCTACCTTTCATTGTATTCTTTGTGATGAGTCGACTCGCACTCTTTGTGATGAGTCGACTCGCACTCTTTGTGATGAGTCGACTCGCACTCTTTGTGATGAGTCGACTCGCACTCTTTGTGATGAGTCGACTCGCACTCTTTTCTGCCCATATTACTCTTGACTTTGGCATCACCTTGTCTTTTCTGATTGATTAATATGTATTAATGTGCATCGTACATTATCAGCAAAACAAACACTTGGAACATTTTATTTGAAAGAAAAAAAACCCAATGCATTATTGTAACTTCTGATCTGCAAGGAATTAACATTTCAATGAGAGTGCATTTGAGAGCTATCAATAAAACTGTTTTTTTGGCAAAATACCAGCAGATAACATAAATCCCACCAAAAACATTTTCATGTAAAATGTTGCCAAGACGAGACCATATGACTCGCACTGTCAAAACGTTATCAGATCTCATGTAGAGCCAAGCTTTTAACTCTACACGCCCTAACTCTACAAGGTTTAACTTCACAAACTCTACACCTTAGTCAAAGTATGTGGCTTGGCCATTTCGGTACATTCACATTGGCATAAGGTGAAAAATGTATTCACTTTTCTGTTATACAATTTCTTATACGAGTTCTTAGTAACGAAACGGCCAAGGTACATATGCTGACTATAAGGTGTAGAGTTTGTGAAGTTTTAGGCATCGGCACTAGGAGAAGCCGGTTTCCTTACGACGGCGCCGTCTCCTTTCACAGTTTTGAGAGTAGTGATAATGTAATAAATTACCTACACAAAGTAACACATGATATTCATGGCATGAATATAGTTTATAACACGGGTGATGAACGCCGCATGTTTATCCTGCGCGGGCGCCGCTCCAACGCGGAACTGACCACTTTTACGTTCAGACACTAAACTTATGACGTGTTCTATATTAGTGCTGATGTGATCAGAGATAGGCCCGTTGTGTTTACTAGATGCACCAGGAAGTCGGTCAGCTACTGCGCGTCCGCCATGTTGGCCAATTTGTCGTCAGCAGCTTAATTGTGTCGTGTTATGATCAATTGCCTGACAAGATGATAGAGTGCTCAGTTGCAGCTGATTTATGAAGGAAATTTTCCATTTGATTTTAGGAGTTCTTGGAATGGAATTGTTTAAGGGCTTCTATAAAATATGACGACGTCATTTTCTTACGTTTTCATGTTATGGAAGGAAATGTACCAGTACTCGTCTTTATAGCCATATTTACTTTCTGCTAGAGCATCCATTACCTAGGACATGAAATCATCAAAAATAACTAAAACTAAACGTTCCGAGCTGAACGTGTTGCCTACTAATGCCATAAAGACAACCGACATTTAAATTCGATTCGGGGGATTTCAAAATGGATTACTACGTATATAATTATTGATGCTGGGAAATTCAAATCAAACGCCTCAACATAAGATCATGACGTACCTAATTGCTTTATGTTTTCCAATGAGAAACAAATAGGTAACAATCAAAATCAAATTAATTATAAGAAATCTCGGAAGGAAAACTATATAAGTAACGGATTTGAAAGAAACCACAAAAATATTGTAACTCCAATCCAACATCACTTTTACCGATTTGTCTTAATTTTCTCAGCAACAGTCTCCCGCACGTCTGTGACAGACCCCGAACTATTTACCAATTGCTCCGTGTTGTCGGTCAGTGGCTAATATATACTCAGCTCGTGAGTCAGCAGGTCAGATGGCCCGAATGCACGAGGACTAGGTCTTGGTGCATTACTGCTAGCAGACGGCAGCCAGGCGGCCCGGGCTAATTCCAGCAGGGACAATGTCTCGGTGTCCTTGCACAAGAATGCAAAGAAACTAATACTCTGCAAGTGTTCACGATATTTTTGGTCGCAGTTATTTCAATTGGGGACTGGAATGACAAGAATTTAGAAATGTACAAAGTGGTGTTCAAGGATAAAGACAGTTTTAGTACAGAGGCGGATCACTATTTCCCCTCTTAGTCAAAAGAAGGGTGTTCTATTAACAGTTCGTTATTGAGATTATCCGTTCTCACTAGAATTCCATATTGAGTACGAATATTGTCTCGAACTTTCCTTCAAATGACTTGAACTATATTTAAAGTTAATCGATCATCACTCAATGATTAGCATCCAAAACAAAGCAGCGCATACGTGGGCGTTCGTTGACATCAGTGACAGGGCGCGATATCGACGGGAGTCAGTCATCTGTGCCTCTGAGCGCGCGTGCCAAGTAGTAGTAGTAGCAGGCCCTTTGATGTGGAGACCTTGTTTAGTCTGTGAGGCGCCCAAACTATTAGCTAGAGTTGGTGAACAATACAAACACATCGTTTGTAAGTATTGATGACCTAATTACAGTTTTATTGGGTGTAATATTAACCGGCGCCGTCTGATTGTGCGATATTCTTTTGTAATAGTTGTACCGTTCGATAGACAGACATCTGAAGCTTTCAGAGGTAAAGGTAGAAAGTTTCTTGTGTGATATATCACCTGCAGAATACAGCAAATCTACTTCATATTTCCAGTTAATACATTTAAAAGCTCTACCAATTTTAAGGCCATTTTCTTAAAGCCATGTCTGTGTTTCTTCAATGTCAGTTAGCCATGGCTGTTCGATTTTCTCTAGCTAGACATTTTTATTATTCAGAAATAATCTAACTTATGTGTGTTTATTGTGATTTGTTTGTATATCCCCGACTAAAAAGATAGCGTGATGATATGATAGTTTATTTACCTACAGACAGAACAGCGTGGGAGTCTAAAAATGCGAATATTGTAATCTTCTCGTAACACACGTTTTATTTTATTCGCAAATACTTCAGTTCAGAAAATAAAGAGAGCCGAGATAATCATCTTTAGTAGTTGTTACAGCTGGCAGGAGATTGAGATGTTAGGATGATCTGAGGATGATGGCTTGTAAAGCGCTTGCTATGTTGCAGATGGCGCTAACATACCGAGTTTCTGGTCACCTTCATCTCGTTTTATATTTATGTTGAATTTGTATATTATTCTTTGCACTTTGCAATTGGCTTTCTGTCGGCTTCTAGATTCATCATCTGCCCAGCCTTTTTAAAACTATACTGGAGTCGACTTCCAGTCTGCAGCTGAATATGAGTATATTTCATATCGCGACTTCCTGCTGACGGGGGGACACTAAGGAAGTCGCAAAATACCTCGAGGTACCAGGTCAGGTCCGTTTCAAAATTACCTTAGTATATTCCAATAACCAACAAGTTATTTTATCTCCTTACTCCAAAAAAGCTTCGTAGAACAGTCTTCCTCACTGAAGACTCCCCATTCCTCTGTACTGACATTAAAACCTGACCCTATTCCAAGCAATTGATCCACAATCGCGTCGTATAATAATAATAGGCGCGTTATATTTCAGAAGATCACTGGGCCACATTTTTGGCAGGTCGCTCCGAAACTGCGACGTAAAAATAAAACTGCGTGCGCGCATCTCCGCTTCCAATAGATCCGCACTGGCGGGAAGTGGTGGGATCGCGGGATTGTGAATACGTTGTGCAAGGCGAAAGATGATACGCTGATTACTAACATAAGGTTGAACATGAACGTGATCTGTGAGATTACTTGTTTTATGTTTTGACCTTCATTTATTTGATGTTGTGGCGAACTACTATCGCTACAATATTTGCTATTTTCGATTCCTAACAAGAGGCTCGCTTTTCAACTGTCTAATGTCCGTAGTCCGTATCACCAACCCATCTCCTGTCAGGATTATAATTTTAGAGATGTTTCAGGAAATACACGTTAAGAAATGCATCATTTTTTTTTCGACGTAATGTTTCAGCTATGGTAGCGTATTAGCCGCAGTAATGTGGATTAAAATAGATAATGCCAAGGATTAGGTAAAATGAGCTTATTTTAACGTCGTCGTCATAAAATATTCTACCAACCAAGTAAACAAACTTATGATGATTAGCAGGCGGGTATTTTTTGTTATTTTCCTTAATATATCGCCAGTAGTTTTACCAATCTTGCTATAATTATTGACATAAACTGTTAATCTGAAAAAGTATGTAACTAGTAATGTTAAATGTTTCAACCAATAAGTGGACGATGCCATAAAATTAAAACATAATAATTATAAGAAAGTGTACCTGATATGGAGTTTCGTAACATGTCATAAACACGAGAGCTCTTATTTCACGAAAAAGTGGAGTTTTATGGGCCAAAGTTGTTGAATACTGTAATATTGTTAATGACGTTGATACAGATATTACGATGGGCGATTCAGATGTTATTATCTTCTTGGCGTGTCGATGGCAACCTTATTCTGATATTATATGAACTGTTGACGTCATTAAGTTATCGGATTGTAATATTAAGGTAGTGATGTAAAACACACCTCCTGTCAAGGGCTTCTTGAGCTGGCTTTGTGGGAAAGTGTAGTTATTGGTTTAATTTGTTCTTGGCCCTGCTTACCTACGTCAGGAAAACTGATGCTTGGATTATTGTTATCCAAAATGTTGCAATGTTATAACATCAGTGTTAAACGTGACCACTTCTGGGACACAAGCCTCTCATTGGCACTGATGCGCTCATCTCATCATCTTGACTCTTCATAACGCTATTTTTTAATCTTTGGTCATTAAATGTGAATTTATTAAACGTTTGATAAATAGAATTTAGCATGTGCCAAACTCACGTAGTATTAATTCAAAGCTTTTAGGTAAATTTGGATTCAGTTGAAGTGTACTGTACTAGAATTGCAATGGCTAAAACTTTAGCGCTAATGTGTTTGTGATTACGAAATATTTTACATGTAACTTTGCGGTTAAACTATGCCCATTGAATGGAAGAATCTTAATTTAAATGAATCATCTTTATTGCTCTCTACTTGCTTGGCCTTTGCCCAGCAGTGGAATACCACAGGCTAACAGTAACTTGCTTGGAAATATAACTGTGTATGTTACACCTTTCAAGTCCACTCAGCTTCAGCGGAATGTCAAATTTTCAGTAACGGTTACCTATCAAAGTTCTACACAATTGCTGAGACGGGCTCGTTTTCATTGTTAGTTCTTTCTGACCTATCGAGGACAGTCCCGCCTAATCACCACTAAGCTAATTTTTGCTTGCACTTACAACATAGAAACGCTCTCTAGCCCCGCCCCGTTGACTTTGTATAGAAATAATGAATGAAAAGATACCGATCGGCCGAGCGCACTGACGACGCACGCCAAACGAGAGTTATTGTTATTTTGCGCGCCAAAGTTGACGACTTCCTAATAGACCTAAACTTTAAGGGGGCGTGGCTCGGCGCCTCCGCATGATTTAAGCGAAAAAAATTTTTACTGATCCAGCGGAAAAGACCCCGACTGACCATCCGTAACTACTGTTATAGGTTTTCGCACTTATTTTTTACTTATTTTAATGTGACATCTAACGATACCTCGTTAGATGTCACATTATGATGCCATTATTATTATTATCGTATTATTATTTTGTATTAGGATGCCATTATTATCGTATTATTATTTTGTATTTTGTATTAGGATAATGCTCAATCAAATGCTTAACCATTTTAACACCAATAAAATATTGCACGAGCAACAGTATGGTTTCACCAAAGGACGTTGTACAACTGACGCCGGTGTCACTTTATTAAAACACATATTTACTGCGTGGGAAGAGGCACAAGATGCCATAGGAATCTTCTGTGACCTTTCGAAGGCATTTGATTGCGTAAATCACGAAACCCTGATCTTGAAACTTGAGCATTACGGTTTAGGTAAACTTGCGCTTAGTTTAGTAAAATCGTATTTGAATGATAGACAGCAGCAGGTACAAATAAATGGTGTCAATTCAAAGGGTTTAAAAGTAAAAATGGGTGTACCACAAGGTTCGATATTGGGTCCCTTCCTCTTTTTAGTATATATTAATGACCTACCCTGTTTATTTAACAACCATCCGCATATGGTGTTGTTTGCTGACGATACTTCTTTAATATTTAGGATAAACAGACGTGCCACTGATCTTGACGACGTAAATAACGCCCTACTGCAGGTCCATAATTGGTTTACCGCTAATAATTTAGTACTAAATGGGAAAAAAACTAAGTGCATTAGATTTGCTCTACCAAATGTCAAAAGTAGTGATTGTGACATAATATTGAATCAAGAGAAACTAGAATTTGTCGATAAAACGGTTTTCTTGGGAATCACGCTCGACTCAAGGTTACAATGGGGTCCTCATTTAACATCTCTTGCAGGACGGCTGAGTTCAGCTGCATATGCTGTTAGAAAAATCCGTCAATTTACTGATATTGATACCGCGAGGCTAGTCTATTTTAGTTATTTTCATAGTATTATGTCATACGGTATTTTACTATGGGGACGGGCTGCAGACATCGAGTCTATATTCATTCTGCAGAAAAGAGCCATCAGAGCCATATATGAATTACGTAGACGCGATTCTCTAAGAGAACTTTTTAAGGAAATTAATATCATGACAGTACCTTGTCAATACATCTATGAAAACATCATGTACGTTAGGAAAAATCTGCATTTATTCAGTAAAAGAGGTGACAGACACCACTATAACACTAGAAATAGGGACCAACTAGTTCAGCCAGGTTTCAGGCTTGCTAAAGTAGATTCATCTTTCATGGGGTACTGTTTGAAATGTTACAATAAAATACCTCCCCACATTCTTCAACTGAATGAGACGAAATTTAGATCTTGTATAAAACGCACACTATGTTGGCAAGCATATTATAAGTTGGGGGATTACATTGATGATAAAAATGCTTGGCTAAATGCTGGTCCTGCTCCACAACCATAGGGGCAAACTAATTGAATGTACTGGTCGGGCATTATTTGAGTCTATCGACACGCAAAGAAGAAGAATTGATTCCCATGTTAATGTATTGTGGAAGCTGCAGAAGATTGTAAAAATATACCCACTTGCATTGTATAGAATCCGGTTTTTAGTATTATATAATTGCATAGCACATGTGTGAGTACTTTGTACTGTTCAGCCACCACTTACATTTAGTTATCTTTCATTGACTTGAATATGCCTTGGTGGCTGAGAGAATGTCATGCTCACTCAAATGTCTCGCTGATGGTGGCGGGTGTGTCGGGTCATTTGGTTCCCTTAAATATGGTCGAGTTGAATGGCGCCGATACATGCGTCATGTTCGTGAACGGGCGCTGTCAGTTGGGACTGGTCATCTCTTAGCTGCCACGGTTCGTTCATTTTAATTACTTTATTTTTTAATTTATTATTTTACTCTGGACGCTCTTAATGTGCACGTCTTTCTACATCGTTCTCACATATGTATAATCTCAATATGAATGATGTAACCAAGATTTTGTAACAATATTTTGATTTAAAAGAGTGTCCATGGAGTTTCTTGCCCGTTCTTCTCCATAGAGATCTACGTTAGGGAATGGGCAACTACAGTACTTTCTCAAGTTATTATGCCTTGTGACTGTGACTGTAGCTTTGCTTTTTTGTATTTTCGACATTCAAAAGTGCCGTAATGGTCTAATTGAAATAAATGATTTGAGTTTGAGTTTGAGTTTGAGTTTGCCATTATACAGCAATACATATTTTACTTTATGTAATGTGTATGTTATCACGAGGCTCACCTTCGACCATTGTCATTAAAATGAGCAGTAAATAGTATTATGTACAATTTACACATGTGCAATATTTAATTAACATCTCATAATTGTCAAACAACTTAACAAATCATACAACTAATAGGTGGTTCGTTTATTTGCAGGCAATTATACCTAAGTGATTTGTTTATACCTTATAGTGGAGGTGGAGATGACATTGAAGTAAGTTATAAATATGTAATTTGCATGTAAACTAGTATACATAGTCAAACTCAAGTCTCTACACTAAGTAGCTCCTTCCTATAGACAATCCTCAATTTAAAATTGACATCATAACGGATGCAGAAAATCCGTAAACTTTGTTATCTTAGGATTTCCACAATGGTCCGTTTTCTAAAAATCCTGAAATACTGATGTTAGATCAGGAGGTCTAAAATGGCCACTTTAGCAGAATCATAAATGAATCACGTTAAAAATTTAAAATTCTTAAAATGGACTTAATGATTATAACAATAAGGTCCATTTCAAGAATTTTAAATTTTTTGCGTGATTCATATTAGGATTCTGCTAAAGCGGCCTTTTTCGACCCCCAAGGGCTGAGTATCTGGAATCCTTCAATCCAATACAAGCTAAACTGATGATAGTTATTCTTATTACTTAGTAACTAGGTCTTGCACCGATGCGTTCTACTGCGCACGCTCGAGAAGCTGCGCACGCGACTGCCATTAGCACGTTTAAGTTCAACGGACGTTTTTGTAAAGCGGCCTCTATCGGCTAGCCGCAGAACTAATGCTGATGACAGCTCGTGACGGAAAACTCATGCCATTTCCTTAACCTACTGCGGAGATGAAAGGTGGGTAATGTTTTCCGGAGTCTCCACTCAGGCAGGTATTGATGCTGAGGAAATAAATAATAGGAAATGAAATACATACGTGCAAAGCATCGAGATTGTAAGAAGCCATTGGTTATATATAATATGAATAATAGATTTGAAATTGATTTAAAAAAAAACCAGAATATATATATATTATCGAAATCAATCTATGATCTAACTAAATAATACAAAAATTGACAGTTTTGCAACAACGATAGATTTATTAGATAACTAGCAAAGATCAATGTCCGAGAAAAAACTAGTCGATTGTGCGGAGACAAAAACTGAACGATACAATATCGCAGAACACTACAGAGAAACCATTATGTTATAGACGTTCGCATATTTCCACCAGATCATAAAACAAATGTATTTGTGGATGCAATGGAGGTTATTAACAGATGCGTTTTAAGCAACTCATAATTGAGAGAGGGACAGTAGAGACAAAGAAAAGTGAAGTGAAGAGACAGAGAAGTGAGGTGAATGATATCAGAAAGGTTGACGATGACTTCAGAATCGACTCATAGTCAACTAGGAGCTCAGAGCTAAGGCTAGTGGAAGTAGAAAATTAAAAACAAGACTTTATGGGAATTGCAGCAAAGTTTTACTCACTACAAATTGCAGAGCCTCTAATCGATTGCATATTGCATGGTACTTCTGCAGCTCGTTATTTCGATATAATACAGATATAATAATTGGCAGAGAAAGTCGTAATGACGGGAAATCATACAAATTTTATTACGAGACAGCTTTATACACTGTTTTTATGTGTTTCCCATAAAATATTGACACGAAATTTCGCAAATTGATTTCGCTTTCGGTTATTGACGCAAGCCTGAGTGTAACCATAGTGCTTTATATCTTTCTTAATCAAGTTATTGATAAGCCAGTTATATCATCATCAACATCTGTCTTCTTAGCCTTTTCCTTTATGTTGGGGTATACCAGTATTTTACATGAGCTACTGCCTTGGAGCTTCTGCCTTTAGACCTCCACAACCCACAACTGGGTAACACGACACTCCTTAATAAGACTGGTTGTTTTCAATGTAAAGCCTGAGTAATTGCGTTACCTCATATCAATCAAACAACTCAAACTCAAGTCCTTTGTAAGGGGAAACAGCAATATATATTAATTGTCACACATTAGTCTAAAAACTTTATCCGCTTCCTACAAACATAGTATAATGGGAACCAGAACTTGGCATCGTGTTCCAACTGTCTCGTGTTCTGGCTCACCGCTGGGAACACTGACCGTTCCCACGAGCATTTACACGCCTTTTGTTTCATATTCTGTTTCTATTTATAGGTATTACACTACTGTCCTAATTGCGGTAAGCAGTAATCTCGCAGCATCAAGATCACGATGGGTCATATAAGAAGGCTCAGTGTCACTTCAAGCGCAATGGTCGGGAGATGCTCAAAGCTTCTTTAGTGACCGACGAAGAATAGAGGAGATTCGCATGTGGCATGAGAAATGAGATAAACATTCAACCTGGACCTGGAAATTCTACCTATAGCGATGACGATGATGAGCATTAGTCAAAGACGTATTGGATTGATATACGACGAAAAGAAAAAAAGCCTTTTAATTTCATTCCTGCTGGAAATTGTTGCGGAAATACAAAACGCTGTAACAACGATTGTCACATCGTTAGTAGACATCTATTGGCTGGCTGAGATGATAATGAATATAGTAAGTAAAACAAAACCAACTGAACAATTTCTTCCTACTCTTCAAGAGCATTCATGAGCTCTTCATTCGCAGTAAGACATGCACCGATAACTTGCACATAATTACTGGTAGATAAGCAATTACGCCAATTGTTATTATTACATCCATATACTCTCCGACTTGCTCTCCGTTCCGCCCACATTCACGCCGTCTTCTCACAACGGTAGCAGCAGCACTGAATATTCATTTTGACACAATTATAGCTGTAAGAAGGTGCTGATTTCCATTTTGGTTGTTAAAGAGAAAATAACCTGCCATTATCTTGTGGTTGTTATCTTTTTATGTGGTTTTATGCTCGGTTTAACTAATGAGGTTCATTGTATTCTAAGCATTTGAATTAGTTTTCTTATTTTAAATGAATAGGTAAGTTGGTGTCTTGACTTTAACAAAGACTAGCGGGTTAATTATAAAAGGCACACGGAATGATCTTCAGTCAGGCCGAAGATGGGTGATCATCCCTAAGCCAAACAAACCAAGACCCCTCGGTGTATTGGACAGGGGCTGTTGGTCTCAGTTCGCGGTTTTCGGTCTTACAAGTCTTTCCAAGGGGAGGTAGTAACTGTGTTGTGAAGATCTGACAGGAGGAATGTACGTACATTAGCATTCAGCTGCATCCGGATGGATAGACTGGCCGACCCCGACATCATTTGGAAATGGCTTCATGATGATCAGTGAGTAATTGATGTTACCGTTACTTACCTTTGCTGTTTTGAACAGGTATTTATTAAAATAATTAAGAGCAGCACCTACTTTCGGAGAAAATGATATAATAAACTTCAGAATATGAAACTGTATCTAGACCCTTGCGGCAACGTTGCAACGTTCTAAATCTGTAATGAGTTATTAGATGGTGTGAATGACCGAACATGTATAGACACGTCCTGGGGAAACGTTTGTGTGGATGTCATGCTTTCTAATTTGTTGAAGAAAATTGGCACTAGTTTTTCATAAGGCATTAGCAACCTAAAGAAAACTTGAATCAAGAGTCTTCTACTTGGCTATATTTGTGATAGTTACAGAAGCTTCGATTCGCTGTTCGTTCGCTTAAAATTATTAGTGAAAATAACAATAAGAAAAACTCATAACAGTTGTTGATAGAGCACTTTTTTGCATGTTCCAAAAGATTCGTATAATTCTCACAGTCTAATAGTCTAGTACGTAATAATATTATAATATCAACAACCATAAATATTTCGCGATTTCTAAACAAAAACTTGGCACACGAAATCAGGAAAAGTCTAAAGGAGTCAATGCCACGAAAACGTTTAATAATCTCCGACAATTTTCAAAATATTTCTACTCGTCTTCTCGCAATTTCTTTGTAAATTTTGGCCCTTACCCTGGGAACTATTGCGCTCCATATGTGGATATAGGGAAGCAGAGACGTAAGGTCGTTAGCTTGTGTTTGTACGCCGCTTGGCACGGGACCAACAAACCGCCGCGAGCGCAGGGCTGATGGCCGACGATTTTGGTGAAATTAAATAAGGAAAATGTGTAGTGTTTGACATTGTTTGTCGAGTATTGTCGCCTGGCTTTGTCTTCAATCACTCATTGTCAAATCAGTATGTGACAGGCTAAACAGAAACTCAACAATATAAATGAACTCCGAATGTGTTCTTTCGGCGAACTATTTATTATTTATAGGAGACAATAAACTTGCAGTTGCTACGACTACTCTCTGACGTATAACCGTGTGTAGCTGGATACGGATCGTAGCAGGTGTTTTGTATTGACTGTCAACCCCCATGGGTAAGTGTATTAACTATTGACATCCATGACAGATCAGGTTTTCTCCACACTACAATTTATGTTCGTTTTTATTACGAAAAGATTATGATCATGGTTTCCGTACGATGTGTTCAGTGTGTACGTAGGTAGGTAATCGCAAAAACGTGGCGCATGTGGCATTGTCGTAGGAGGAAGATGTATCGACCGACGGATGCCAAACAGTTGGTATAAGGAGTAGGTGATAAGGAGTACTAATTATAGAAGAGAGTAGAGGACATATCATCATTAACAATAAACACGTGAACCTCTTCGATGGGAATGAATCGGACTTTCTTTTAGGTGTTGATAATATTCCCCTGGTTCCTGATAAGGTACCACAGCTCGGCTAAGGCGTTAAGCTAAATATTCTAATAGAATAGGGAGAGACGATGACAGTATTTTATGATAATCAAATGCATAATTCAATTACAGTGTTCCTAAAACAAGTAATTCCACTGAAATTGAACACAAACACAGTCCTAAAGACTAAATATTCGCAAAACAAACGCTCAATCAAATTCACACGTCCATTTCAGTCACAAACGTGCACACAAACAAACAACGCGACCCTTTTCCACGTACCTCCGTACAAAGTCAGCGCACGCGCTCCCCACGTGGCGTGACGAGGGAGATCTCACACATACGTCACGGCTGTATTTCTGGCTGTCAGACGCGGACAAAGGGACTGACTCCCACTGCGGAGATAGTCCCTCAATGATACGACGAAAATAAAGGGTTTTGTTTGTTTTTGGGGACATTTTTCCTGGTTTAGACAATTCTATTCTGGAAATATGTTTTGGCGCTAAACCTATCGTGTTCCGTGGAGGAAATAAAGTAAGCATTGTTAAATTATTTTTACAAAGAGCAATTGTGAAAATCGACTGTACTGTTGTATCAAGTGACCTAGCTTTTATTTTCTAAAAACACTGTTTTTTCGTTGATTCGATATTGTGACTGTTTATTTGAGTTCACTCAGTTTTACTACTTTCAAATTCAGTTGAGTTATATGTGCTAGATTTTATGCCGTCCTTATAACAACAGTTTTCCAGATGCTAATACGATGCTGCATCGATTGATTTTCCTAACCTAAATGGAGAGTAATCGAGTTATTTTCACTTTCCTCTCCTATCAAGCACTAAACGTATTTATTATAGGCGTGGAGCCACTCGCTTCACCTTGCACTACTTGAGATATTAATAGAGCCCTTGTGGCTGCACGAGCTCCGAGTAGAGAGCATGTGTACGTTGTGCGTGGGGAGGCACCGCGTAAGTACTCGATGTATTCCTAATAGCCGGTATTTATTTGTGATAGAAGTTCTATACGTCACAAATTAATTGTTAGATTCAACACGTATCATATATTCGGGAATCTGCTGGATGTGTGAAGCATAGAATGTGGCATCGTGGCGATGACGGGGGAGGCCTATGTCCAGCGATGGGCATATTTCGGCTTATATGGTGATGTAATATTCTTATAAAAACGAGGGTCGGAAAGTTTGACCCAGCAGTCTTGATACTGTGACAAAGATCTTTGACATTGGCTTTACCACGAACCTCCGTTCAAAATATTCATTAAGAGGATTTCATGAATAACATTATTTTCCACGAAAAACTCAGAAGTAGTTAAAAGATGCAGTTTATGAAAAACAGAATGTAGCTGACAAGAAATCTA
Organism: Xestia rhomboidea; assembly: GCA_963853795.1. Lineage (NCBI taxonomy): Eukaryota > Metazoa > Arthropoda > Insecta > Lepidoptera > Noctuidae > Xestia > Xestia rhomboidea. Next base: position 19,695,858 of record OY970772.1, read on the forward strand.
AAGATGATAACGAGAAAATCAATCCAGGAGACTGATACACTATATGAGAAATAAAAATGCACCAATTGGCAATTCTAGCCCAACACCTTTGCAAGTCCCAAAAGACCCAATAACCGTGGTGACCCAGTTGTGTTGGCGCGAGATTGGCGTGCTATTATAATAGTCGCAGGCGCATCGGTCAACGACCGCTCACAACGCGGTGTGACCTGAGACGCAATGTGCGGACGCGGAAGCGGATAGCTGACATTTGAATGTGTCAATGTTGATTGAGACAACGTTGGGTTTCATTTGAGCTGAGTTTTTAGCTAATCGAAGGCAGGATCCAGCTCAGTTGACAATGTGTTGATTACTCATCAAACTTATTTGTCACTGGATCAGGTGAATAATAAATTAAGCTTTCTTATAACGAGAGATTACTATAACTACTAACTATTTATAATTATTAATTTTTATTTCAAATATGTGCATAATTATGATCCTAAATGGACTGAAATAAATTATTTTGAATTTAATGGTAAGTATTTATTTGTTTGTTAGACAATTATATCCAAAAATTAAAAGTTAAATTATACATGAAAACTATTAAAATAAACTAAGCTAACTAACTTAAACTAAAAACTTAAAAAATCGCGCCAAAAAACTCCTCCTCAACGCTGTCAACTGGTAATGTCCCCAAGAGACTGGCGGCGTTACACGCTGTATGGCAACGCTAAGCCTTTGGCCAAGGTAAAAGCCAGCCCTAGGGTCACGGGAAGTGTCAACTCAGCGTTTTGAAATTTCCTTGAAAAGGCTGTGAATTGAATTGATAACAAACACACAATCATGAATTTGCACTCTGATTGCATTTGTACAAACCTACTTAAATCTTCCATTAACCGTTCAGACCGGCGTGTACCACTGGTGGAGCACGGAGTATTTGCTGCCACGGCGAGGTGTACCACCGGTGGCCACGTCACGCTATACTTTCAATATACTAAGAAATTCGCGCCGCTTTGAGAGAAACTGTTGTATTTACCGTCCCCGCCTAGTAAAATTGACAAATTTTCATAGTGCAGCTCAGGAGGTGGAAATTATTTCGAAAAGTAAGCAAAAATCAATGTTGAAAAACTGTACGAAATGCAAATTATTTATGATTAATTACTCTGAGAAAATGTTATAATAAGAGAATTAAATCAAAATTTAAAAAAATAATTAAATGCCATCATGGATGCTATAAAATGAAAATTATTTTGTATGAATCGTATTGAAACAATCCAAACACATTGTTTTTTCAATCACAATAATTAACTTGCGGCACCATTGTAGGGTATTCCTAAGGCTGTTATAGTACGACGCCTGTCATCAGAAAGATCTACCCCCTTTTTCACATTATTATAATCCAAAACAGACTGGTTGCGCTACGACAGTGTTTGGCCTCCAGCGATGTGGCCTTTGGCACTAGAGCTCCTGTATGATTATTGCAGATCGAAAGCATATAAACAGTATGTTTGTCGGTGCATAGACACCTGTTCTATTCTTCAGAGCCAACACTACTTGACTCTTTCTCTGCTTGGACTTTACCACTTGCTGTGGTAGATGCGTGTGGTTCTGTCGTGTTATGACGTGTTATGACGCGAAAAATTCACAAAATTCCTCGTGCGTTGCTACGTCAGCGCGGCACGCGCGGTTCTGATTGATGAGACAAACCAATTTACTTTATAATACGATTACTAGTTTATTAGAAAGAGAGGGAAAGCATAATTCCTGTTAAATGCTGTCCGTGTCCACCGGTGGCGCACCCCGCCCGGCAAGACTTTTGGTTCATGGGGCGGTGATGTACCACCGGTGGCCATATGAAGATTTGCGCCGTAGGATACCAAGTACCTACTCATGAGGTGCCAGTCTGAACGTGTTAAAGGGCCACTACGAATAAACTATGACTCTCCTTATTAAAAAAAAACAAAGCATTTCGCGATGTTAGCATAATTTTATTTTAAAAGATTTTTTATCAATAGTGTAAAAGCCATCGCTATCCGCCCTCGCTCCCTCCAGCACTACGTCCGTATCCTACCCTCGCTTGGCAAGTGACACAGCACTTCGATCCATTCAATCGCCGCCTAATTGATGGCTCTTTGATTGCCAATTAATTACCACATTTTTGAACTATGTTCTCATTATTTCAGGTGACGTAAGTGTTTTAAAAGTTCCTAATCTCGATTGTGAGGGATTATCTTACAGAAAATTCTGTTTTACGTGTGAGAAATCTTGAATGCATAACTATGTATAAAAGAGTATTCCTTTGAAGCTTTTAGAAGGAGGAAGAAGGGGATGTTACCGTATCGTGGACAATCAGTTAGTACTATGTAAAGAAAGGAGATTGGCGAGTTTGGTACCTCATCAAAACCAATCGTTTCAAAATCTAGTTATATGCAAATTATAGGTCTTACATCCGTAGTTATTTTCCAAGCTAAAATGTTTTAATAAGTATTTGTTGGGAGTAATTAAAAAAAACATGATTTTAGGGTGCAGCACCGTTACGAAAACAAAACTTGTTTATACACCGAAGATCATCTGCCGACATTGTTATAGCATGAGCAACATTCACAGATCATACATTTGCACCAAAACAATGTAAAATATGAGTCCTATCTCAGTTCTGCGCAGTATACTCAACTGAACGCAAATTGCAATGTTATAGCAACGTGGTGGCTCAAAATAAGAGTTCACAAATCATATATAGATGCAGAAAACAATATTAAGTATTATTATAGATATCATTTGTGATATCTATAATGTTTTAATGACGAATTAAGCAGGGTTTCAACGTAAAAACAAAAATATCATGACGAGATATATATTTTTTGTATTTGACATAGACAGTGATTTTCTTTTTCTTCAATAAGGGTCTGCCTTAAGTTACATAAGAAGACGGAAAATACTGTAAGTATATATATTATCTACTTAAATCAACTGATCGTGATCTGTGAAGAAAATGCAGTATCTTTAATCGTAAAGGTTAATGCCCCCAAAATCGTAAGGTCTACACTTTTTATTTGCTTCCAAAAAATCTGCTATTAATAATAATTCCAAGAAAGTGCCAAAAGACATCAACCTTGAGAGAGATTAAAAACAGTAAGACATGTGAACACATCTACATTATAATTTGGAGATATAACGTTAATGTCGCACGTTTGACGCATACCGCCGGATACATAAAGATTCTTATTAAATTAAAATCAAAACAATGTAATTAGAACTGAGATTAAACATTGAATATTAATGTTAATGTCAACGTTTTCTTTTATACTCTTTAATGCTTTGAGTTTCATATTGTTCTGTGGTGGCATTGACTTTGTAATTCCAATTTAGTATGCAATTCTGTTTTTAGTGTTGAATACGATTTTTCAAAGAAAGGAAGAAAACAAATTCTTAAAATAGTAAGGGTCCCGAGGTCCCTTCGTTATCCCAAATGTTATCTGCCTATCGTTCAAAACTTCTAATCTGTTGTTCAAGTTATAGAGCCTTCAAACTTAGCCAAGTTTTACCGAACAACTAAACTATGAAACCTTTATCCTTTAAGTCGATAGAACAAACTTATAGTTAAGCAATCGAAGGCTTATCTAAGAACGTATTCATGACTACAGATTAACTACAAGTGAAAGATATATGAAATTGCTTTGATAAGGTGTCAAGCTTACACCTATTACATCACAATGATGATGATGAAGCATATATCACTTCCTGTCTCTAAAAAGTGCCGATCATCTTGTGAGGATACATGTGTCAGTGAAAGGTGTTCATTGGCAAATCATTTTATGCTATTTACTTAGATGACTTGATTTGTGTAAGACGGTGGCACGGTGGTTGTTAAGATTTCAAGAAACCGTTTGATTTTGATCAAGGCAATGAAAAGAACATTTTAAGCTAAAGTTAATTCGATATTGGATTATACGAAGAGAATGTTGGTAAGACCCTTTTTTTTTTAGGATTGGAAATCATCAAATAACTCCTCCCACTCTGGGCGGAGCAGGAGGGAGTGTCAGACTTTTACTGACTAAAACCCATCCATGTTCCTTCCTCGCCCTTTGTGTTCCGGGGCCACGGTATCTCTTTCGAATAGTCCCGCAGCCGTTGGTAAGACCCTGAAACTACGATGCAGTTAGTACAGCTATTTTCTACCAAAAGGTCAGTTTAGCCGTTTCTCAATTAACCATCAATCCTGCCGATACATATCTGCCCCGCCGTCAACTATCTAGCAAGGAATGGATGGAGTCGCCATTACGGCTGCCCAGATGAACATCTGCCATTACTTGAGATGCTGGTAAGCGGAGAAAGATAATAACCCTGTAATAATATTGTGGAAACAATGTAATTTAACATAACCGCTGTCCAACGGAGATAAGGTTTTGCACAGACGGGACAAGTACAGTAAGGTCCAATTTTTAAATTTCCGCTTTTCAAGTGGTCGTGGCTTGACTGAAAATTAGCTAGTGTTGATTATTTAAAAGGATTTATTTTGCGTTAACGTGTTTGTATCGTAAGAGATAATATTTACTTCAACTGGAAACACCTTGATTGTTTTATAATTGTTTCCTTTTGATTAACATATTTTGTTGAGCGTCAATAACTGATCACTATATGAATGCTACGTTAAAGTTTTCCTATTGTTGATTATTTATTTGTTGTTTATTGCTCAGGCAGAAATGTCCCGATAAAAAGGCCCCGTCTGAACTCGACTTTACCGCTTCAGATAATGTAGTTAAATAAATAGCAAGCATATCATTTGTTTTGTGCTGTTCGCAAGCTGTACGTAATAGCTGTGGTTTGTGCAGCTCGTTGTGGGCTGTCTTACGGATTGTTGCGGAAAACAAGCTGTAATTGTAGAGAAAATATTTAATGATTACATTATTTACTGTGTGGTGGCTAAGCTGAGGAAATTATTTAACGGTTTTTTTTTATTCGGAAATACTGTTACTGTTTTGTTTGTGGAAAAATATGTTTGCTATGCCTCCTTTCTAGCAAGTAGATATCTAATTAATTTGTGAAAAGTGGCAGAGAAATTCTTATTCTTCTTTTCTTTTTTTTTTTCTTTTTTTAGCTTTCAGAAACATCTAAAAATTGTCTCTCTCATTTGAACGCAGGAAATATCTTTCACTCAGACACCAAATACTTGAAGTACAAATATTTTAATAAAGTCTTCGACACCTGCCCTTGACTATTTCCCAACATTTCTACTACAAACTCTTTTATTTGTTGTTTAATTCTAGCGGCTGTGTGCCGAAACCGACCTCCGGTTGACACGCGCTTGACAGACGCACGGTCATGTTTGACAGTGGAACTGTCCACAGGTAGGCCAATAAAATACACATGACTTATCAAGAGTTTTAGTAGATAAATTAAACAGAGTGTAATCTTTCAATAGAAATCACTGTGTAATTTGGAAATAAAGAAAGGTAGACAGGAGAAAGGGAGTCTTTGCAAGTACCTGTACCTATACTAAGATACTTGTAAAGTAAAATCATGTTCCATTTTCCACTGAAATTCAGTTTCAGGAAGCGGGTCGTGACTGTGTATTGGTGTTTTTAGGTGACCATCTAGTAACCTATATGTAAAGAATAGATATAGGGAATTATGCTTCTAGCGTAAACGTTATTAGGTCCGATTACTTCATAGGTGTTATATTAAAGAGCAGAAAGAAAACGTATAGGAAATAAGAAAATGGCGGTAAACGTTTTGACTGAAAATTTTTAGTAATTCTTGGCATGAAGGTTTAAAATATTCATGACGATTTTCTATTACGATTATTCAATGAAAAAAATATCGCTAAAATAATTATCTATTTTAGTGTTAAAGTTCAAAGTCCGCTGAAAGCTCGCGTGACGTCAGCGCCGGATTTTAACTGACGCCGACAAAAGACGATCGGTAAAAATATAACCGACTCAAACACACAGAATCAATTATAGCATTTTTCAGCCTATTGTAGCACAGGTTTAAAAAAAAATCAACTAATTAACTTAATTAAAAAAAATATAATTACACACCAGGGATTTATTAATTGATTTTTTCATGCATTAAAAATGGTTGGTGTGTTAAAAAGTAGGAAAAAAAATCGTCAAGTGCGAACTCACCACAAAAAGTAGAGCTGAAAATTATAGCAAATCCTGAAGGAATCCGATTGTCACTAAGTTAGGGTCTACACCGGTGTGTGTTACACGCGGTACTACTGCACTAATTAGTTATTAAACTTAGACCATAATATTATGGTTTATTTTTTAATGGTTATCATGGCGTGTCGGCGCGTGCCATGCGCGGGAGTCGGGGACGGACTGCGCGCGCCGCCCGCTCTGACGTCACCGACCCAAATATAGTGCCACACACATTACACGCTATTTTCACCCCCCACAAAAACTAACCCAGAAGTTATTAAAGCTAAAATTTGCTTGAAGTATGACGTGAGTTAAGGCGTTAAGTAGTAAATGGTGGTGAAATGTCGGGCCGGGCGTGTTATTTTTGCATAGGATTTTCATCGCTTTCCGCGCTAGAACGCGTGGCTTTAAACGGCAATAAGACGGCGCTTGCGCATCCCAGAGCTTTTGTTTACGAGAACGTAGCGGTTCGTAGTAACGTTGATGTGGGGTACAAGGGTAATGATGGGAAGATATTTGGCCCACACGTGGGCTGCGACAAAGACTTTCAGCGTGGGAAAACTTTAAATCTTTCGTTACAAGGCTTGGCTTTCATTGAGATTCAGAATTGTTTAAATGTTTCAAGATAATTTAAGAAATAATAACCTCTTTGCACAAAGTTTTGTGGAGATATCTGATGTGTTGTAAAAGAAGAATGTTTGTTTACTTTTCATTGACCTTCTTGTGTAATGGGTTGAAGTGGGTCATAGTTACATACCATGACATAACCTTGCGGCCAGATTTAACAGAGCTCGGTTAACTGATCGACTTTAAACATAATACAAATACAGCTTTGTTCAGTAAACGAAAACTGTGATTAGATGTAGAAGTTTCAATTAATGCAATTTATCGGTTTTCTTTTGACTTATTTTTTTTGATAGGCATTTTTTTTACTTTACCAAGAATTGAAAGGTCTATAAAAATACCCATTACTATTAAAAATAATTTAATTTTAAAGTAATTTACATAATTTAAAAGAGTATCTCTGAAATTTCATGCCCTTTTTTCTCCATAGCAATCTACGTTTTGGAACGGGCAAGTAGTTTCAACTTTCCGACCAACTGACGGACTCGTTGACAATTTAAAAGGGCCTGTTGCTGGTTTCAGTTAGTTTCAACAAACCATCTTAATACAACTACTACTTTTTTAGCCCTGAGAAAGTTAAAGAAAATGTCTTAATAACCTTTTACCAAGAACATTCCTCTCATTTCCCCGCCCAACCAGATGCTACTGGACCTGTGCTTTACGTCTTGGAAGACCTGTCGTATTTACCCACCTATTACTAACATTGCCCCACATGAGTACGAATGATAAACAATCGAGCACGCGTGTGGAGACCACGCGTGGCATCTACGCGTGTGCGGCCGGCTGCGCAGTTCATCACACCCTTATTTATCACCAGTGTATTTGGACATGCTTCTTTGTCATATTGATCGCCTAATAAGGAGTTTTGATGTTTATTTTTAAGTTGAAATCTAGGGATGTCAATTTTTTATATTAACAAAAGGTTTCGTAGCACAGTGCTACGGCGTAGATCGATTAGTTTACGAGTTCAAATAGTCGGTTGTTTATTTCATACTGAATTAATGTACTATTCTTATCCCAAATTGATTTAATAAGTTTGACTTCAACGTTGATTCTTTTGACCCAGAGTATGTTAGTCGGCGATACCAATTTTATTGTCAGACTATATTTATGGCAATTGTCACCGTGGTTTCGAGCGGTAACTTCACGCGCTTCATGCACGAATGTACGGTAGACCAAGCTATTTGGTTTACATTTTAACATGCAAATTACATTGTAAAATGTAAACCAAATAGCTTGGTCGATCGCAAATCACGCTTGTATGCTTTCGCACCGATTACGTGAATTTTTGAAGGTTTTCCCTTCGTAAAAGCTGCGCAGTGCAAAGGTGGTTAGGACAAGACAAGTTTCTTATCTAAAGGAAAGCCGTTTACAAAAGTATGAAGGGCGGGAGTTTTGCGAGACTGCCATACATGTAACGTTCAAAATGTTCTCAATATCAGTCTAATTTGAATAATGATGATTTGATTAAAAAAATATATACCTAATTTAACATATCCATTATATTTCTGCATCCCCTATCTGTGACTGTGAAGCACTTGCATAGTTGTCTGCCCCACAAATCAGAGCTGCCAATCACCCGCGCTACACTGCGCCGGTTGTATTAAAAAGCCATCATTAGTGGGCCATTAATGCGCGCCTCAAATAAATAAATAAATCAATGCTCGAGCGCATATGCGCGTGATTCATGCGCGTCTCGTGCCAAGCGCACTGCACACGATACTGCAATTGTGGCACAAAATTAGGGAATAACAGAAGGTTTGCTATCCAAGAGATCATGGTGGCGGTTGGGGAAGACTGTTAGTAACCTGCTGCTGCTACGTTAATCAGAGCTCTTCTGAAAGGTGTCGATCCCAACCGCAAACCCAGCGGCACTCTATGAAAACGGCGGCAGACTGTAATGTCTCATCTTCCGAGGCGTTTTCCTAGAGTTACACGGAAACCAGTGGTGTCTCTGCCATACCGGTTGGGTTGGGCCACTGGCTTGTAACTCCCGAAGGTTCCAGCGGCCGTCTTTAATATCAACAGAGTTTATTTTGCAACGTCATTACAAGTGGGTGTTCTGAACGTAATCACGGTGTGAGTGCACTGCAGTGTTGTATTTAGCGTAATATTGTATTGGATTAACACCTGCGTGATGTATTGTGTGGTTACCGGGTTACACGTTAAGAATAGGAATACAGAACGCTTTTCCCGGGTGTAGCAAGTATAGCTACGATACAGAACTGCCGTCTTGAATACCTACCGTTTTTGAAAATGACTTTTAAGACACTTGGCCGCCGGCCGTTCCACGGACAATGTGTTGTATTTTGTGTTTAGCGCGCTTCCGCGAAAATTGTTGTATGTAGGTCATTTACACCGTAGACGACTGACCGAAACTATTGGCAACTAACAACGAAAAGTCTCGCCGCGCAGGACCGTAGTTATGGACAGCAACGGGCAACTTTGTGATGTCTCTTGGGTGAACATGGAAAATATTGTAATCAAAGTGTAATCATTATTGTGTTGCCTTAATGATTCAATTGCTATGCTTAAACTAAATGAAACACCCTTGTCCTTCCCTATGGGTCATGATAGACGAGGCCTCATCCGACACGTACCTGCTTAACCACGAGCTTGCCCGTGGGCTTGTCGGTGACGTAGCCCTGCATGCCGGCCATCAGCACGGTGGCGCCCAGGAACTTGTTGAGCAGCGCGCGCGCCTCCGCGTCCTCCGTCGTGTCGCCCTCCTGCAGCACTGCCGGGAGGAAAGGGGGGGTTAGCTTACTACATACACCTAATCCGTGAAGAGAATGTTAATTGGAATCCGCTTGACTCGATTAGAAAAAGCCAGGTTAAGCTCGGACAACTTGTCACGATGTTGGACTATTTGTTTTTATTGCATGATTTTCGGAGATTCGGTTCTAGATTATTCCTTGACGACAAGACTTTATAGTCGCTCCGTTACCGTTGTGATGAAGCTAAGCGGGGATACTATCCCCGCCTAGTCTTACTCGATTGGTATTTCACATATTATGTGAATATAGCAAAAACCTTTCTTGGTTGTTGATAGTGATAATTCGTGTTTGGTTAAACAACGAAAAGTTTGAAGAATAGCTGAAGCTATCGCGAGTCGTGGTCGTGAATCACGAGAAATTTCCTTTCAACGTTTCTTTATAGTAAATACGTAACTACTGTTAAGATTCTGAACTAAACTTTAGAGGGGTGATACAATGAAAGTATTGGTATTGGCGGTTATAAAATATTACTATTCTGATTTTCCCTATTTCTGCGGTTTCAATCTAGAAAAGAACTTTTCACTTTTCACCTTTAACTCTACTTTACTCATTTGCAAACGGAAGTTGTCTTGCCTTGAATGCTTGATGCATCTCCACGGACATAGCGTGTTGAATGTTACCCCATTTTTTTACCAGATCGAGTTAATATTAAAACGATAGCTACTTATTATCGCGGCCAGCCGACCATGTGAAACAATTAGCTTTTTTAATTGAGCTAATTACTGTCCTACTGACCAATATGGTCTTGTCATGTGGTCTTCATTTACACGACAATTAAAAATGTGTTATGAAAAGGTCATTGGGGACGGGAAGGTTAGCTTCTATGTGAGTAGCATAATCAGCCTACAGTGTTCCCACAGCTGGGCCACTGGCCTCTTCACTGTGTGAATGAGTGGCCTGTGATCCACCGCGCTAGCGTCGTGCGGTAAGCGGTAAGCGGTGAATTTTCGGTTCTAGGACATGTCCGCGTCATGAAATAATTCACTCAAAGAAAAGTGCCTGACTGGCTACCAACCTCCGACCATCATCTTGTAATGTGTGTCTGTTTATGTTCTCTGTAAGTAAGATCGCTATTTACTCTAAGTACATCTTTATTCTGTCAAATAGACAAAGGTCTGGGACATTTGACAGGATTTTACAAGGATTTTACGGCTAAGTGTCCCACATCTGACTCTCGGATACCATTCCAAGATATTCAAATCATCTTTCCCAGCGCTTCCTCATATTTTGGTACACCTGTACACAGGTGTTTATTAATTGATAGGAAATCAATAGCTCTGCCAAGCGTGACATCACGGTCGTGGTGAGAGTGGCAGACATTACATAGATGTTGGCCGTGACTGTGAGGTTTTCATCGACTTTTCATCAAACGTATCGGTTCGGTTCGACCAAGAGTGGTTTCCATTAGCATTGCATATGAAACAGAAAATTATGTCATTCACAAGATGGGCCGATAAACTGGTGAAGGTGGGTGGAATCCGCTGCCTGCGAGAAGAACAGGCCCGGACGATGTGGCGACGCTTAGGGAGGCCTAGTGGACGATTTTCGGCCAATACGGTATGAATGATATGTCAAGAAAAGAGGTGTCTGATGAGATGACGAGTAATAGAGAAGAAAGAAGTATGGAAGAAGAAGGCATGGTGCGCCGACCACAAATGAATTGGGATAAGGACAGGATAATGATGAAGATGATGACGGTGTGGATGAAACATAGGCTAAGTGTTGGCCCGATGCTTAGAACAGGTCTCTTTGCCTATTCCCTATCTGCAATGACTCGTAGAACTGAGTCAATAAATACGATAACTAACCTATATCAGCATTCTTCATCCTCGTCAATATATCCTGTACTCCTGTGACCTTGGTACTGCTGTCGAGGAAGGACTTCTCCCCCCGCGCGCCCTGGTGGGTGGTGGTGCCGTGGCGACTGCTGGTGGTGGTCACGGTCCTCACTCCGCCGTCCACGCGCTCCGTGGTGACCACTGTGTCCTCCACGGAGCCCAGGCTGTGCTCACTGTCCGTGCGGGTTAGCCCTGGGGAGGGCGGAAGGGTTAGTTTTGCAATTTTAACATAGTTTTAAGATTGTATCAGGTTAATTTAAGTAACAGGACTAAAAGAGTACCTAGAGTTTGTAGTACCTCCACAAACATCAATATTATTTTCTCATATTTTTTTTTATGATTACCGGTTTGTGGGCCTTGATTGCTCTCCTATCGCATAACAAATACCATGTTCGTGCCGCCATCAAATTTCAATCAATATTTGGTGGCAGCTGGATAAGAATTGCCGAGAATCTAATTGAAAGGCATTCAAATAAAGAGGCCTGTGCCTAGCAGTGGACTGCTGTATGCTCATGACGAAGACTTGTCCTGACCATACGGTGTACTACGATTAGGCCCTTAAAACGAACGGTTCTTCGAAGGGGAACAAGTGGTACACTATGAGTGGCAGGGGCTTACCAGCGTGAGCCGAGGAGTCGCTTGAGACGCTGTCCTTCATGGTGGCGGTGCGCAAGATCAGGCCAGCCTTCGGGTACGTGGTGCGCTCAGCCTTGGAGCTTTCGTCTGCGTAGAGGAAAGCGGAATAATTAGCGGATAATTATACGTAATGGTCATGAGGGTTCACGATATCCTTGAAGTAGAGGTCGTGGTCGAAGGACGTCCTTATTTCCTCAGACCTCTGATTATATTTATGTATGTATAGGATAGGTACTATAGTACCTCGAAAATAACTGTAATATTAACAACAATTTGATTTTGAAATAAAATATGTCCAAAATCATAGATGATTTGAACATACGTAAGTACCTAATCTGAAATGAGTTGTACATAATCTGAAGTCATCGGTGCGTAATGTAGCTGTAATATCCGATTTGAAACATGAATTTCATCACCGTGATACCAAACATCCTGTATTAACGTTCAATTTGTCAAAACATCGAATAACAAACTCCGTCACAATCACAACTGTAACAAGAGGCATTTATTTTTAAAGTATTTGACAACTTCCCGTAAGTCATCGTGTCTTTACTGCGGGCTTTGGTGTGGGTAACACCGCGGGGCAAGTCATACTAATGACATTTAAATAGGTAGTTGACCTCTGCGGTCACAACACACGGAGAGATGAGTAATGAGCCGTGTGAATAACATAAGATAGCACGACAGTCGGGTGTTGAATCTGATGATGTAATGAAGTATCAGGAGTACCTACCTATGTAAACATGATTGTAAACATCCATAGTGAATGAATTGATGATGACTATTGTTTTTGAATTATTTTCATAGTATGTGGCTATTTTTTGTCGAGTTTTGGGCAGACAGCAAAAAAATTCAGACTAAGCAAAAAGGTTTTGTTACAAAACAAGTTCTGCTTTAATTCACTTGCTTACAATGGTATATTTTTTGTAAATTCAACTTTTCGTTATGTTATGGCAAAAAAATTGCACTAAAAAGCCGTGACACACTTCCTTATGGAAAATAGACTTTATTATATTTAGTATTTATACTTAGAAACCTTATTACAAGCTACGCTAAGTAACCAACTTTAAAGTAATGCAGAATTCACAGTTAGTAATCTACATTACGATTGGAATAAACACTTCTATGTCGCCCTATATGCTAAGGACAAACACCGTTAAATTTATAAAGTTTATGAATGTCTTAAGAAAATAGTTATTATTCAAGACACAACAATGCGTTAACTACGCATTGTGATTGTTATGTTTTGAATAGTAATTAGTTTCTACGCATTGTTACGATAATATAAAAAAAAACTGTAAAAAGCCCACTTACCCAATCTCCGATAGATACTAAGCAACAACTTAAAATTATAACTAGAATCCTTGTTTGTATCCATTTTAACGAAATATTCAGAAAGCACACCACATGTAAATAGTACCGCTCACAAAACCTCGTCGGGTTAGTCCGAGAGGCAGTTGACGACTGAAAACGTAAACGCAGCCAGTGCAATATGAAAGTTTAGTATGAAAGTTGTTACGTAAAGAGGTGCACGCTAACGCGCTCGCGTGCGTTTACGTTACGTTGTTATTATGTGATATCACGAAACTTCATTAATTTCCATGAGATTTTGGTGGGAAAATGTATCAAGTTTTGATGCACTTTGCGTATAACCTTTGTTGGTTAAGTATCACATCGGATCATGTTTTGCTTGATCATGGGTTTGACATGAGGTGACACATTATTGTAACAACAGTCCTATTGAATTACATACTTTTTGTTTTTTTTTTTTAGGATGGGAAATCATCAAATGACTTCTCCCGCTCTGGGCGGAGCAGGAGGGAGTGTCAGACTTTTACTGACTAAAACCCATCCATGTTCCTTCATCGCCCTTTGTGTTCCGGGGCCACGGTATCTCTTTCGAATAGTCCCGCAGCCCCGGCAGGCTTCGGCCCTTGCGGACCCCTTCACTGTTGCTGACTCTCTTTGAGGCGCGCGTGGAACACGAACGCGCCGTCGATACGGCCTGTCGTCATGAGACGGACGGACGGCGAGCTAGCTCATAGTTCCCCGTCCATAGGCCCGGGACGTGAGGATCTCTCCCTGTCCTGTTCCGCCACCTCCTTCGCTAGCATGACTGCTTCGCAGAAGGAGGTGACGGCGTCCCATTCCGTATCGCTCCGGACCATGGCACGAACCAGGGCCGGGAGCGAGAGGTCGCCGCCGCCGATCGCCACCTCGAGGACACGGCGGTGCTCCACCCAAGCGGGGCACACCTCCACAGTGTGCTCCACCGTGTCCTGCGGCCTATCCTCACAGTGATAGCACCCGGGCGTTTCCTCCCGCCCGATTCGGTGCAGGAACTTACCGAAACATCCGTGTCCAGTAAGAACCTGCGTCAGACGGAAGGTGAGGACGCCTTGAATTACATACTTAATTTGTAAGTGTAACTTGTTTGAGAACTGAATACAATTAACATAACATTGCATTTAGCACAGAATGGGTAGCCAGAGGTAGTAAATAATACGTTAAGTCCCGTGTAGTTGGAAGCGGACCGGTTAACTTGGCGATTTTTTTTTCAAAACTAAAATATTATTATGGCTCATCACTAAATACTGAAATATAAACTTACATATTATTATGAAATAATTTGCGTCATTTTATCTCCATTACATAGCACATTCAGCGAGAAGATTTACTTTGGGTGCAAGCAACTTATTGCGCGTTTCACTAACGTTAAGTGACGCGTTATTTAATGTCTTTTAACTTTGATTTAGGCATTGATTTAGTGAAAACCAGCATTAGAATTGGTTACCTAACCGAAATTAATAAACAAGTCGCAGCAGTGTACAAACAATAGTTTGTGTTCTATTGCGTTATCATTGCCAAAGTATTTCGCTATCCGTTGTCAATATCGAAATAAAAGAAAAAATCGTGATATTTAAGCAATGCCGCAACTGTTTGTAACTATTACGCTCCGATTCCCTTCATTAGACCGGCGCAAGCGCAGGCTTGTTCTGACAGCTCTGTTGCCTCATTGGGCTTGTATAAGAACTTTTGTAGACCCTGAAATGGCTGATTCAGTACTTATAAATAAACATAGCCTGTCATAAAAATATTTTCGCGAAAATGGGATGCCTCGTTGGCTTAGTTATGGCGAAACTACTGCGACACTGGCGATGTGTTGCTGTACTATTACCTACTAGAGATTCCTACATCTCTGTCTACCTTTTTGGGGAAACAGGCCTGATGTCATGTATAATTTTTGAGTACCACAGCTATTTGAGGATCATCGCAGAGTATTTTCCCATTATGATTGGGATGACTAAGTCAACGCGTTGAGGTAACTGTACTTAATACATACCTACTGGTCATCAGGTAATTGTAGTGCCTGCTTTTAGACGGAAATTGTCAGTTTTTGCTTGCTGAGTCACCTATTGTTAATAAAAGTTATGTTAATGTACTCACTCGCGCTCTTGATATATTTCTCCGTGAGCGACTTCACCGAGCTCTGCCTGACGGTCTTCTTGTCATCTGGTCTCTCTATCCTCTCCTTCCTCTCCTGTGTCCTATCGCCCTTCTTCTCCACCTTCTCCACTCGTCTCTGCATCCTCTCTGTTTTGTTATCTTCTCTCCTATCTTTTGCACTGTCTACAAGCTCCTCCCTTGCCTGTCTACTTCTGTCTCCTATGATCTCTTCTCTTCTGCTTTCAATGAGTCTAGTTTCTCCTCCGATCTCTTCCCTTCTGGTCTCGTAGCGTCTAGTCTCTCCTACGATCTCTCCTCGTCTGCTGTCGAAGCGTCTCTCGCTGATGTCTTCTATCTTAGTGTCGGAGACTCTTCGGTCGCTGTGGGTGAACTGGTCTATCGCCGCGCGATCTTCTCGCTATGGAAGATAACGTGCATATTTGTATGATTGCAGATTTGATAAATTAGGTATTATTAGCATATCAGCCGGAAGACAATACATAGCTGGAATTCTTGAGATAGCAGTTGTTTGTTTATAAAATATCTTATTGTCTTGTTGTTTTTCAAGGAATCTAGAAGTGTGTTATGTTCATGTTTAGGAACTTGGCTATCAGAGTTAGAAAAACTCGCAAAAAGACAGCCGAGAGTTAATGCGAAAAGTGTCTCTTGTCCCGGGGTTTGTTGAAAATGGAAAACCTTACACAATTTAAATCTAAATAGACAACAAAAGGCTTATGTACACAACCATTGTTGTAATATCAAGTAGCGCGCTAACCACACAGTGAAATAACAAATCGGGCAGGCACTTACCCCGTGTGCTTCCTTCAACGTGGTTCCAGTATCACCCCCGAACTTCTTCGTAGTAGTGATGGCAGCTAGGCCGTGGATGCGCGAGGGCGGCTCCCCCTGACCCTGAAGCAGACGCTCCAGTTCCTCCGGTTCCGTGGAGTAGGCGGTCACGGAGACGGAACCCTCTGGCTCTCCTCCGTTGCGGGAGTGGTACTCCGAGCGGATCACCGTGCCTTTCACTGGGTGGAAATATATTTGTGATTGTGACTGTTAGCTGGATGACGAGTGTCGATGGAATGACGGCGATTTCGACTATCGTTGAACATCTTAGAGGAAATAATATATCCGGTTGTAGGAGGAAAAAAATAGATTGACAGGAAAACTATCGAAAATATTACTTAGATTATGTGAATTTTAGATTACCATTCTAGACGTCCTTTGCAAAGGTGAACAATATAGACGTTGCAAGGCGTACGAGGCAACAATACTAGGAGCCCAACCGTAAGGTACTCCTTACGGTTGGGTGATTTCTATCGTTGCTACACAACAAACATTTCGTAACAGTATTATACCTATATAGATTTTGAAAAAATGCCAAAATGCCAATTTCGTTTGCCTTCGTACGTGCAGTCCAAAATTGGTTAACCAACTTGTAAACGAAATTATTTTCGTTACGTACGTAAAGTTATGTTTGCGTACCTATAACAGTGTCATCGCCTTTAAAACAAAGTTAACTCTAAGTTAAACTCACCAACTAATTTAACTCTTCATTGAATCAGTGAAGACGGTCCCACACATAAACAACTACTACACTGAAGACAGAAATAGTCACATTCAGCTGAGCTAACATTTACTTTGAGAACAATGATATGATTCAAGACACACACCGCTTAGTAATTCGTATGACTTGAGTACTAAATAAGGACGCGTCAGCTTTCAGTCGTTCTGAAAATTGACAGAAAACTAGAAAGTTAGTGACGTCATGTGTTACCGTTGTTATCAACTTCTTAACATTGACCTCAATACAATTGAATGGCCCCGAAACATTATAAAAGC
The DNA here is from genome assembly GCA_963853795.1 of Xestia rhomboidea. Taxonomy (NCBI): domain Eukaryota; kingdom Metazoa; phylum Arthropoda; class Insecta; order Lepidoptera; family Noctuidae; genus Xestia; species Xestia rhomboidea. The sequence goes on from OY970772.1 coordinate 19,713,150, forward strand.
AATTACTGAACGGAACCTGACACGTCGTGTAACGTCTTTTGATAAGATTTTTTTTTAACACGTTTATTTTCACAATAAATGTTTAAATGAGACAGATGCCTTAGTTTAAATTAATTCACTGTAATTTGTAAATTCTACTTATTCATAGGAGAAATTCAAGCTCTAAAAGTTATGTTTTGAACCCCAATACAAGTCAACATGTTTACAGCCTCAGTCATTCACGTTTGTGAATCATTTCCATAAACAACTGCACGATGCACAAACTTGTGATTATGTCAGTTATCTCTTGAAGATCCTCTGTTTACGAAAAGTATTTATTTTACAAACCAACTTCGCGTTAGTCGGTGTGCCTATCTCATTGCAGTGCATTAGGACGTTTGAAAGTAATTCACTATCTATCATATTATTGCGAACTTGTTCAATTCAACTCATAACGGTTTGAAAAAATAATTAGGTAAATAAAGGTTTTGGAGTCAGGCTTAATTGGTGATTGAATAATATTGCGTAAGTCGTGGAGAGAGCGCTTACCTTGGTAGTTAGACGCGCCGTTCCTCAACGCCCTGATACCGAAGAGTGGTTTGCCATCGGAATCCACTGGTCCAGGTCCATAGCTCGACGTGATCACGTCAATCGGCTTCGTGATCACCTTAGACGGACTAGCAGCCCTGTACTTCGGCTTCTCCTCAATCTTCTTACTACTGAACGTCCTGGTCTCCGAACTGATTTTCTTGAGGTTCCTGTTGGTCACCCACGACGGCTTTTCTTCTTGAGGTGACTTTTGTGGTATCTTCTTCTCGATTTCGTACACAGTTTTTATGATGGTCTCCTTTTTCCCAGGTTCTGTTCTCACCTGTTTATGTGCTGGACTTGGTGTACGATGGTCGTAGATACGCTCAGGGCTGTGAGCTTTACGGTCTGTAGTTTGTGCCTTTCGCTCCGGGTATTGTGCTAAACGCTCCGGACTTTGTGCTTTTCGGTCCAGATTGTGCGCTTTACGTTCTGGGCTTTGTGCTTTTCGCTCCGGGTATTGTACTTTACGCTCCGGGCTTTGTGCTTTTCGGTCCAGATTGTGCGCTTTACGTTCTGGGCTTTGTGTTTTTCGCTCCGGGTATTGCGCTTTACGCTCCGGGCTTTGTGCCTTTCGGTCCAGATTGTGCGCTATACGTTCTGGGCTTTGTGCTTTTCGCTCCGGGTATTGAACCTTGCGGTCCGGGCTTTGAACCTTACGCTCTGGTTGTTGAACTTTTCGTTCCGGACTTTGTGCCACTTGCTCCGGATACTGAGTCTTCCGATCCGGGCTTTGGGCTCTTCTCTCCGGACTCTGTTGCTTTTCTGGTGATGGAGACCTTCTGTTAGTTCCGTTCATTTGTACCACTTCAATGACGTCCCTAGACGAAGTCCTCTCAGTAAAGCTTTTAGCCGTAGAGTATTCTTCCACTATTTTGTGTTCTTCTGTATGTTTTACCGTTCTCTGTTTTTCTTCTGCCGCTTTCTTGGATTTAGCTTCAGCGAATCTGATCTTGTCAGCCTCACTCAGGCCTACTTTTTTCATGTAAGCGGATGCATACTCATTGAAACGATTGGGTTTAGGTTTCGGAGTAGCTGTTTTGTTAGGGGACTGAGTTCGGGTCTTCTTGTCTGGACTGGAATGACGAACAGTTTTTGGTGCAGATTTGGGAGCAGATTTTTCAGGGCTGTGCGGGCGTCTGTCACTCACAGTTTTGATTGGTTCCTTAGCGTGTCCATTCAGCACTGGTTGCACCTGCTCTCTAGGGTGAGTGCGTTCAGGGACCGTTCTCTGAGGAGTTTTGGCGTAACGATCAGGAGACGTGGTTTTGTGGAGAGAAGACTTTGGAGCCCGTTCCGGTGATCTTGTCTGTAGACGCTCAGGAGACCTCAGCTTTTGAGTAGTCGTATTATGTCTGGTTGTTTTAGTGTAAGTGTTAGTGTGGTCGACGTGGTCGCTCTCTACCTTCTTCTTAGCTATACGAATTTGGGATCTGATGCGTCGCCTCTGCTCGTAACCAACGACCTTTTCCAACTGAAAATTAGATCATAGTCAGCAAAAATAAAAATATAATATAGAAACATAAATAACAATAATGAGCGTGCAAACCTTGTGTTTACTGACCATTTGTTCCAGGAGGTCCAGGTCGAAGATGTCTTCGATGCAGGGGTGTTCGACGCTACGCCTCCGCTCGCTACTCGCCGTTGATCTTTCAACGCTGGTCCTTCGAAGCTCTACTCCAAACTTGCCACTTCCTCGTCGGCTGCTTACTTCGGTTTCCTCAACCACCTTTGTCTCTTCCTTGATTTGGCTTGTCTTTGTGGGACGAAGGTATCCCGGAACCTTATCAGGCTTATCATTCTCGGGCCGTTGCCTCGGGGATTGGGCTCTGGGTGAGGATGGATATCTCGATAGAAGAGTTTTGGTGGTAGTTGTTGTTTCCACAGTTTGACGCATTGGAGACTTAGACCTTGGTACTTCGGGGGATTGAGCAGCTAAACGAGATGGGCTACTTCGTGGTTTATCATCACGAGGATAGTGCGGTTGAGTAAGCGTACCACTTGTCGGACGGTCTTTTGGCGTGTGAGGAGCGGCATCCACTTCACTATCCACGTCCGTTATATTAGGAGAGCCATCTTCAACAGAAGGATGTAGAACGGTAGTTGAATCAGTCTTAGGAGACTTTTTCATTACACCAATGTCTGTCAACTTTGCAGTTTTAGCGTGGGTGGTTTCTTTAGTTTTTTGAGTAGTTGTTGCTATGTTTTCGAACAAAGCCTTCGCTTTCTTTACAGCCTCACTACTGCGGAGAGTGGTTATTTTGACAGTTGGCGTCCTTTCCGTTGGCTTCTTGTTGGGGCTGCTGTAATCCTTAACTTTTGGAAGTGATGATGTAGTTTCCTTCGGCTTAAGTGGTTTATCGTCTCGCTGTCCACGGTCTGGTGTCTTTCTATTATCTGTAACTATTACATCTTCGGTATAAGTGGTTGTCTCAATCTCGTATTCCTCATCATCAGCATCGTCGACTATCTTTTGCATGATCTTATCATGTTGTTCCTTAATTTTCTTTTCCTTTTCCTCGACTTCGTGGGATTCCGTCAAGAATTGTTCAGCTGTTTTAACAAACTTATGTACCTTGTCAGACACACTGAGCAAGCAGTCATCACTCTTTAATGAGTCGTCAACGTTAGTCAAGTCAGGGCGTTCAACCCTTTGTGGGGTCGGTTTCACTTTCGGTGTCTTGACGTTTTCTGCAGTCTCTACAAACAAGTGCGCTTTGTCGTGTACACTAAGTTTTGTGTAGACATCTTGATAAACTGTATTCTTGTCGTACTCATCGGTGACTCTACGCGACGGACTCTTGCTATCTCTTGTATCCCTTGGTCCTTTAGCAAACTTGTTAACTTTTTCTGATACAGATAGTAAGCACTCATCGGATTTCAGCCTTTCATCAATATAATCGGAATGAACTCTTCTTTCAGTATCTTTAAATGTTGTAGTAGTATCTTTAGGCGTGGTCACTGTATCGACACCTTTTGTGAACCTAGATACCTTATCAGTTACGCTGAGAAGGCTTTCATCATCATCGGTGACGGTGTCGATATCAGTTTTCCTGACAAATAGCTCATCATCTTCACAGATTTCAACAATATCATCGACGATGGTCTCAGCTTCATGGATGGTGTGATGCGTTCGTCTGTTGAATTCATCATCGGGTTCACTCACTTCGTCGGGATACCGAGGAGTTCCTACATCTTCTGCGAAATTGACTGGAGTTGGACAGATTCTGTCCGGTGAGTTCTCTCTGGATGATTTAGACTGCTGCACATCAATAATAACATCATCTTCATCTGTGGACGTGTTCAGTGTCGTGGCAGACTTGGGTTTGCTCGGCAATTTTGAATGCGGTTCTTTGTAAGAGGACTTCGTAGTCTTAGTAATTGTTTTAGTGGACACGTCACTCACTGTTATTTCTGGTTTCGACTTCATTCTTTGAGGTGATGTTTTCTTTGATTTTATGGTGATATCACTAACAGTGCGCGTGACCTTTGTGTCACTGTCTTTCTTTGTAGGAATCACGTTTTCTCTGATGCCCTTAGGAGTCGGGGTTCGCTTAGATTCGGGCTCACTTGGACGACCTGCTGGTGATGGAATGGTCTTCGTAGGAGTTCTACCAGTTGTAGTCCGAGTAAAACTATTCTGCTTGGTAACAGAACTAATATTAGTCGTCTTTTTCGAATCAGTTGCTGTCTTTTCTACTTTGATAACATTTAACGTAGCAGGCGTTGGCTTCCTAGTCAGATGAGAGGGTATCTGTTCCTTAGGTTTAATTCCACTTGGCTTTGAAACCTGAGGAGATTGCGGCCTCTCAGATGGCGAGACAAGTTTTTTCGGCGAAATACTTCTAGTTTTCGTCGGAGAATCTGGACTTTTGTCTAGTTTAGTGGGCGTAGTAATACCTGAGGGTTTCTTAGTTGGAGAAACAGTTCTGGTGGAAAGTTTGCTTGGTACTTTGTGATCTTTCGGCTTTTCATCCTTGGGTTTTTCCGAACGAGATGTTATTTTACCGGTCGAAGACTTCTCTGTGGTGTCTGTGACATCTTCAGTTAACATTTCATCATCTATTTCAGTATGGCTGGTTATATCAATATCTTGCAAGCTAGTTGTGGTTTTACCAGGGCTCCTCTCGCGACTGGGTGACTTTTCCTTACGTTCTGGAGACAGTCTTCTAAGCGATTTTTGAACTCTGTCTAAAATTTCTTGTTCTCTCTCGGACATGAGGAAGTCTGTGCTCACTTCTGTGACTTTCGTCGTTTTCTTCATGGGCGAAGGAGTACGGAGCTGTCTCGGCTCTTCTATTTGCTGCAGGTAGCCAGGATTTGTTTTAGATGGCTCATGTGGAACGCGGCGTGACGGTGATACTGATGATCTTGGTGAATGATGCTTTTCAACGACATTTGCAGTGATATCAAACTCTTCAGTAGTAGAAGTGGTTTCAGACTTAGATGTAACTGAAGCAGTTGGCTTCATATAGCTTGGTTTTCTATCCGGGCTAGAGCTTGACCGAGTAGAAGATGATTCCTGTGGATATTTTTGACCAGTTTTTTTGGTTGGACTCTCTTTAGGCACAGATGGTCTTTTCATAAAATCGTCAGGGTGATGCTTGGGGGGTGACTGCGTTCGAGGCTGTTCAGGGGCGGACTTGGGACCTTCAGCGGGTTTCGGAGCCTTTCTTGAAGGCGAAGTGTCTGATGGTCGAGAAATGTAATGGTGATCTTCGGTGACTTTGGACTTTGTAGTCTTCTGAATATCCTCCAAGGTGGAATCGGAAGTAGACCTTATAGTTGTTGTGGATTTCAAATGATTAGGTTCCTTTTCATCAGAAGTTGGCACTTTTCTGGACGGTGATGTTTCTTTAGGATATCTGTCACCTGTTTGTCTTTCAGGACTAGCTCGAGGTGAAGTTTCATCATATCTTGGCAAGCGGTTAGGACTTCTGTCCAAATGAGGCTTATCTGGAGCACCAACTGATTTTGGAATTTTCTGAGTGGGCAATTCCGAAGGGCGCGTGGATGGATATCTAGTTTGCTTTGTCTTAGAGATGTCGTCTTCGTAAATCTCTGTAGTGTTCTCTCTAGTGCTGACAGAGGTCGTGGTTCTCATGTAGCCAGGAGTGTCCGGGCTGGTAGTTTGCTTGGAAGGAGAAGTTTCTCTCGGTTGCTTATCAGCAGGCTTCCTGCCATGTGGCTCAGTCGGCTGCTGGTGCCCCGGCTTGCGATCAGGACTCACACTTTTCCTAAATGTAATATTCTCCGGATGAGACCTAGACGGTGAAACTGATCGAGGGGAGTCAGATTCTGGCTCATGCTTGTCACCTGGCTTTGAGGATTTACGAGTAGGTAAAACAGAGGGTATAGGGGAATGTTTCTTCTCATCAATTTCTGTTCTACAGGTTTCCAAGAAGTCCTTAGTAGCGGATACTGTGTCTTGTTTGTAGATATGAGATGAAGTTGTCTTCATGAACCCAGGAGTTTTCTCTGTGCTAGGTGTCTGCCTAGTCGGTGATGGTTCCTTAGGATAATTATCAGCGGGTTGTTTCCCAGAACTAGCCCTTTTAGGTGAGGTTTCATCTTTAGGCTTGCGTTGAGGACTCTTGTCTGTTCGCTGAGGAGACCCAGATGGCGAAGTTTTACGCGGATACTCTTCGGGTTGCGAAGTTTTCCTTGTTGGTGACTCCGATGGACGTTGAGAATGACGTCTTTCTGTTGTTTTTAAAGAGGTAGTCTCTTCAACATCTTCTGTTGTAGAAACAGTATCATATTTGGATAAGATGGACGAGGTTGTCTTCATATAATTAGGTATTTTGTCGGAATTTGTGTTAGTTGGAGAAGTATCTCGTGGATACTTAGCAGTGGGCTTTTTCTCGGGGCTAGATCTAGTAGGAGATGGCTGATCACGACTGTGCGGCTTCCGATCAGGGCTCTGATCTTTCGGTTGAACAGGTCGTGGGCGAGAATCATCCGAAGGTTTGGAAGTCTTACGTGTAGGCGAATCAGAAGGTCTGGGAGAACTACGCCTTGTTTGAACGGTCCCAGAAGTGATGGTCTCTTGAAGATCCTCAGTTGACGTGGCCTCAAACTTAGACGTCATAGAAGCAGTAGTCTTCATGTAGCCAGGTCTTGTCGGTGATGAGTCTTTAGGTTTCAATGGCTTTCTCTCTGGACTCTTATCGGAAGGATAAGTATGTTTAGCTGGAGCGTCATCTGAAGATTTAGGTGCTTGACGTGTTGGAGACCCTGAAGGGCGGGAAGAAGGCCTCGTTTTTGTTGTTTTTGTGGTAGTAGAGTCCCCTAAATCTTCAGTTGTAGACGAAGAATCGTATTCAACTATCATTGAAGTAGTAGTTTTATTGAAACCAGGTCTAGACGGAGATGCTTCCCTTGGGAACTCGTCAGTAGGTTTTTTCTCCGTGCTTGTTTTACTTGGCGCCTTTTGATCAAAGCTAGGTATGCGCTGTGGACTCTTACCAGACGGCTGGCCTGGCCTTGAAGGTTTATCAGAAAGAGGTTTCCTAGTCGGAGACTCAGAAGGTTTCCTCTCTCGTGTGCTGGTTGTTACTGTGATGTCGTCAGTCGCGGTGTCATATTTTGATGAAACAGCTGATGTAGTTTTCATGTCGCCCGGAGTAACTGGAGTAGGTTCCTCTGTGTGTTTATTTTCAGGCATCTTCTCAGTTGGCTCATATGTTGGTATCCTTTCTGGGTTCAGGTTTGACGTAGGAGAAGTACCGGATGGACGACGATTTGATGGACCTGTGGGATGCGGATACTCCGAATCTTTTGGTGTTCGTTCAGGACTTCCACGGGCTTTTGGAGTATTGTCCTTGTTCACTGTGTTAGGGACGTCTTCCGATCGCTGATATGGCTTTCTCTCAGGACTTTGTCTTGTCGATGGATATTCTGTCGTGACAGTTTTCTTTTTGTTTTCTGTATCTTTAGTGGCCTTATCGTGCTTTAAAATTGTTTTGTCTTTTGTAATAATTTCTTGAAGTTTAGTCGGAGAGCTCTCTCGCGGAGTTTTGGGTTTTTTGTCAGTAGGAGCATCTTCACGACGAGTAGTGGTCGTTTTAACGATATTTTCCTGTTCACCAGTTATGAAGTCAGTGACATCAGTTTTGGTGTTAGTAGTTTTCTTGACAGTTGGATACTCGAAAGGTGTTTCTCTCGGAGCAGGACTGCGACAAGGGGAGACACTGGGCGAGCTCAAGTTGTTTTCAGGTTCCTTCAAATAAGTCGTTTTCTTGTCAGTTTCGGTTGTGGCGGTATCGTCCATCATGCCGAGGATCTTGCGGCAACGGTCTTCATAAGTTTCTCTACGTTCTAGAGGTGGTTTTTGTTTACCAACAGGAGCATCAGAAGCTAACCCTTGCGGGTGGTCTTTTTTCACCACTTTGTGAGGCAAGTCTTTTGGTTCCTCAGTCGGAGAAACACGGAAACTAGATGGTGGTTTTTCGATGGGAGATGCCTGGGTTATCTCGGCTGTAGGTTTCTTTAAAGAGCTCTTTCGCGGTAGGCTATCCTTAGCTGGAGAGACACGTTTCTCGGGAGATGGAGATCTGCAAGGTATCTTAGAGGGAGATTGAGGTCTATTTACATCGAGGCTTTCAGGTCTTTTATGAGTGGTGATGTTTTCGTCTACTGAATGCGTTTCAGAGTAATATTCCTGGTCATCCAAGTCAGTGACAACGGTCTTCTCAGTTCGTGGAGAGCCAAAGTACACAAAGCCACTTACAGAAGTAGTAGGAGAGCTTTGACCAGTCGACGGCTCAGTGTCAGTAGGCTTGGGCTTCCTGGTGGGGCTAGATGATGGAGTTACGAGTTTCCTAGGATGTTCTTTAGTGATCTTTTTATTAACCTCTTCATTAGTTCTCTCAGTAGAAATAAAATCATTAGTGTGCTTGAATTTAGTGTCTTTAGAAGGAGATTTCACCGGAGATACACTGTCTCGTGGTGCCTTCTTGGTGGGAGAAGATGGCTGATCAGGTGTTTTCTTGGGAGATTTGTCACGGCGAGTTAATGAATCAAACTTGACATCTTTAGTATCCTTAGTAGTTGTTGTGGTTACCTCAGTGACATCACGATCATAAGGCTTTTTCTTATCATAAGTTCCATATTTCGAAGGCGATGGTTCCCTAGGAGCAGTTTTACCAGTAGGAGAATCTTTATCCTTTGGAGAGCGATGTTCTGTTGTTCTTTCTTCAGTAAAGTCTGTTGTTTTTACTTGAGTCGTGTCAACCTGGTCACGTTGGTCGATAAATGTAACATGCTCTTTAGGCGAAGGTGACCTCTTCCTTGGAAAGTCAGGAGTATCCTTGCTAGGGCTTTTCCGTGTAGGTGAAGAATCCTTATCTCTTGGGGAGGGGTGGTCAGGCCTAGATGGTGAACTCTTCGGATAGTTGGTGTCAGTTTTATCAATACGAGTGTACATTTTTGTTTCCTCGTCGATAAACTTGTAGTGGTCAGCTTCTATTTTCGTTGTAGTTTTAGTATAGTCCTGAGGCTTGCGCTCAGGGCTTTGTGAAGGAGCATGTTTTGTTGGTGACGTTTTGTCCGATGGCTTTGTGGGAGACTTTAAGCTATCGGACGGTTTGTTCGCAGAAGTTGTTCTCATATAGCCTGGTTTTCTGTCAGGACTCGCACTTCCTCGTTTTGGAGTGTCATCTTGAGGATGTTTGTCAGTAGGCTTATTGGGTCTATCAGTCACAGGACTAGTTGGCTGATAACCAGGCTTGCGGTCAGGACTGGTGCCAGGTCTTTTGGTACTGTCTGTGGGAAGATAAGGCCGAGTAGGAGAAGTGGCCCGATGGTATTCAGAAGTAAGACTTGGACGACTGTCATTAGGCTTTTGATATCCTGGTTTCCTCTCCGGGCTCTGACTTGGTTTCTTAAAAGTATCTTTAGGGAAACTATCATTGGTTCTGCCGGGAGTTGTACATGGAGAACCTCGACTAGGAGAAGTATGCTGAGTTGGTTTTCTCTCTGGGCTTGCTCGCGGTCTAGTTGGAGACTCACCACGATTGACTGGACGAGTCGGAGACGTGGATCTAGGATAGTTCTCCGTTGGAGAACCTTTTTGTGTTGGTTTTCTGTCTGGGCTCGCGCTAGGCCTGAAAGGTAAGTCCTGAGGCCTTTTCTCCGGACTTGCGCTTGGTCTCTGACGATGATCCTGAGGCTTCCTCTCAGGGCTGTAACCAGGTCTAGTTGGAGAACGACCGGTTGGTGGTCTTTTATCATCAGGACTTGTATACTTGTGCGTCTTTACTTCAGTGACGGAATGCGTGGAAGTAGTGGAGTGTCTGTCAGAGACAGTACGAGTCGGCGAATATCTATCAATTTTGTTGGGACTACCACCGCGGCTAGATGGTTTCCTGGTAGTTTTATCAGGGCTTACACTACTTCTTAGCGAAGACGTGCTTGACTTGAAAGTTCTGCTGCCAGGAGATGACGCCCTGGTAGATGGTCGAGTGGTAGTAGGAGTATCAGCGCGCAGTGTACTAGCCCACGCCTGGTGTGACGGGCTCCAATCGTTGCTGACCTTCTTTTGAGGGAAGTCAGTTTGGTACGTGGTCTGATAGTGATCAGTCTTCCTCCCTACGGTTTCGTCAACTTTCTTGTCTCTAGTGACGTGATGAACTGTCTCTTCGGTGTGCCTGGTTTGATGTGGTATGTTATCCTTTGGTTGACCCGGGCGGTCATCGCGTGGCGTATCTGTGTCAGGGCGTTCATTGCGCGGGGTGAAAGAGTCCGAACGTTCATTACGCGGGGTGAATGAGTCAGGACGTTCACTACGCGGGGTGAATGAGTCAGGACGTTCATTACGCGGGGTGAATGAGTCCGAACGTTCGTTACGCGGGGTGAATGAGTCGGGACGTTCACTTTGCGGGGTGCGTGTGTCAGGACGTTCACTTTGCGGGGTGCGTGTGTCAGAACGTTCACTCCGTGGGGTGAATGTGTCGGGACGCTCATTGCGCGGGGTGTATGACTCAGGACGTTCACTGCGCGGTCTATAAACGTCAGGGCGTTCATTACGCGGGGTAAAAGTTTCAGGGCGACTATCACGTGGTGTAGTTTTTTCTGGACGATCATAGCTAGGTGTTGTTGCTTCAGGGCGTTCATTGCGTGGTGTAAATGTCTCAGGACGACTGCCACGCGTCTCTACTGTTTCCGGGCGACTGTCACGAGGAGTGACTGTGTCATGCGGAGTAACCGTGTCACGCCGGAAGTTGGTGGTGTCATATTTCCGGTGATGGGTTTGATGCGTTTGCACGTGGTCATCTTTAGCAGAGGATTCAATCACTTTATTAACGCGTGTCACATGGCGAGTGGTTTGTGAAAAGTCATCATCTACTTTAGAATGATCTACCACTTTCTTGTTTACCGTTCTGTCATGGCGCTGCACATCCACGTTATCGTCGGTATCCTTCGTCGTGTACTGGGCTATTTGTCTTTTGAAGTCTGAGTCATCAACGTGTCTTTGTGAATCGACAATATCAGTGGCACGGTCGTCAACAACGTGCCTAATGATCTTGGAGGATTCTCTGGCGTCAGATCGTAGTTGGGTGGAGTAGGACTTGTTTTCCCTTGTCTGGTACGATTGTTCAGAGCGGGTGCTTTGCACTGGAGCCCGGAATTCTCTCTTGGTGCTGGTAACTCGAGTGCCGTCAGGCAGGCACCTAGTCTCTACGACCACCCTGGTGTTGTCGTCAGGGTAATCGATCTTCCTGGACACGAGCTCTCCAGTCTCGTAGTCACTTCTTGTCACATTCTGTTCGTAGTCATTCTTCTTGACGCTGTGTTCATATTCATTCTTTCTCACAGTTTGGTAGTCCTCTTTTCTTACATTTTGTTGGTAGTCATTGTTCCTCAAATTTTGTTCGTAGTCATTAGTTTTCGTGATCTGTCTTCTTGTTAAAGAGGACGCATCCTCATTGCGGTTAGTATCATAACTTCGTAGGTCATAGTCGTCGTTGGTCAAATATGGCACTGATTCATGTTTCGTGGAAGACATCTGCTGGAACTTGGACGAGGAGGTCGAAGAACTGGTGGTCGACGAGGTCTGTGTCCCGTCGTCAGTCTTGCGGACGACGTGCTCGCGAGCGGCCGTGTTCGACGACGTCTCGTTGCGCTTCAGGCTGCTGTTGTCATCGTGGTACTCGGTGACGGCTTCTTTGTGATGGTCTACGGCTGCAAACTGTCCTTTGCCGCCATCCACGTCATATCTGCCTTCGATGTTGGCATGGACGGACTTGACGTGCGTGTGCCCGTCGTCGGTGGTCTTGTTCTCCGACTCCACGTTCCATCCAGCATTGGACAGGGCCTTCAGATCTGCAAAGAGAGTAGCGTTAGCATCTGATCGTGGACTGTTTACACCGTTACCGGTTAATAAGCGTTAGTTCTGTTAGGTTAGGTAGGGTGTATCGTGCAGGCACCTTGGCCGCGGTACGTGAACTCCTTGGGTGGGGAGCCCGCGTCGCGGACCTCCTTGCTCTTCATCGACTGGAAGCTCTGGTCCGCGAACGACTTGACGTGGCCTTGCGCAGCACTGAACTCACTACCTGTTGAATTCGGGCACAACGACGCTAACTTGTGGTCTTTGGGAAGGCTGACATTCATGTTTTCAAAATAATACAAGAGGGTGAAATGTTTGGGTATAAAAACATCAAACACGTTGAACAATTTAAAAATAAGTAAATAAAAAACAGATTATAATAACTGGCTCTTTACTTGCTCCTAACAACTTTTACTGATCTCAACAAAGGTAAGCCAGATCACCAATATTTTTTATAATTACAAAATCCCATCTGCGAAAATTAATTTTACTCTCAAACTACAAACATTTTCCTCCATATAAAATTGCCAAGCATGTAGGTAAGTACTACCAATACGTCATTCAAGCTTTTTCAGCTATCTACCAAAAACTACATTTACTTTTAGGAGTCTTTGATCCACATACATTCTAAAGCCTCGAACTTAAAGCAAAAAAAAGTTTGAACAATATGTTTTCGCGTATAATATCTGGCAACACGTTTTGATGTGTCCGGCTGGTGCTTTAGGATGTTGAAAATTTTTGTAACGATATTGCCATGCACAACCTAAACACAGACTGGCTCGATCAAGAGGCAGTTGGTGAAAAAATGGTGTTGCCAGCAGAATTAATCAACTGTTATTCAACTTTTGTTTAAATACTAGGTTCTTTCTATCTACCCCCTCTACTCACTACACAAGACAGTCAGACTAAGGTAGGGCGTTACCTTTCCCATCTCGAGTGGGTTCGGGTGAGTACAGGTTGCGCAGGCGCTCCTCTCGCAGCCGGTACATGTGCGCGCGGATCTCTTTCTTGCGGGAGAAGTCCTCCGTCTGCTGCCACTGAAATGTTAAGGTGGGTGTGTTACTTTAAACATTATAGCTTATGTACCTACTCAAAGTTTTAATTTAGGTTCATGTTGTTTGGAGTTATAAAGATATGAAATAAATTGTGATTTTTTTGGCGTTTATAAAATTTCTACTTTAACAATCGTCGTGTTGATACTTACTGATTGACAATCAATCATTCATCATTTGTCATTGTGAATCAACTGCCTAGTGGTGTGCGTGTGACATCGGACTGGCAAATCATAGGTCTCGAGTTCGAACCCAAGACACGCACCTCTGATTTTTCTTTGTATATTAGATATTTTATTGTAGGTATAAATATCACTTGCTTCGGTGAAGGAAAATTGCATGCGTGAGAGATTTTCTCGACGGCATGTAAAGCCAAGGCAGAGACCAATGGGCGGCATAAAACTTTGGCATTAGTAAGGCACTAACCACACGAAAAAGAAAGAAAGTGAATCGAGTTGGTATCACTAGCACCCACCGCTGTTGTAGCACTAGTGTTAGTTGTACAGCATTGCTAATGATTTCAGTCAGGCGCTAGCACTTTATTTTTTATTCGGATATCCTTATTGCAGATTATTTAATTAAATTATTGCACTTGAACATTTAAGAAGGATGCACATTTAATCAGTGGGGGTTCAATAATAAATGATGTCTGCTTAGTGAGCGGCCAATGCGTCATATATTTTGGCGCTCCTTACATACTGGATAATTGTTAGGTATGCCAGCTTCTAGGATTTTAAACACTGTTTTAAGCTTTCACGGTTTTTAACATTGTGTTGTGTAGTGTTTCTCCTAGGATTTTTGTGAAAATTTATATGAATAAGAACTCACCATGCGGCGCAGTAAGTCCTCGTCGCGGATCAACGACACGTCGCCTTCAGACATCCTGGAAACAACAACAAGCACTAGTTAATACACATTCACTCGACTTCATAAAGAAACCAATAATAACTTTACAGGATCAACTAGGTATACAAACACGTCATACACCCAACTGGAATAACGATAATAACTGGGATAACTACTACTGTACCTAATCTGAAAGATATGAATTTAGTTCAAATTCTTCTAGGATCGCTCTTTCAAATGAAATTAAAAAAGTGCGGAGTAATTGACTAGTTGTATTAAAATTTAAATTCGAATATTGGTTAATAAATAACCAAAGATCTTAACTATCTTCTTAACCAAGTTGTCAAAATACCAACACTTTGTAAGTATTCCATTCTCTAAGCCCAAGGCAACTCACATCGGTCCCGAATCAGTAAACCTATTGATATTTGTACCAAAACGGGTAGCAGTAGGTACGTCGTGATTGTAATGATGACATTCTATGCAACGAATCCTTATAAAGACCATAAGGTTAAACTAATAGATGAACCTAAATCGCAACAGTCAACCTAACACCCACACGCAATAAACTCGACTCATCGTCACAATTGGACCGTAAACAATCCTAACTATAGTTGGTCCCGGCTCTCATTTGTAGATCTTCGACAGTCGGTGGAAGCCCGAATGTCTGACAATCAGTCTTACCAAGGGGTAATTTGGTTGTGGCAGTCAGTTAGGCAGTCGCTTCACGTAAAATAATGGTACCTATTTCGCTGCATCCGGTTAGACTAGAAACCGACCGGCATTTAATGTAGTTTGGAATAACAGGTGACATTAAACTTTGATTAGCCTTTGGAAGTACCTATCGATACTTGAATATACAATCATGACACTCAAGAGTCAAGACGGTCGGCCCTGCTAAGACCTTGGCGGGCTCAGGCTGGCTAACCACTTTATCAGACGATAAAAGCAGCCCACATCTTACACGCAGAGATCTTAGACGCAGGATGACTGGAATACGAGCTCCAGTATAGCTCCACAACCGATAATCACGAACGGATTTCCAAATACCAACATACAATCAGCTGGCTTAGCCATTTGTTGCTATACTCAAATACCACGTTTACGAGTTGAGCTACCATTGTAGTAATAAGGCGTCGTCGACGTAGCCTCGCTAGACAAACTCATACGAATGACAGCTAATTAAACAATAAAATTGTGCTCGTACAATTGGTTCCGGCCTGATGAGTTGATCTGCGACACACATAAAAATAATGTGACTGGGTTTCTGATTTCTTCTACTAACACAATTAAATGGGACTTCTATGAATGTCTGTGCCTAAATTACTGTTGCCTGTCGTAGTTTTCATTTAGTTAAAGGGATGAACAGATCAAACCCTCGGAAAAAACACGATACGATCTTTAACAACCAAAATTATGACGAAAAACCAACAGATGGAAGATGACAAATAATGGACTTCTGATGATGTTAAACAATTCAGTTACATATTGATAAATCAGGTAAACTGTGATGATGTAGTAACGACCAGGTGGCCTAGACCAAGTGGCATTCTGTTAATGCTAATGTTGTATTGACATAAGCTAACGAGAAGCTTAGCTCAATCCTGTTCAAAGTCGTTGAAGACATACAAACGGTTTGATAGTGATTTCCACTTGATTGAGCTGAATACTACAGAATCAAGCTCGGCCCAAAGATATATCTTTAGCTCGCCCAAACTTCAGATACAATCATCGATAACGCATGCACAAACACAACAGACTTCTCAAGAAAATAGAGCTATTTATAAGCACGTAAGTGATGACTATATCACAGCCAATTAACACTTAAGTGATCGCTAAATGAACTTGTATGAATCTCGGTCGTGTCACGTTTGGTTGCGCGGTGCAATTGACGGACCTTGGCGACACAAGTGCTGAAGTGCGACACAATTAGTGGTCGCCGAGCCACGTCAGCGGCTCATTGCCGGATTTATGGGATGGGTGGCTGTCGAGGTAACCATGTGATATGTCGGGAAATGCATGTGGGTGGAGCGGAGATTTTGTTGCTGTGTAGATTTCTCACGTAGAAGAAAAAAGTACAGTCGCTACAGTGGTACGCGGTTCTTTCGGAAATTGAGTGCCAGTAACAGGAAAACACTGGTGGTAAAGTATTGTGATATTACAGAACATAACATCACGCCTGCATGCCGAACGGTAAGGCAATGGTACCGTGTACCCGCATTTCGCCACTAATGTTAAGTATTCCAGACTCTGTGACTTGTTCTGAGAAATTCGTGATGGGGAAACTTAGTAACACTAGTACATTTAATTTGTGATAATTTATTTGGAAATTGTATTAAAAAATAAGGTGGCTTTCTGATTAGGGCTACGCGCCAAAAGAACTGTCAAATGGAAGTTATGTAGACTGCCAACAGAAATCTTATCAATTCAATGTTTGCTGTCAGCAATAAAAGGCATCTAGTTTAAAAAACAAACACCATACTTCCAGCTGAACTTATAGATCACATTAACACATGGTCATTGACACATTCCTAATACCTAACACTAGAGTATTGGTCGTGAGTTCTCGTGAGCCATCTGTCAATGTAGCTCAAGCTCGTTCCTCGCGCCATATGGCCGATTTGCCCAAAGGCCTGCCCATACATGGCACACACACGCCACCCCGGCGCCCTTGCCCCTCTTACAGCATCTTATAAGGAGACAGATAACTTTTTATCTCGATACCACTCGGCAAAAATGAGTGCATTGAGGTTTTTTTTACTTTAATTTTAGTTACGTGTCCTAGATACTGAGGTCGTTTAGTTGTTGTTAATCTTTTTTAATTAAAATATTTATATGTTTCTTTTACACTACCACTGACCATCCCACAGAGAGGTGGCCTGTATCCCAGCAGTGGGCACGTTATGAGCTGATTATATTTAAACTTCATGTACAAGAGTGGTGCCACAAGGCATTCTCTAGCTCTACCAGTCAACCTTTGGGTTAAATAGGACAACATTGTGATAGAGATATTTTTAAGGTTCCGTAGTCCTGACAAGGAATCCTAACCCTAGTCCGTCTGTCTGTCCGTCTGTCTGAGGTTTTGCTAAGAGACCGTTAGTACTAGAAAGCTGTAATTTTGTAGGGGTGTGTATATCAATTACACCGACAAAATGGTACATTTTTTTTTACGGCTACACGTGATTTGGTGATATTTTTTATTTTTCGTTGTCTACCACATCGTGTGGTGTATCGTTGAATAGTTCTTTTGAAATGACTTAGGGGTTGCTAGTGCTATTTTTCGATGTAATGTTCCATTTACGAAATATTAAACTTTAAAGTGCAAATTTTTTGTTCCAGTAGGGGCGTTCCCCCTATAAAAGCTAAACTTTTTTGAAAAATCTGGAATAATTCATGATGATAGTGTATTTCATAAACTTTAAAGGAAAACTACAGCGGTTAAGATAACTTTATTAGTTTAGCAGTAATAGTCGTTGAACTTGGGTGGAGGATAATTTTGTACCAAATATAAAATCCTGATTAAAGAACAACAGAATCGGGATAACGGGCTACTAAATTTGCATTTCTTTTAATGGGTCAACAGACAGTGAACGTCGAGCACATTGTAATACAAAATTACCAAGAACCCTTCTCGAGACAGTTACAAAGAAATGAGAGTATCACATGATCCATACCTTAATATAAGCCGTGAAATTATATCGCGGCAGCTGTGAGAAATGCATGACTAAATGAACCGGCTGCATACATGCAAGGAATTCCGAATGCCAGACCAGAGGCGCGGTGTCGTAGGCCCATCTTCATTATATTACGAATACCAATATTTTTACACAACAATAGTTAGCATCACATTGTATTCCATGAAGGGTAAGGCAAAGGTATACAAAGCATTATCCTAGTTTTGCCAGCAATTTTTTAATTTTACGTAAACGGGGGTGGGCTTATTGCCATTCGACAGTAATTCACTCTTCGGGTTGCGACAGATATCCCATATGGGAACGCCCAATAATATTTTGCCAACTTGGGAATCGAACCTAAACCACTAGACGGAACACTAGGCCAAGGAGGCGGCCTCAAACCTTGATGTTTTTAAAACAGAACATTCCAGAATGTTTCCTCCTAGTCAAAACACTACCGAGTGTCTCAATGCGCCATGATGTCACCTAATGGCCGGCCGCCTGTCACGGCGATTGGCCCAGTGGCCCAAACTAATGGCTAGTGATAAATGGACGGAGCAGCGGGACAGGAGTAGTGTTGCAAGTGTTCGACATTAATGGGTTTGGTGATGGGGACTGAGTGATGGATGTTGGTTCTGTTCTACTTAGTTAAGGCTGAGCTGTTTTGGTGCTAATTAGTAATAAGCATTACCTCATTAACAACTTTGGAAATACAACACCATCTTACTGCCATACCTTGTACCATATTATTTGGGGTCAGCGCAATACGTTCTTTACTTGTATTGTACTTACTATGTGAGCCCGCTATCGAGCTATCGATTAGGTATTCCTTTTTGTTTCAACTTTGGAAATACACAATTTCTATAACGTCGATTAGACGCTTTTCAAACCAATTAATTTATTTTTACGCTCATTCTTTAAAATACAAGAGCTGACTTATACGCTCCATTTAAAATACTGAAATTCAGCTGCACCCGGTTAGACTGGAAGCCGACCCCAACACATTTCGGAAAGGGCTAGGCAGATGATGTGTTACCGATACACTTCTCCAACATAAACCATTCATAGTGATCCAAGAACACTACACAGTGCACATAATTTCGCCACAGTTGGGCAGTAAGGCACTTCCCAAAGGTCACAGGACCCCGGGCGCAGGCGCAGGTAGGACGTGCGCAGTCGCAGGCCGCACTGAACCTGCTAGTGACTCACGCGCATAGATCAACTAATCGAAGGGGAGAAAGGGAACGCGAAACTGTTGGTGCGAAGTTATGTTAGACGTAGACAGAAACTACAGGGCACCATCTACTGCGACCATTACAAATTCCTTTTGCTTTTATAAAACAATCGAGAAAATAACTTCACAAGATGATCGCATCAGTGCTGTAGACAAAACAAATAGCAATTGCGGCGTGCTATCTTCCAGCACTGAATTATGACGCCTCTTTTAACACCTTAAATCACCCCTAATACTTATAAAATTGGTCTATTGCTCCTGTCTATAGTCGTAAGGGCCGCTCCTAAGGTCAGAACCCTCAGGTAGGGCCGCCCCGCCGGTCAGCGGCGCCCGCGCAACCTAATCGTGACTCACGCTGTTGCGTAGATTGGGGATAAGTTGAATGCCTACCTGGTGACTAACTCACTGAGGACTACAAAGATTTTGTGTGTCTGAACGGGGTCATTTTGTTTTTATTTGATTGGTATAGATTGATATGTAATTGTGATGGTACGGAGTCGTGGCTTCACCAGATTGAGATGATTTATGATTTGTCGCCTTGGCCGACAAATCATAAATGTTACTAAGTCTAGACAGAGTAACATTCTTCTGTAATAATGATGTAGGAAAAGGCATATAAAGGTATGGAGTGACATGACTACCGGAAACCTTTTGGCAGTCCTATTGATATCGTCGTAGAAATCTGATGAATATGATTTTGAAAGCGATTACAACTTGTTTATCCATGCCGACGTAGATCACCACTACATAGGGTAGGTGTGAACTACGTCGGCATGGATATCAGGCAGATCAATCTTTTTCCGAGTTATTGGCAAGGCAACTAATAAAAATCTTTTGTTTTTTTTCCCTCATCGGCTCGCCTGATCTATGTCCACAAATACGTGTAACACGGTGTCATTAATGTGAGGCGAACGACATTAACATGTATACGACAAACGAATATTATTATGTGAACACGTTTCTAATAAGTATTGATGTTCTGACATTCTGATTATTGGACAGCAGGATTAAACTTTTTGCTATGGAAATGGAGAAAAAAAATGTGAATAACAAGTAATTAATGTCAAACGTAAGTTATTATTTAAAGTTACCTTAATTTAAAATATCTACTTAAAGCTTGATGAGTGTAATAAGTACAAAGCAATTCATATGCGTAATATCTAAATATATAAAAGAAGAAACTGACTGACTGACTGACTGACTCATCTATCAACGCACAGCCCAAACCGCTGGGTCTACAGATTCCAAATTTGGCAAATAAGTTCCTTATGTGGTCTAGGGGTGCACTAAGAAAGGATTTTTCAAAATTCAACCCCTAAGGGGGTTAAACGGGGCACCAAAGTTTATATGGGGAAGCAAGATTAGTTAGACTATTTTATTCAAATCTTCGCAGGAGTGCTCCTATTGATAAATAAGTATAAAAGGGGGTTCGGGTTTTTTCAGAATTCAACCCCTAAGAGGGGGAAATGGGGTGACAGTCTGGAAATCAACATTGGTATAGTTTGTATGGTGTATTACAAAAACAACGATTTTAAGTTTGAAAATGGCGGACCTGAAATACCATCATCCCCTATTGGGGTGCGATGGGGTTGAAATGTTTAAAAATCAATATGGGTCGTGTCGATACCGAGATTATCAAGGGTGCTGATTACGAATATGGCATTTATTTTGAGATCCATAAGATGGTGGATTTGACTTCTATACAGGGTTAATTTAGATTTATTGTGATGAAATGAAATGAAATGAAATGAAATTGTTTATTCAGTAAATAGGATGTAGGTATCACTTTTACACGTCATCACATTTTAAACTTAAGCTAGATGGGGTCGACATTTCGCATCCGACTACCCTGAGAAGAAATGGCGAAACAAACTCAGGGATAACGATGATGTTGATTGTGATAACGATTATGAAAACGATGGTAATGATTGTGACAGTGATTGTGACAGTGATTGTGACAGTGATTGTGACAGTGATTGTGACAGTGATTGTGACAGTGATTGTGACAGTGATTGTGACAGTGATTGTGACAGTGATTGTGACAGTGATTGTGACAGTGATTGTGACAGTGATTGTGACAGTGATTGTGACAGTGATTGTGACAGTGATTGTGACAGTGATTGTGACAGTGATTGTGACAGTGATTGTGACAGTGATTGTGACAGTGATTGTGACAGTGATTGTGACAGTGATTGTGACAGTGATTGTGACAGTGATTGTGACAGTGATTGTGACAGTGATTGTGACAGTGATTGTGACAGTGATTGTGACAGTGATTGTGACAGTGATTGTGACAGTGATTGTGACAGTGATTGTGACAGTGATTGTGACAGTGATTGTGACAGTGATTGTGACAGTGATTGTGACAGTGATTGTGACAGTGATTGTGACAGTGATTGTGACAGTGATTGATTAACATGTAGGATACTATTTATCCCTTTATTTTGATCCAGTGGGACAGTAACCGAACTTTACACGGGCGAAGCCGCGGGCCACAGCTAGTACGTGATAAAATAGATAAAATTCAAAGATCTTATGAATGCGACATCTTTAATTCAAAGTGTTTCTGGACTGATACTGATAACCACATACTAAAGGTACAAATATTGAAGGCCTCTCACAAGGTAGACCAACGACCTGGTGAAGGTCGAAAGAATTCGTTGCGAGAAGCTCCGGGAAGAAGGACCGGGCTCACCCCAGACTTGTTCCAGGTGATATCACGATGATGATGATGAATCTTACAAAGAAAATAATACGTTGGTCAATAACCAACCATGGCCGTTGAAGGACTAGTAAGTATGCTAAACCTATGGCCCATGTGGTCCTGCCGAATGATGCATGGAGCAAACCCAATCGATAGTGAAAGTTCATTTCAACCCAAGTCAGGTAAACCAGTCAATTCGACAGAGAAACTCCTCATCACTATATAAATCACATCTGTTAGAACGTCACCTGATTCACGCCTCATCAGACATCCGGTACCGGCAGAATTCTCGCAGAGCTGTCAAACACACGCGTGTAGCAGTACGCGCCCTGAATATAAGCAGGGATGTGGGCGAGTTGATGACGGCGTGACAGTGATAGCATTTGTTTAGCAGGATATTGTGATCATCTGGGCTAGTGGCTGTGTGTAAGACATCACCGAACATACTAGGTGGCTGTAGCCTACTAACTAAAGTCGCTGCGTTCTGATTATTATGTAGGTAGTAGGTACATTACCTGGGCATACATTACGGCGTATAACAATACCGTTTCTAACACAAAATATAAAGACGTTAGTTAAGATAAACATTATAATTATCAACACCATTCTCTGGCCCTTATCCCAATCTATTTGAGGTCGGTGCAGCATGTCTTCTTCTTCCATACGGTTACAAATTGCAACAAGGTTGCACCCTAGTGTCCCTAGTCCTTTATCACGTTCCAATACTGTCTTTAATTTTTCAATCGCCCATATTCAAATGTTTTTGCCAACGGTCCGTACATTACCGAAGTACCCACGTCACATTACTAAACATAACGTTGTTGTATGTTTCTCGATGAAAGTGACAATTTCCTCACAAACGGGCAAACTTCCCAAGCGAAAGTTACTTTACTTTAACTTATTCCAGTCACTCACGTGTCTTTGTGCTTGAATAATTGAAGATCAAGGTTAAGCGGATTTCGGTTGACATTTCAACAATATTAGTTTGGTTTCTAATAAAATAAATGTCGCAGGAAACGTTTAAGCAATTGTCGGTCTTAGAATGATTGCATGTAATTTTGATTGCATCTAATCTAAATGGTAGCAGTAGGTAAAGATCATAGGGCAGCCGTTTGTTTATAAGTACATTACTTACATCAAATGTTTGTAATAGAATTTACCGCCAGATGATAACCTAGTCGTAGTCGGTCCAATAGATTAGTAATTAGCACGTAGTAAAAGCGGGCGATATTGGTCGGTAATACAATATACTTAAGTCTGTATTAGTTAGGAGTAGTCGGAATCTATTGGGGATCTAGAGCCTCCTCAACATGACCACCGTATGACTTACAATGGTCAGGTACAGCCCTTTTGTTTTCGGATGGGAAATCATCAAATGAATCCTCCCGCTCTGGGCGGAGCAGGAGGGAGTGTCAGACTTTTACTGACTAAAACCCATCCCTCATCGCCCTTTGTGTTCCGGGGCCACGGTATCTCTTTCGAACAGTCCCGCAGCCCCGGCAGGCATCGGCCCTTGCGGACTCCTTCCTTTTTGCTGTATCTCTTTGAGGCGCGCGTAGAACACTGTCGTCATGAGACGGACGGACGGCGAGCTAGCCCATAGTTCACCGTCCACAGGCCCGTCAGGTCTGTACAGCCCTTAGTTTTGAAAAACTGAGAATATTAATTTGACACTTGTCTGATAGTATTTTGTCAGGATGTTGACAAGTCCGAGTTTCTTAGGTACCTTTAAGTATCTACTGTTTTCGTAAATTAGGTAGGCTTATGTCTGGGCATCTCTAGGGTTACAAATAGACATTATGACCATATCGGGTCTATTAATAAACCATGATACAAACAAAAACGGCTGTTTCTTTCTACGTCCACTTATTATGGCGCATGGCGTCCACACGACAATGGTCTGAGCTGGCCACACTCCAAAGCTTATATCACTCTATTTGTATACAGAAGGCCTACAGAAGTGGTTTGTAATACTTTGTAGGCAATACTATGTGCATTTACAATAAGCTGCAAGGCCGGAGGTATTAGGATCTTAGTTATAAGGATAATCCTTTTCTACTAAAAAATTAAATGTTTTGTCGTTATAGGTACTGTTTTAGAGGGTATAAGATAGGCTAGGGAAGCTAGCGCAATCGTCGAAATGCAGGTTAAATCTGGCAAAAGACCAACTAGGCTAGAGGGCCGAAACAAGTGGTAAGCCTTCGAAGCGTTTCGTATTTCTGCTCAACTTTCAACAGGAGTGAATTACGAAGCTTTTTTCAGTAGCTTATGTATATCCAATACGTTTTTAACTTTCCTTCAGCGCTGATAGAATGTCCCTTCGTCGAGCCCTGGTCATCAGAACTTGATACAAATACTGCTATGTTTCCGTTAACGGCACAGACAAGCACTAGTAAGGGTTCATCCCAACCAAGAGCGAAGCCACAGAGATAATATATTATTTAGAATCTGAATTAATAACTATCAGATTCTACACTAAAACCAATCACAACATTTTGTTATAACAAACAGCAAATTCTAATCAAAAGTGACATCTTAAAAAACCTGTCTAATAAATTAATTTAAATATACAAAATCCAGTCAAAACACAGACATCGATGACATACATTAATGTTGTTCATATTGGCATTAGTTCGACCTTGTCAAACACAAGGCGCTGCAGAGGATGCGTCTGCGCCGGTGACGTCACCCCGAATTGACCCGAAGGTCCTCGAGGTAATACGAGCTCTGATTTACTTATGTGTAAAAAATGGCATAATATCATGTTCATAAATCTGTGTAACAGATCAAAACAAATCCTAAGTCAGTTTATTTAAAGACACTTCAGCACTATTTTGAACATCAACTTTACATGAGACATTTGGGGGACCCCAAAAGCCCACACTTCGCCATATCCTCGTCTTTGAAGTGGACAGAACTGGCGGTATAAATCCCCAGCAACAAATCGGGCTTAAGTTAGAAGAAAAATGTACAACCTTCACAACTTATAGGGACCGCCTTCTCAACTTTCTAGAACTTTTAATTTGCTGACACGCCGAATACCTAGGTAAACCCTTTTATCGTTAGCACAGAGAAACATTTTAATTGATCACACAATTTACAATTAAAATTCCATTGAATTTTATATTGTGTTTTCTTTGTGCCAAATTGGCAAATTCTTATTTGACACTGAAAAAGTAGTCTTGAACGATTTTTAGGGTTCGAATCCGTACCTCAAAAGGTAAAAAAGGAACCCTTACGCTTTCTTGTCCGTCTGTCCGTCTGTCACCACCGACTGTCTCAGGAACGGGGGGACCTAGCAAGTTGAAATTTATACCATATACTGAGGTCTTTAGTCTCTATTCAACCTGAGTCAACACGATAAAAAGATATATGGGCAAATTTAGATTTTCGCGAAAACTTATAAGCACCAAAGTTTACCTTAAATTTCAACTTGTTTGTTTTTTTGGCATTTTCCTTTTACTAGTGCTGTAAGACTTTGCTTTTAACCAAAATTGACAATTCTAGGTCAACCGGAAGTACCCTATAGGTTTTGGGTCGAAAACCTTTATGGTAGTTCCCGTTGACCTAGAATCACAAAATTTGGCAAAAAGCAAGGTCTTACAGCACATGTAAAGGGAAAAAACTGTAACTTGAAAACCTTAAATATGTAGTTTAATAACAAAAAAAAAACGATTTTTCTATTATAAACTTATTATTTGCGGTTGGTGCAATAGCCGTTTCTATGGATCGAACAGCAAAGTTCGGAACCCTCGGTGCGCGAGTCCGACTCGCTGTTGGCAGGTTTTTTTTTCTGAAAATCGAAATTATGTTGTAGGTATTGCTTATCATCATTACTGAACGAATAGAAATTGACATAGGGCTAAGAAGAATGGAATAACAAGACGAAGATTTATGTATGTTGAGACATGTAAAGTGAAGTCACTCAAATCTAGCGTTTATACAATTCCCACAATTGGCACCAATTCAGTAATTTTAACATCAAAAACAATAATTCCTTAAATCGTTCAGTTTATGCGACACCCACTAAGTTAGCACTAGAATAACATGCAATAAAAAGTTACCAGCTTCCTTTGACGATGACGCCACTTCAGTAAGTAAACATGAGATCAGGCTTAGCATTATCTGTGCAAACTTAGCTAGGATCATTTCCGTTTCCGTGGCAGCATTTATTTTAGACTTAAAGAGTACCTGTGTTGATTGTATAAGCGGTTTAGACTCTTATCTTGCTCAAGATGACATTAAGGAATTAATGCGAGGAGTGTCATTTTACTGATTGCTAGAGGTAATGGTGCCCAGAATAAGTTTATTCATTTATTTTCATTTAAGAATAAATACGATCAAGGAGCAGAATACCTAGACAAAGTGACGTTCTATCGGGTAAACGTTGATAGAAAAGTCAAAAATGTATATGTAAAGTCAATATGACATTAGCTATCTAAAATCTTACTTCAATTCTGTTAGAAGGCGTTGTCGAAATGCGAAACGTTTCGAAACTGATTTTTATTTGTCATTTTTGTCTAGAGACACTCAAAGTTATAGCAAAGAGCTGTTGAAAATTCTTAAAACAATTGACAATCGTTCCACCGTAAGAAAAAGTAGAAAAGACGTGGAAAACAAACGACGGTGTACATACGAGCTACAGAAAAACTATGAAATGCAATCCTCGATACTGTGTCACTAGGCCCTGGTTGGAGGCCGAGCAGGCAAGAACCCACAACCACAGGATAGCCCGGTTAAGCCGACAACCTTCTAGGTTGACCTGCGAGATGCCATTCACAAAAAAAATAGTATCATTCAGTCCTCGTTTCCCTTAGTACGGTGACCTTGTACACGTCAGAGTAGGAAACAAACAAACGAATGAAGCTGGTTGAATCACCCGCCCACGAAGCCTGTCCGACTGGCTGTGAGTGCCGCGGTCGATCAGTCATGATCAATTGTGTTTGAGTGTTAATGGACAGTTCCTTATAATAACTGTACGTAGGCAAGTGCGAACATGAGAAAATCATTTGCAAAAATTAACAACTCATGTTTGGGTTTTGGTCAATCAAAAACCTTAGCAAACCTTGGTCTAGTAATTTTTAGGTTACCACCTGGCTGCGTATGCCCGATTTCGATCCTGTAATTGACAAACATTACACCGTTTTAGGGGTAAATTTACGACTGTGCGTTGTCAGCGAAAATGAATTTTGATGCTTAGCAAATAATTACAATAAATTCTCAACTTCTCTATTATTTCACAACCTAAATGCAACAGAACAGCGCACCCTATCACCACTTGCTATCATAAAACAGATACAAGTATCTTATACCCTACAGGCTATACGTACATACGTATCTACTACATGGCCAGTACCTAGCTCCTGCATCGAACTGGTTTAGCCGACCGTGGGACGCGGCCAATCGCTTGCCAATGTTGGCGTTGGCTGCTCGCGAAAGAAATGAAGGTGAGCTCTGTTGGGCCAATGTTTGGTGAACTTGAATTTATGTAAAGGCCAATTATTATGAAGGTTTATGGGAAGCTGGTGATTATGTAAGTTATATACAGCCAGATGAATATTTTGCAGATGATGAATAATTATAGAAATTGAGATATTTATATCCAGTAGCAGAGAATAAAGATAGTGAAAGTAATCAAATTAGAAATGTGAACATAATTGTTAATTACAAGCTATTATCTAGTCAATAGTGTTTGTTTTATAATAACTATGAGTAGAACAGTCGCGTGCATACCGCGGTCGCGGAGCATTCTCCGAGCGTCGAATATCATTGAGATGTCAATAATATGTTTTCTTATACAAACCTCCACACTTATAGTAATTGTTATTGAAATGTTTGCATTGTTTTTGTGAAAAAGAGAAAATTTTAGTAAAGTTTTCCACTTTGTGAGAAGTTTCAGTAACGTTTTTGTGCAAATTTATTTCCTTGGAAATATCGTAATAAACATTTTAGAGCATACAATCAGAACCAATCCTTTACTTCGTGAAATAGAACTGGATTACAAACAAGTTACCAAACTTGGCGAAGATACTGAAACATTGCAAACAGCATCCCGATCAAAACTAACCCTTACACCAACCATTTAAAGTAGAACTTCCCAAATCATTGCAGGTTTCCTAAAGGGGCGAAGATATTCGGAGGATCGGTAAATAAAAGTTAATTTTGTGCACCTCCTAATATGGCGTCTAAACGCCTTATAAGCGTTAAGTTCCGCCCACACTCCGCAGGCAGGTTGGAGTTATGAGTTAATTTACCCGCACCATGAGACCGTGACACTGCTGGGGGTCACACGAGAGACGTTGCCATGCCGATGGGAGGCAAGTATCTGATTCTTGCAATCGTTATGGAAAGACCAGAGGGCCTGTACTAAACATATTGACATAACATCAGCGACGATTATGAAAAGGACTTAAATGCTTGGGACTGACATAACTTACAAAAAAACTTAAGCCAGTCATGTCGATAGTCATTGTAGAAATAGGTACGAAACTTGATGAAAGCGACTGCCGCCGAAAGACCAGCAGGTGATTGTAAAGATGAAAGAGGGAATAAGTAAATGAAAAATGAACAGATTGAAATAAAAGAACCTTTTGTTAGGCCAGCTAATCATGAAAAATATTTAAAAATGCAAAAGTATGTAGAATGGAAGGAATCAGTCGTGATCGTGACTCTGTTAATGACATGCTGCAGTAGCCACATTGCTTGCCACTGCATAACCTAAAGCATAGAAATAAACCAAAATAATAATGCCCAACGCAGTATCGATGCATGCATCGGCATAAATTCTAATTGTGCATTAAACTCGGGTATGAGGGTCAACAGTGAGGTATGTGATGCGCTGTTATGTTATACGGTTATGTTATTTAACAATTATAATCCTAGCAACGCGGTCGACAGCTTAATATTTATGCAACATGGGCAAGGTGCAGTTATAGGGCCAGGTGGGCACTGGTTGGTAAAAGCCGATATGCAATAGCTAACAGCAATACCTGTGCTTGATGCTTGGACTTTACACTCTCGGTGTCAGAGTGATACTTTGTCTGGGCCCTGTGACAATTTTTTTTTTGGATTTTACGACTTCTCACTGCCCCTACTTCCCTATCTTCTAAACATCAATAAAATATAATGCATAACACGGCCTAGTAATCTAGTACCTCTAACATTCCGATTCCTCGTCGATCTGTATTCCAAGAACCCTGGCGAGGCATGTTTCGGCGGACGCAACTCGACGCGACGCCTGCGCCTGCGCCGGTTGTTCTCAAAACACGACGCACTACATGCAGTATGTACGTCTGACATTGCTCGACTTTCTAGTGGGAAACTATCTATGAGTTCACACTTATGTTTTGAATAATAATACGAGTCAGTATTTACGAAACAATTGGTCCCTACTTTGATCAGACATGGTCAAAATAAATAATATTCAACAATGTTTTTTATGCAAACACACACGATTCTGAGATCCTGTTGCTGGCTGAGGTTATGAAATTGATGGGACTATCCTGTCAGAAATACGTAAAGAATAAGGAAAGCTTACGCCAACTGTGCGAGCGCCGCGAAGGTTTAGAGATAATACCACAGCGCAGCCCATCCCTACTGCCCATCCTACCATTACGTAACACATTAACCTGTAGTCAAGCACATGCTTAACCATTGTCTATAATATCTAACACTATACTAATATTCAACAAGACTTTACTACTAAATTAGATACGGTTAGGAGAGATGAAGACAATTGCTTCCATGATTGTTTTGACTGCTATGTTATCCTTTGTCAGATTCCTAGCTATATTTAAACTACTTACTATTTAAAAACCAATAGAGCAAACGGAAGCCCGACGACTGAAAAAGTTTCGTAAGTATTTCTAATCCAACTTTCGACAGGACTGACTGCAACTTAATCTTTTCGGTAGGCCAAGTCAATTCACTCATTTTGTGCTTTCCCATTATTGTTATTGCTGATAGAACGTATTCTGTGTAATCCTGTGGTTCAATCATATCACTTGCGTGTGCCAACAATGATGTCAAACACTACCACGGAGTGTCATTTCAGTGTAAAAACGAAATGAACAAATCTTCTCTCGGATTCAAATTGTCTGAAATTACCGTGTATCTCTTCCTTGCCAAAACGATAGCAGCCTACTGCTACATAGAGGCGCACTCGGTCCGCGGATAGCCTTCACGGCGTGTCGCCCAGGAGCCGGTCGGAGCACGCTGACCACTGTCCACGAGTGCGCACTTGCGCAGTGCACGCTCTGGAGACCCCATTGTGTGGGTAAGTGGGACAGCTACACAGGTAGGTGACTTGTAGTGAGGGAGGATGGGATAACTTGTCTTGAAGCTACGTTGGCTAAAGAGGACCTCTTGAGGTTCATTGCATGAGGGCTGTATCTTTTGCTATCCATTAGGTACAGATGTCGTTAATATTCGAAAGTTATTGAAAGAGATTGCTACTTGTGTATGTAGGTCCTCTGATTGACCTTCTGTCACAGTTCATAATATCGATCCTCTTACAATAATTATAAATTTTGACCATAGTTAATGAAATACAGTAGACAATGCAACATTGACATAATTGCAGTGGAGACGGTATTGTGAAGAAAATACACGACTTGTATGAGTCACTTCTTTAGAAATTAGGTATCTACATGTTTCTTATTTTTTACGAATTCTCAATAGCTCACTTATGACGAGTCATCAACAAAATCAATAAATCGATCACATAATGATTCACAATGAAATCACCAACAACTTACTACAACAGTTACAACACTGAAGTATTGAGGGACTGTCTCTTGTCAACTTTGACGTTCAAAGAATGCTGATCAGT
This sequence comes from Xestia rhomboidea, assembly GCA_963853795.1. Taxonomy (NCBI): domain Eukaryota; kingdom Metazoa; phylum Arthropoda; class Insecta; order Lepidoptera; family Noctuidae; genus Xestia; species Xestia rhomboidea. Next base: position 19,743,386 of record OY970772.1, read on the forward strand.
GTAATTTAAAAATAAAAGATTTTTTATTTTGATATAAACTACTATTTTTACACGAACTAATGACCCGCCCCTGCTACTGCTTTATTTATTATAATTAATTTGTACCTACACATGAACTTTCCGGAAACAATTACGTAATTATTTAAATGATGGCTACAACAGCATCAAAATCTGTAACTTAGTTAAGAATAATAATGTATACCAAAATACTTACTTGAAGAATATTAATAACACCAAGTGTTCAATAGAGCACTAATCTATTTTAAATCATTTCCACTGTCCTTATTAATTACTCATTATCGTACACTTCTTGCTAATTAACTCCAGATTATTTTTAACTCACATTATGTACCTACATCATTCGCGAAATACTACAAAAACATTTAAAAAAACTGTTAATTATATAAAACCAAGCAAACAAGCACCCGTTTTACATAATTTCCTTTAACAGAATGTCGAATGTTTGTTCAATGCGCTCACACACACATCGGCAACTCACGCGCACACTGGCGAGTGCTACTCGTATATAAATGTTGGCGTAAATATACATATTAGTCATAAGGACAGGTTTCAGACTTTAGTGTCAAGGATTAGTGAACGTGACGTCACCGTAGTAGAGCCTTTTCTCCAGAGAGGGAGGGATTACAATGGTTTTAAAATTCCTTTTTGGGATGACAATGGAAATTGCAGGTTTACTAATTATCATTTTACTAATTATAAAATTACAGATGTATATAATTATAGTTATATAATTATATACATCTGTTTGTAGATCATGAGTGCATCTCTGCAGTATGAAGGTGATTTGGAGGTGCAGTTTGGAGACTAAAATAAATAACAAAACGGTGATAGATGATCTCGAACATGAAGCAGATTTAAATGTAGTGCATGATTTCAAAGTCCTTAAAATAAACCGAGCGATTGAACATTAGGTAACAGATTAATACATGAAAGTCTGTATTTTGCTAATGATGTGTATAAAATTAAGTACAAAAATGCAAGTATAAAAATCTAGTAGGAAGAAGATGGAATATATGGAACAGACGGGGAAAAAAATACGGAAAATATGAAACTATCTAGGAATTTTTGAATGTGTCATCCAACTAAACAAATAGTAGCAAACAATACGAATTGTTTACGAGATACAAATATAGATTGACCTGCCATTTGCCTTAAAGGATAAATAGCATTGTATTTGATAAAAAAAAAACGTCAACTGACATAAATTCTGATGATTTTTACGAATCTGTTTATATACCTTAACAGAATTCTTGGTATTTACAATGAAACATTAAAGTGCTTCATAAAACTATAAGGAAAACTAAATTAATTAGTTTTAATCTAATTAGTAGTAATTGTATACTTGGTGTTAATTTTACAAGAGTCGTAAGTACCATAATTATGGAACCATTATCAGAGGTAAACTCACTCACCTTAAACTCCATCAAGAGCTTGTAAAACATTAAACATACGAAATTGCTAAGGTAATCTTAATCTGCAGAAGTTTTATCAAGACTAACTATAATGAAGTCTAACGCTATGTAAAGACTAACTAACTAAACTAAAGCTATTGAGAAAATTATACTATATTAAAATTGAGAAATCATCATCACTAAGCAGATAAAAACACAATGTTTTGTAGGCTTTTCCACGAAAATAATAATAACAAAAGACGCTAGATGAGTTAGCTCCAACCACAGGTAACGACAGCAGATAGAATGACTTCATTTCAAAAAAATATTAATCACGACAAAGGAAACAAACAAGTAAATGAAGCTGAATGTTTATTGCTGCAGAGGACATCTGACATATGAGGAGATGAAGTCATGTCTAAATCTAGCGCCATCTTGGATAAAGACTCTCTGTGCGGTACACTTCGTGATCAAGCAGCGATTAACAGGAAAAGGTTGTTACTGTTATAAATATGATACCGAGATCATTTGATGACTCATGACGTTGATGATTTGTCGATGGGCAGCAGAAGCTAAAGTGCCAATCAATACTACAGTAAATGCTCACTTGTTTGAAGTAATCCAATCTTTCTGAGAAGCAGTTCATTTTTAAGAGGAGTATCTGAAATCAAACCGATCCGATCTGATCCTTGGGAGATATGGAAGGACGTGGGAAAATAGAGGCGCATAAACTTGGAGGTTAGAATTGGAGTCTGACAGTTAATTGACCACATTAAAGCACTGCTGCTGAGCAAGAGATCTTGGGTGCCGGATACCGGAGTCTAGATTCATGCATTGGAGTCATTTGATGATTTCCCATCCGAAAAAAAAAAAATCTGTACAGTAGATAGTGGTACACCTCTGCCTAACAATTCAGCGATTATGATGCCAATAAGAATAACATAGTGCACGTAAACAAAGTCACTGCGGGACGATCCGGCTAATTAAATAATACACGATCTAATATTATATGCTAAAAATGCCAAAAATTCGCTTAGAGGCTTTCTTAAAATACCAATATTTCTACCAGTCTACATTCTGGTTTGGTAACGTAACCGAAACGGGCTAAAGAATTCAAGTGTTAATTTTAAAAACAATATTTGTGTATCAGATGACAAGACAAATGCCTTGCCCACTACTAAACCCACACTCGTAGACTTTAAAACAGTTTTTTTCTCAATTTGTGAGACAATCCTTACAATAGACGAATCATTTTCATGTCACTTCACATTTTTGTTTCGCCAATCATTATTATTGCTCACGGTTTAAGACCTACGCAGTCCGGTATTTTGGCCGGTTTGGAAGATGGGCTAGACAAGCCGAGGCCCTCTAGAAAATAATAGGAGATATAAAGAGTTTTCGCCGACGAAATTGAACGTGATCAGCATATTTAAACCGCGTTCAAAAGCTGCAAGTGACATCATTTTAGTGACATATGGGTGACGGCTCTTGAATACGGTTTAGAGGTTTGTGAAATGTACCCTCAATAAAAGTGAACCAAAGAAAGAACTTAAGTTTGTTTGTTATTATCAAATGAAGGTGAATATTTAAGATGCAGTAAAAAGGCTTTTCAAGTATGGAGGTAGTATTTTTGTAGAGTTTCCGCACTTTTCGAAATTCAGGCCCTAGTTCCGTTTTAGGGTTCCGTACGTCCCAATGCAAAACAGAACCCTTATTTCATTTAATCACAAAAACATTTTAAGGTCTAACTTTTTCACAAACTTTTCCGTTGAAATTTCCTTTATTATCCTTGCGTATGCTTTGATCGTTTCTTAAGCGTCTCACGTTAAAGCATAATATTTCTACCACTCACCAATGCTATTGAAAACAGAAGCTCTGTCTCGTGGTCCTCGCTCCTGGAGACTAACGTTAGGCTGGCTGGTGGCTAAGATGGGCCGCAGACGAGCGACACTTAGCCGGGCGGGCGACGGAGTGCGAGCCGCGGCTAATCGGCGCGGGGGCGCTACATGAAACAATCACTCGATCTGTGCACTCGTGCGCCCACGCTTAGTCCCAGCACAGATGCGGCGGTTTTTTTATTATTTTTGAAAAATATTTTGCAACAAATAATATAAAATATTTCATGTATGATAATATTTATGCTGTTCGACAGAGAACAGGGTTAATCCTGAGATTGGCCAAACAAAGAGAGACATAAAAGAAAACGTATTAACAAAACTGAGGACAAAATAGTAAAAAGCCTGATGACATCAGTAGGTACACACATTAGTGCATAATTATTATGATTCAATGAATGACATCGCCTACGAATAGTTTCGACTTAAGATTTCAAGACACATCGTGCGAACAAAAAAGGTAGGTTGCGAACAAGCAGTGTGTGTAGGTTGAGGTGTATATTTTGATATTAACAAAGCAATAAGTAATACAATAATTGCGTTCTGATATTATTTGCAGTCACGTAGACACATGAATAGTTTTATGTTCATAAAACGACATAATTTAGTAACACACACACAGGACACTCAGGTGTTGATGATGATTTCTCTTAGTAGTTTGACGATGTCATTACCATAATTTCCAAGCTATGTATTATTTTACAGGATAATCAAATTTTACGTATGTTGTGTGTACTTTTTCAAGTACAACTTCTCCACTTTAGACTCATTATTTAATTTAAATGATTAAAACGATGTTGCAGACAGGACAATCAACATCACCATTATAATCATCATCTGTCTAGTGTTTTAAAACAACAATACACGAAGTGATACCATTAGCCTGTTTTCTTTCCATTTTCATTTGAATAAAAATAACAGAAAGAAAGAAAACGATAACAAACATTAATTAATTCTTGACGAAAATACTGTTATCAATGTAGGACAGTCGGTTTAATGAGGGTATTGACTGAAAAATAACATTAATGTACCGAGCATTAATTAATTCGTGCAATAAATACGAAACGTTATTTACATAGATTGTCTTTACGAACGTAACGCTCATATTGTATTTTACTGAATTCCTCACCGGTTTAATACTTGGGACTGAAAATGGGTTTAAACACAACTTTCTTGTCTAGAAAAGGATAATAAATCAGCTCTCAGAATTTATATGGTAACTCATGTAGGTTTTCCATACGGCAAAATTATACCATGGGATCATACTACCGGGATAAAAAGTGTCCTACGTCCTTACCCAGGCATCGTCTCCGTTCAGCCGTTCATGTGTGAATCAGATACACGGACAGACAAGAGTTACTTTTGCATTTAGAATAATAGTAACGATTTGGAAAACCGCCTAGTACAGTCCACACCATGACTAGAACGGCGCGTGCGCCGGTGACGTCACCAGTTCTGTCGCACCTTGCACAGGGGCTGCGCAATTGTGTAGTCTAATATTCTTAATAATTTTGAGGACAATCAGCTGTATGTCACCTTTTATTGTTTTTATACCTACATAAAAATAAAGAACAAAACACTGACAACAAGCCCTCTTACAAAGACCATAAGTTGCGGTGTCCAATAATAAGGAATCTCTAAAGATTTGATCATTTGACACGTTATTTGAGTAGTTTAGGGATTGTCATAGCACTCCCGGGGCTACGAGGCTACGGTGCTACGCCGTAACCTGAACATGATAATATGTTGAATTATTGGGAAATTGTTAAAGGTTGTCATTTTAAACCATTTATTTGTATAATTTGAATTCGTATTTGAGAATCCTATAATGAAGGGGATCATGAATTGATGATTCTTAAGGGGACTACAGGAGGTAAACGCGAGTTTTATAATGCAAAAAAGCATATGATTCACTGCAATAAAAAAAACCAGAAAAATAGATGATATTCTTCAGGATATATGCACGATAGTGTTTTGAAAACATAATACAACTTATTTAACTCGATAAAAAAAATCACGAAGATATCTCTAAAAAGACGAGTAAAAACCATACTGAAATACATGCGATCATTCTGATTTTTTGGCAAATAATTGTACGTAGTATTTAATTTTTTAAGTCCAATCAATAGATTTTTTGTAAATCGCAAAAACCACTCATTTCGCACTATTCGGCCCGCAGTGACTAACGTAACAACCACTTTGTATTGCAAGCTGATTAGAACTTTATTCTAACAGTATTTCAAACGAAGTTTGAACCACTACAAATAGAGTTGCTAATTTAGGTCCTGTAGTCACCTTGATGGAATAGTGCAATTTCGCAAGTCTCAGTCCCATTCCTCGCACTTAACATTAAGTGTAAAACGAAAAGATAAAATTATGGTATGTCTGTTTTCCTTATTATTTTGGAAAGGCTGAATATATTTAGTCAAAAGAAGTGGTTCTGCCGGTTATGATAGGGTAGTTGAATTTCGGGCTAAGAATACTTGCCTTTTTATTTATCGATACGCTAAGAAGAAGACAAGGGAGCTATCCATACTCCGTGCGGCTATTCAGTCATTTCAGATGGAAATCTTTTCCTGATGTGGAAATTGAAAACCCAAGATCTCGTCATGAACCAGCATCACTTGCAAACACTAGACCAGCGAGACAGGCAACAGCCAAAATACATATGTGGATAGTACTATAATAGACAAGGCCCTGCCTAACTCTTCAAGCATTATAGGGCTGATGTTACGTTATTCTAATTTCTCTTTCTTCCCGGTGAGAACCCTGTAAATCCTCGCCAGTGTTAAGTGGCAGTAATGGCATTGCATCAGTTATTCAGTTGCAGAGTGTGTGGGCAGTAATGACGCGTAATGCTCGCTCGGACGGTCGGACGATGGACGGGTGATTGATTGCGCGGCCACTGCCGATGGGACGCGATAGCGGTGCTGGTAGACCAGCACTGAAGGACGAACTTTGAGGAAGCGGAAATTTTACATAACACCACGCCTGTAACTCTCGATGGTAAAGGTGTAACTTAGATCCACATTGCACCAGGTACGTTTAAATCCCTCGAGTAGGGTGGTGCAAAAGGAAAGGAAGGGTGTATTAAAATACGCAACTTTTTTTGGCTCGGTCATAGACCGTCAATGGCCTTGAAACAATATAGTTTTTGTGTTCAGTTATGGAAGAAGAAGACATGCTAAGCCGACCCCAAATAAATTGAGATAAGAGCAGGAGAATGATGACGCATGTCAGAGGCGTTAACTTCGTTACAGAAAGAAGTAATAGTACACACTAATTGTGCATTTATGACGACATATGGAAAAGCATGGAAGAAGAAGACATGCTGCGCTAAAACCGAATAAATTGGGATAAAGGGCAGGAGAATTATGACGATTGCGTTTATGAATGTTTGCTCAAATCCTCAAAATATCTAAGTAGTTACTCATAACTTTTCCTGACACACAACAAGCGTGGACTCAATTACAAACACTAGAAATGTTGAATTCAAACAAAATGTATTGAATTGACAGTATTCTCGCTAGACTCCACAGTATGCAAGGCATGTAGCTGCACCTGCGCATGTGCTTCTTGTATCGTCTAATGACTGTCGTGTACACGCCGTGTGTGGTGTGAGAGGCTTTCGTAGTACCCTGTACTTTCGTGTCCACCTGTCCGAGAGCTATGGGAGCGTTCGAAGCGGAGCCGAGCTGAACGGAGTTTAAAGGATAAAAGTGGGTGTGGTGTACTTATTTGTTTAGCTCTAGAATAACAACCTTGTTTTACGGACATTTAAATGAATTAATTTAATGTGGAATTGCTTCTTTGTATTGAACGTGATCATCATCGACATGCCGTCATTGTCAAATCACTTACTAGGTACGACATGATACTGAAATAATCGAAATAACCTAACAAATTAATAATTTTGGTTCAAGCGTTTTCTTTCAGTTAGACCTTCTAATCGACCCCATACACAATGCAATGCCGATTCCTCGTCATATTAAACGTCACACAGCTCATCTCAGCTCACTCATTTCTCGCTATCTACTATTAAATTAAGCTCATCAGCTTACTAATGGGCCCCATTACGGCATGGGATCGCACGTGAGCTGCGCTTGCGCACCCAGGCGAAAAGCGCCGGCCATTTCCTACGGCTGCCATCATGGCTGCTTGCCACGGCTGCCTCAATGATGGGCTCCCATTGTTTACTAATTACGTTGTTAGAAAGTTTTTATTTCGTCGTGTTTGTTGAGCTTAATGTCTGGGAGACAAATTGATTTAGATTGTTGTAGGTGATGTTGGTGGATTTATTCGTAACGTGATGAGATCTTGATATTAAGTTGATGGATTTTTATAGATATTAAATTAGATATTTAGGTGTGTAGCGGTATTTAAAACCACTGTCCTAGACTTATCTTGTCTTGACGAGCCCTAGTTAGCAAAACAAAACAAAACTATTTAACTAACAACGGATTTATTATTTTTATTTGACTCCTCAAAAGGCTTCCTAAATTAAGAAAACTGTTTCTTAATATAAGCAGTCGATTTCCTAACAACAATTCAAATAATAACTGTGTAAGTAAAGCCAGATAGACCGTCAACAATTCAATATCAACAATATATTCATTAGTAATAGAGTCATAATAATAAACTAGACAAATGTCACGTTCAATAGCAGCACAGTATCAGAAGGCAAACTCGACCCACGCGCTATCAGCTATCAGGTGAGTACCTACTCCTCGCTATCAGTAGCTGCTAGTACCCAGTCCTAGCTGAGCACACTCGACGTGTCATGCACCGAATTGGACATGATATGGAGCTAATTAATTGTAATGCTCAATTAGCTACAATTTGTGGCTAAATAGTCGTTAGTCTAGTAATAGGATGCGTTCTGTTTAATGCTCTGTGCCGGGACAAAGAGGGGTTTGTGTGATTTGGGTCATCTATGGGGTCAGGCGGATATTTACACATCAATTATCATTTCTGGTCTTCTCGGTATCAGTTCTCGGCCTATGTAAACATGTAGAAAAAAAATTACTTAGCCTTGCTCATTCCATTCCTTCTATCTGATATCGATTCTGTCTTTTGCAGGTTTTCTTGCAGTCCGTCCAATTCAAATAAAGAGCGTTTGCTTATTGACTTTGTCAACCTCACAGTATTGACAGTTTTATCCAAAACAACTTCAACGACGAAGTCTACCAATGAAACCTACCTTAATAGGCCCTTACCTTAAGAGCCCCAAGACTCAAATATGCGTGATGTGTAAAACAATAACGTTAACTGTCCAAAAGACACGTGCATCAGTGATAACTGTTGCGTCAGACAACTTGCGACATGTCTTCTAGTCGAGATAGACGCCGTCTGCAAAGGTTAACACATGACTATCGACTATTGTGCAAAACTAAAATGATATGTGGCGTGTGTTATCGTTCAGAGAAAGGTTTTGCGAAGATAGAGCACAAACGAAAACGATTTTACCGAAATTAAAAACGTATGGAAGTTGGAAGATGATTCTTAATATAAAAATTAAATTAGACCTTAAATACGTGAGGCGTTATACGAGAAATAGCATCAAAAGGGATTAAAATAAATGTTACTAATTGTATGCACAGACCCTCATCGTCAAAGATTTCATCGGTAAAAGTCCACCTTGAGATAATTTGAAATGTTTTTAAATTGATAATAAACATAGGTAGGTAAATGTGATATCTTAACAATGTGTAGTCAGATAAAAAAAGAAATTACTTCATTTAACACAAAACCAACAATACTGTTTTATGAATCACTATATATATCCAAGGAATATGTCACGGTCAACGTGTAACCAGTCGATACGCACACGGGCAAACAGACAAATATATTGAAAACTAAACCTACACTTGAGGCTGTGTTCACGCTATCTTTGCGATATTAAAACGATTTCACTGAAAAGGTTAGCAATTATACTGACGAAATCATCACATAACACATTACGATGGGTAATGTGTACGGTATCTAAGAAACTAATTCCGTAACAATGGCATTGGAAATTCTAGTCCATCTTCAAAAGGAAAATCAAGTTTTACCAGTAAGTAGGCTGGCGCAGAAGACAGACTGCTAAGACAAGACTTTGTAGAAATGCATAAAATCTCATTAACAAAATAAAACTTACGAAAATAATGGTCTCATTCATGAAATTTAACTGTAAGCTCCTCGTACAACATTCAATCATGAATCTAACTTGTAACTTATGAAGTGTAGCAAAGTGGAGCTTATTGACATCAGTTGCAGCACAATTAACTACAGCTTACATTTTGCTCTCAAAGAAGAACACAAAACATGAAAACCAATCGGTTCCATCTGAGTGAATGCTTTAAACATTAAAAATAAACAACAGATATATTTTAACAAAAGCAAAGCCTTGGATTTGAGAAAGATGATCTCATGACTATCGTGTATGGCCTGCACACAATACATGTGTAATTATAATAATTACTACTTTTATTAATAAGGCTTAACGGGTACTGTTTCAAGCGTAGGCAGGAGATTTGCGATTCACTAATTAGAGATGAAACCTTCAACCGCGTAGAACCAACTCGTACAGTTTGGTGCCGAAGTAGACTTGGACTAGTCTTCATCATGTTCCTGTGCTTAATCCCAATGTATGTTATGTTTGTGCCGTGTATCCTCGACACACTTATATTGCGCGATGCCAATAGTCACTTGGCCCCCTATCTAACCATAATATCGTCTGTAGTCAAATTATGATATCAGTCCCGCCCGTCGTATTTTATACGTCTCTTGAACTTAATTTAATACTCAAACTTTCTTCGATTCAATGTCGGAGTCCAGATTACTATGCTTTTTCGAAGACTTGAGTTCAACTGTAACCATTTAAGTATCGAGGACAAGATTTAATAACAGTAACCAACTAGTCTAAAATGGTTTTCAATAAGGCTTTCGATAGATCCAACTTAGCGTTTTTATTACATATTATAACAATTGCAATGTTGGCATAACATGTGGTTAGTGGTCAGGACTGAAGGACTTTTAATATTACGCAGCTCAAAATGGATTCCTTCTAATGAAAAGCATTTGAATTCTTCTGTTTACCGTTACAATATCTATTGATACTGTATGTCACAGACTATTTATCAAATTCACTTTCATTCATAACACGGAATATTTTATAATTATTTTCAATAATTGTTTTATTAACTCGTTTAATAATGGCTGCGTGGGAACGAGTGTTATTCAACATCGCGTAAGCTTATTTCGAGAAACCAGAACCTGATTGCAACCCGCCTCACAGGTACGCTATATGTACCTACGTACGGCACACTACCATGTAGGTATGTACGTATATATGGTTCTCTGTCATTTTCCTCCACATAATTATGTTTTCTTAAGATAAAAGAAAGGTTTTTTGAAGTTTCTTACCAAGGTTTCTTCAACTTTCTGCCGATATTATGTTTTGATCTGACTAGACGAGGGAGTTCCTCAAGGTAAAGTTGAAACAAAGGCTTTTGAGACCGTATAATACCTACAATCTTCAATTCCGTTGCCGTAGCCTGCTGCATCGTGAGATTTGATTACCTCAATGTTAGGTATCATAGTTGCAAATATTTTGTTGAGTATGGATCATCTAAGTAATTTAATACGTACATGTAGAAGTCGTGACTTTACCCATAGCACTAAACGAATCATCGTTATTCTTATAATATTTTACCCTGGGTGTGCTCATTGATCCGTTTGTGTTTGTTTCTTGTTATTCATAAACAGTGACTTTTACGCCATTCAATGAATATGACTAAACAATGTAGGTACCATATTTGTTGATGTTCGTCTTTACATTGAATTGAGAGCATGTTTTGATTTGGTTTTCAAAAGTCACATGTCATTTCAGTCTTAATTTGTTTTTATACCAAGTGTTTATCACACAAGTTTGTATTTTAATTACTTTGCATATTAACAAATTAAATGTGGGTGGCTTCAGACTTAGAACAAACCAGTGGCGGCAGTGGATAATGCACAAGCCTAGAACATAATTCCGTATAGGTTAAAAAATATGGAGACGAATTTAAAAAATCCGAAAAATAACAACCAACATAAAAACCAAAATAAACTTAATGATGACTAAGAGTTACCTCCTAAGGCAAACACACAAGCATTGTGTGTGTCTACCAAAATAGGTGATAAAGACCACAACGAGTTTATTTAGGATTACAACGACTAAGTGCCGGACAAACATTTATCGCTACTGACGGGTTTAGATAAAGGGTAACTTATGAGACGCCAAAGATTATAAAGTAGGTACAAGAATCCAAGAAGCAGGTGTGCAAACAAGAGCATCCGAACTGCCACCGCGCACCTGATAGACGCAAAGATATTTGTTATGATGACAACAGTTCACAACACACACAGGTCAAAGCCGGCACATTCCACTGAAGAGACAAACACCAACGTCGTATGCAATGCAAACAATCACCAACACTTGAAACATTTGATCATTAGGTTGATATTGCTCATGCGATACAAACATAATTAAACTTGAAAGAAAATATGTGGCTGTATCTGAATGAATACGTGAGCCTACTACTCCTTAATTTATGCGTGGACACGTTTAAATTATACAACTGTCAAATACCCCGCCATCTGAGCGCTCAGCTGAGCGAAACATGAGCTCATCATATAAAACTAAAGTCAAACTTACCTGTGTTTGAGCACAGCCACCGGCCGCTAACAATGCTCGCCCGTTACCATTTAAATTTTAAACAATCGGTCAAAACTCAGATATCTTCCAGTGCACAGTTTAATTTCCACCTTTATGTTAATTATAACTTATATTAACAGTTAATAAAGCTCACGTGTTACTGCAAAGCGTTAGTTAGTTTTTATTCTGTGTATTCGCGAAGTCGTTTCGTTCGTGTCGGCCGCTCGGTATGCACTTTTAGGGTCACTCGGGGTCGATTGGTTTTATTGTGTTTTTTCGCGAGGAGCGGCTTTGAGCGTGCGAGCGTAGGTCGACGTGGCGTGTGGCGCAGTCGGCGTCCGAGCGATCACTGCGCGGCCGGCCGCCAAGTTGACCCGCGCAGGCTCGCCGCGGGATGCGCGCGCGCACCTCCTACTCCTCCCTCAACCCTCTCCCGCAGGCTTTCGTGCCCTAAAATATACAAGACTTATCGAAACGCGTTCCGAGAAAGCGATCCCACAATACACACATACGACTCTAATTAGTCTAAGTGTGTTATTTATTTTGATGCGATAAAAGCCTGTTCTTCGACGGCCAGAGTTTATAGCTACAAGTAATGACCGAACGTTTTTGTGTCTATCTATGGTTTTACTATTTGTCTCTATAGTTTTGATTACAGAAAATGCCTCCTCGAACTTGATCTAAACACGTTAGACTGCTATTGGAAACTAGAATCACCATGCCACGAAGAGACTGCTGATGAAAGGAATGATTCACAAGACATAATCTTAAAAAGATAAATGCTCCACAAGATAATCTTTAAGACAATAATGTATCGAAAAGTGGTTTCGCTTGCACAATGGTCGGTGGCAGCGATGGAGCCGATACTGGACAATGACAGGCGAGCACCATTGTTGAAAAACCGGAACAAACCGCTGATCCGGCTAAACAAATGAATATTGCGAAGAAATTGGGTCTACAGCAATTGTTTTCTGATTTCTCGCGAATAGTACCGGTGTCTTCAGAATGTACCACCGAAGGATGGGAGAGGAGCAAACTGTCTCAGATCAGTTATTGATGGCTCGAGGTCAACCTTTGCGAAGCAACGGGACTTTTACTGTGGATCTTGTTTCATGTTGGTGTTCTCTTTTCCTTGCCCTTCTTGGAATAAGAAGTGATTGCCTCACTCCCACATATCTTTACGGAAATTGGATCAATACAAATGCATCAAATGGCAAGATTATATCAAAGGACATCAGAGTATTTTCGAGGAACTGTCTGACAACTTCGTTCCTTGATCACCATAGGAGCAGGTTCCAGAGTGTTACTTAATGAGAGCTGAGAGTCGCACGGCCTCGATAAGGTCCATAAAAATACCAAGATTACGGCCACTAGATACTTGACCACTTCCATCGAATCGGTCCAGTATGGACCGATTGAATTTAAGGAATTTGTTCGCCTTGTAACATTGTTTATGGTGGTGGATTTCCATACTGACCTGGAGGAAAAAACGTTTATTAGTCTCTTAACTGAGTATATTGAGTTAAAGGCAACTTTATAAATCAATGAAGCCGTGACCTATTGCAGGTCACCCTAAAAGGGCCCTAGGCTGTGCCAGTCGCAGTTACTTCGCATGCCTCTGGAGTTGTTTACATTCTCATATTATTTATTTTAAATGCTGCAACAATAATGATTGTTACGAAACTTTCAAGTCTGGAGAGGCTTATTAATTTTTAGTTATCTGAGGAACCTCAGATAACTAAAAATTAATAAGCCTCATGCCTAACTCTTCTCTGAATTGATACATTTTATCTCATCAGGATGCTTCAGGTGAATGTTTCGACACTGGAAGTTAACAATAACGCATGTTGTGTGTGCCGATAAGGGTTGGTCAAGAAACCAGCAAACCCCCGCAATATGTGCGTAATGTGTAAAACTTTGTGTATTTAGAAGCAATATAATAATCATGGTATTCAAGCCATTTTAATGGTATTTCTGAAGGTCCTTTTGACCAATAATAATGTGTGTATTACCAACCTATTACTGGCTTAAATTCTCTAACGTGGCGATATTCTGATCACCGTTATTCATTATAAAGCCGCAAGATGTTATGCTCATGTGCATCAGCAGGATGTAAGTACACTTACGTAACTTTGGAATCCAAAGCTCAAGCAGCACGCATTATGGAGCTAAAAATGAAAATAGGCGTAGGTCTCACTCGTAAAAGGCCTAAAACTTTAAGCCTAGGCCGAACTGATTCAAGGTCTGCTTCCCACAAAGAGGTAGTGTTTAAGTCGATGACATCACTTCTTACTGATAATCGCCCACCCATCCGTGTGAGTGGCGCAAGGATTGGTTTTAGAGATCACGTAATATTTGCGGTTACTCGTTCTCTTTTCGTTTTGTAGAACCTATTGTGTGAGCAACATTTATTGTGATAAAGTAGGTATTACTCAAACCGTTAACTAAGAGGTGCCTACCTATTGTATTAGACAAACATCAAACATCAAGCACAATGTCATCAAGTTCAAGGCAATGCTACTACTAAATGTGATGGTAATATAGTATGTAGAAAATAAAATGAAATGAAGCTGACATCTAGGGAGAAAGCTTTGAAGAAGAATTTAGAGCCGCAGTGAATGCTATGGACCATGCAAAGCACAAGGCAATAAATGGGTGGGAAGGTAAAGGAAAAGAATGGATCAAAATTGATTCGGATAATTTGAAAAAAAAATGCCGTTCTGAGCGCAAAACTGAGATACAAAAGACAGGTTTCTAAAAACGACTAACTTTTTTGCTGAATAGTGGTATAGCTCAGAAAGAAGAAGTGGACAATAAAATTCATCAATTATCATTTCAACTACAAAGACAAACTTATGAAAACTTCTTATTTTAATCACATGACAGGCATCTGCCAACAGGTTTCCTCCACATGACCTTCTGAACCTGTGTCTCAAGATTACCAGCCCACTGTCCCATTCAGCTCAGAGCCAACCTTCACAGTAATGGCCTGCATGGACCACTCATACTAATTACTGAACGCGGCTAGAATATTCGCCATTTGTTTTGAAACCAACGGAAACGGCTAGTAATTAATATTCATTGTAAGCTAGAACAAGTTAATTACTACGGTGATGATTATTGAGCCTAAGGTAAGTTGTTTGTGTCATGCATGAGTACATAATATGTCTTGGAGTCTAGTCTAGTTTTTTTTTTATTATGTGTTTCTAAATCTAGGGTAACATTGTGTGGTTGCTGGATTTTTTGTTGATCTAAAAACCAATTGACCCCTAAAATGTTGCTAACATGCTGCGCCGACCCCAAATAAATTGGGTTAAGTGCAGAAGAATGATGATAATAAGTTGATTTAAAATTCCTGTTAGGCAGGAAGCAATCCTTAACATATTTTGGGAAAGGTGTCGTGTCTAAATATTCCTAATCAAATAAAAGGTAGAAAAGTAGTCTGAACAATTTTTTTTTTTTAGGGGGAGGTAAAAAATACAATTACATATATGAAAAGAGACATACCTACCACGCACTCAAGGTATTAGTATCGGGAGGTTACAATACTTGATCTGAAGAGGGGTACAGGCGTCAGGTAAGCTCCCAGTATTGGTGTCAGGACAGCTCCCGCAGTATACGCATCAGGCTAGCTCAGCAGTGCAGGTAACAGATCTGCTTCGCAGTAGGTTGAGGGGAGATTTCGGTCAGTAATCACGTAACGTCACGTAACCCCTGATGGGTGTAAGTCGCGTCAGAGTGTCAGCGACCCTTACACTTATTCACCTTTAGTGATTGGTGAACCTGCAGTACTTCGATGATTCTGCCATCAAAATCAGTTCTCCACTTCCACTCTTCAGCGGCTCTCTCAGCTCTTCAGCGGTTCGAATTCCTTTGACAGTCTTTTTTCTCACCGCCATATAATCATCTCCCTGCCGATGCCGGTGTAGTCGGCCCAGACCGTATAAAACTTCCTTGATAAAAACCGAGAGTGCGTTAACAATCTTATAATTATAATTCGTGATTTAGTAGACAGCGTAATTAAGTATAAAAAACAGGTTCAGATTATCCAAAACGATATAAAATATTTTTTAGTAAATACAATTTTATTGCAACCTTCATTGAATAGGCTGGTAAGAAAATCTATGGGAGAAAGGAATATACGTAGACTTCAGTTTGTCACCTTTGACGTAAATGTCATTACAGGGATAAAATTATGTTGGAAAAACGAATAAAAAGTTACAAAATGAATGATAAATATAAAGAGTAAGTATTACAATATCTGTAACAGATACTATAAAGATCACAGCCGACGATAAAGAACTGTGTTTGAATAGAGTAACCACGGAGCTTCTTGCCGATTCTTCTACATAGGAAATGACTAACTCGAACCGTGCGTTTTTCGACGTTTTATAAGTGCCCATGTAGGCCTATGTGAAATAAAACATTTAGTAGTACCATATGTTCCTATTGCAATAACCATCCCGAATTGCAAAAAAGCACTCTTTCACTACCTAACACAAACTTTTAACAAAAACGTCTCCGTCTCATCGGTCAAGTACGTATGAATCAGGCTCGATCAATAAACTGTGCCAAAAACTCGCTCATCTCGATCTAAGGCGTGGTATTACCTTACAGCAGTCTTTCGCTATTATTTGAACTTAGGAGCTTATTCTTCAAACCAAGCTGCACCCTCAAACAGACTTTTCTTTCAATATTCACCATTAAGTATTTTGAAAGAAATTCATAACACACTGCCTTATAATATTATACATAATACGCGAGTGTAAACAAGAGAGCCTCCGTGGGCGCCGCAATCAAGTAGTACTTAGATGAAATAATTAAATTGTTATGACAACTGGTTTCAATAGTCAAACGATTAAGATAATCGTCCGTACTTCACAGTTTGTGAGCGTACGTAAATATGGGAAAATTTTATACAATTACGGGATAATTTTATTGCTGCAATTTATCGTTATCATTTCAATCCATTTGTAGATCTGGTGTTGTCTTAGTTATTACGCGCAAGAATATCAAGAATTATTTATATAAATGTTGCTGGATAGAGGGACAGGTAGGCTAAAGGAAAGATGAGTGATTGCCAGAGGATTGATATGCACGAGGAGCTAGGGACTGATCGATAACGTGACGGTTACCAGGGGAGTCTGGAAGAAGAAGACACGTTGCGGCGACCCCAAGCAATGATGATCAAGAATGAGTTACTTAATCAAGAGCAACAAACACTATACTAGAATAAGTTATTGTTTTAAACAATGTAATTAAACCTATTTTGTGGCGGAGCCTAAAGGGAGAGAAATGTTTTTGGATAACTATATACTTTCTTACTTAAATAGAGTGCAGCTCCCCGACACAGTCACCCAAGCCGTGTGCAGTCCTGCGCGGGCGCAGGTAACGTCACGAATTAGCATCACAATAGTGCGCCAGCGCCGCCATGCATTGTCCAGCAACACAATACACACATGAGCTGATTAACAATTAAATTTTAGTACAGGTCAGTTATAAAATAATTACCAGTAGTCTAAAAGGCGCAAATGCCTATCTGAGCTTCACAACCCGTTACTGGGTAGGGTAACGGGGTACCTTGGCAACACTCGTTGTCAGACTTTCAGGCTTCTAGCCGTAAGCGTAACGACTGTCAAATATGCCACCAATGATAGCCGATACCAACTGCCTGAAGAGCTATCTGGTCACAGATGATAGCCGATACCAACTGCCTGAAGAGCTATCTGGTCACAGATGATAGCCGATACCAACTGCCTGAAGAGCTATCTGGTCACAGATGATAGCCGATACCAACTGCCTGAAGAGCTATCTGGTCACAGATGATAGCCGATACCAACTGCCTGAAGAGCTATCTGGTCACAGATGATAGCCGATACCAACTGCCTGAAGAGCTATCTGGTCACAGATGATAGCCGATACCAACTGCCTGAAGAGCTATCTGGTCACAGATGATAGCCGATACCAACTGCCTGAAGAGCTATCTGGTCACAGATGATAGCCGATACCAACTGCCTGAAGAGCTATCTGGTCACAGATGATAGCCGATACCAACTGCCTGAAGAGCTATCTGGTCACAGATGATAGCCGATACCAACTGCCTGAAGAGCTATCTGGTCACAGATGATAGCCGATACCAACTGCCTGAAGAGCTATCTGGTCACAGATGATAGCCGATACCAACTGCCTGAAGAGCTATCTGGTCACAGATGATAGCCGATACCAACTGCCTGAAGAGCTATCTGGTCACAGATGATAGCCGATACCAACTGCCTGAAGAGCTATCTGGTCACAGATGATAGCCGATACCAACTGCCTGAAGAGCTATCTGGTCACAGATGATAGCCGATACCAACTGCCTGAAGAGCTATCTGGTCACAGATGATAGCCGATACCAACTGCCTGAAGAGCTATCTGGTCACAGATGATAGCCGATACCAACTGCCTGAAGAGCTATCTGGTCACAGATGATAGCCGATACCAACTGCCTGAAGAGCTATCTGGTCACAGATGACCCGAAGAAAATATTGGAAGTTTTATGCTTTAGTTATTGTAACTATAATCTTCCTCGCCTGAATGATATAGTTTTTTTTGAATTCTTGCGTTCAAAAACTGGTAAATATCCCATGATTTAAACCAGTTTCCAATTTCCATAAATTGGAATGGAAAATAGTCAGCCTTCTTACTCCAGTACTTCCTCCCGTGCCACAGACTAACGTTAAAACCGAAAGTTGGTAGCTTCACCCGCCACCCAGCCTCTTTTTTTTTTTTCTGATGTTAAATCATCAAATGACTCCTCCCGCTCTGGGCGGAGCAGGAGGGAGTGTAAGACTTTTACTGACTAAAACCCATCCATGTTACTTCATCGCCCTTTGTGTTCCGGGGCCACGGTATCTCTTTCGAACAGTCCCGCAGCCCCGGACCCGCCACCCAGCCTGCGAACACTACTTCGGCGAATTTGTCTCACGTTTAAGAGCACACGGTGAGCTAATAAACAAAGATAACTATACAATATTATTTAAATTTTACATTCCCAGAGTTTTTTATTACAACTTGTATGGTGATTAAATGCGATGTGTAAGTCGCATACAGCAGTTGTGGCAATTGTTATATCAAGCTGATGATCAGACCTGTTACTGTTCAGCATCCATCTCTTTGTGGTCATGGTCACTGGGCACTGGCCAGCCCAGTCCTTTAACTTTTTGAGCAACATGGTGTTGCCGGTTGCGTATATATGGTCAGTTACCTTGAAACTTACCTAGTAGTTAGTAGGTACTCTCCATTTAAAAAAAAAAACCATAGTGCATATTATTATTAGGATTTCCCTGTAATGTTAGTAGTGTTTGTGATAAATAAATAAATAATTTGTGCGGTCGAAATTACAAGTAAAATAATATTTAACTAAACTTAGTCCTAATGTTTAGCATAACGCTGCGCCCGCGCATGCGGCTCATTGTTTTGACACTGGACACTGTGTCCAATAATTCTGCAGTCATATCATAAACATTGTATCATTGGTCACATGCTATGGCTAAGAAAGTATTACCATAAATAATATGTGAAGAAAAAGTCATACAGCCAGAAACGCTAAGAACCAGAGCGATTGAATAAGGGATGATCATATTTCCATGCACGGATCAACTTAACTCGATGCTTTGGTCCTTTTAATTATGTTCAGTTTCAACTAGGTTTAAGAATATGGTGTTTTGAGATTATGATATTTTGAAAATATGATATTCAGAGACGGAGCGAACCTGTCATCGCCATCTGGCCACAAAATACAGCAAGTGGAGCTGAGACACTAAGCATTATTTACTTTAAATACATCATTGCTCAAAATAACTGCAAAATAATTCAACAGGCTTGTAAAGCGATGCGATAACACTAGTATGGTCATCTGAATTTATGGAATTGGAGCATAACCAGTCGATGACTTCATAAATGCCTAGTACTCGCTAATATGGCACACTCGATGGCCTAAAGTAGTATCTTAGTGGAAGGACAGAATGTCGCCGTTTGAACACTGTTAATAAAGCAGTGTTTAGAACTTTTATCTTATTTTGTAGGAGTCGGAATTAATCAATGGCATGTTGCCATTTGTTTTTTACTCATGGTATACATGATTTATGCGAAAGTTAGGATGTGTGTGTTTGTTGAAACCACTGGACGCATCGAGATGAAATTTAGTACAAAGATAGACTATAATCTAGAATAGTACATAGGCTAACAAGATCTACTTAATTTAACGCAGCCGTGGGCAAAAACTAGATATATCCTTAAATAATATCAATATAGGGTGTATATTGATTGTGTTGTGATAAGTACTTGACCATGACTAACTCCCCGTTTAAGATGACAACCTGGTCACACAGTTGCTTTACATAAAACCTTGGTCTTAACTAATGACCTGGACCAGTATTTAAATCAAAACGGATGTTGAAAATTAACGCTGAGATCAAACAAATACATACTGAATACTATATATAGCAATTTCCATTCAATTGAAGTCTGTCATCAAATAATTTCCATCCTTGCTAACACGAAAAGGGACTAAGCGCTGCTCAAGTCTAAGCCTCAGACCAAATAAAAAACCAAGATAGCGATGCGAACAACAAAGTGAAGCCAGCTCAAAACTAAGCTCCGCTCTGTGCGTACACGCTGACTCGAACACATTTACATCAAACTACAATTAAACTAAGCTCAAAAAATGCACACATGTTTACGAAACCGGCTTCACTTTATTGTTCGCAGCGCTGTGTCATGGTTATTTATTTGGTCTGAAATCTAAGCAAGTACTCAATCCTTTACTAGCGCGCTCGTATTTCAACCTGCCATATTGTATCTAATCCCCGATCGCTGCGTAAAAGGAAAGAGCAAATTAATCACAGTGAGAGACAGAATATATCAAATGTTTCATAAATCTTCGAGCCCAAAGTATGGACGGTGGACCGGAGTGCCGCTGCTGCGTCGGCGATATTTGAATACTAGTATGGAGAATATCCTTTTAGGAGTTACGAGTTTATTGAATGAAGTAAATCATCCAAGTAGGTAGCATCGTTTATTGCAGATGAGAAGAAGATTTTGTGCGAGAAATGGGGTGATTAGCTAAACATCAAGCACAAGGCGAGGCAATCTAAAACTTCCATCGATTCAAAATATAACTTTCATATTTGCTGACTGATCTCAGCTACAGGAATTTGAGGGGAAGTAGAAGACAGGTTGTAAATATGTGTTTCCCGGTCGCCTACGATCAACACTCCATATTTAAAGTTTATTATTATTTACTTATTTGGGCAACCCAGTACTGGAGCACAATTGGGGGACCCCACTACGCAAGGAAGTAGACAACTGGCAGATTAATTTGCTTTCGATTTTATTGAGAACACATTAAAACCAATGCCCAAACTGTGAACGACAAAACTATCATGATAGTAAGAAGGCAATGCTTTCAAAGGGTTTCAATTTCGACTTTCAAAAGAATTGAAATAAACTTTTCGGTAGATGTCACAAAGTATTTGACAATGCCATGATCGTTATCGCTGATGTCTAGAAAAAGCTCTGTCACTCAAGCGTCGAACCTGCACCCCCGCACAGAGAACCGCCACTCCTCCGCTAAGCCTATTACGTCACCTCACTAAATCAAACAATTTGGTCCTCGGCAGACTGCGAGGCGTTATCTGTAAAGTGATATCAGATCGCATTGATCACCGCAGTCGCAGGCCCACGCGTACCAAACCAAATACCGCGTACCAAATACAGCTATTTTAGAACAAAAGCACTCTTCATCTTATAAAAGCGTGTGTTCTATTAATATTCACAGAATAAGATTAAACCCTAGATTAATTTATCATCCTGGTCCTAAAACTTACCTAGTCCTAAGTGTTCGGTTTGAGTCCAACAACGACCCGTGAATCTAAAGTTGCGGTCGTGTTTCGTGTGTCGTAGGACTATATTCGACACAAATTATGTCTTCGTTTAAGTATATCTTGACGCTGATCAGCTTCAATAGATACTTGTAGCAAACCTAGAAACGCTCCAACTTGACGCTGATCAGCTTCAATAGATACTTGTAGCAAACCTAGAAACGCTCCAACTTGACGCTGATCAGCTTCAATAGATACTTGTAGCAAACCTAGAAACGCTCCAACTTGACGCTGATCAGCTTCAATAGATACTTGTAGCAAACCTAGAAACGCTCCAACTGCTGACGTAGCCAATGGCCTACCTTACATATGATTTACATTAATTACCAGACGGATACTTAATGTGTATAGTTCTAAAGGACTGTTAATTAAACAGTTAACAGCCATAAGTGTAGAGTTGCGCAGTTTCGCTTGAGGTCTGGTTACCCTAGCATAAACAATAGAAATGTAATAAGTACGAAATTAATAATTAATTAGTTCCTTTCAAACTACTAGAGCCGACAAAAGAGTAGAGGGATAGTAATATTTTACTTTGTCATCAGAATATAAATCGCTTCTCCGGCAAAATTTTAGACGTGGAAATGTTAGTAGATAAATACCACATGGATATTTTATGTTTTAGTGAAACTTGGCTAAAACCAGATAGGATGTTATTTAATGTAAATAACTTTTCAGTAGCCAGCGCCTTCAACAGATCCACAGGGGGTGGTGGTACCATGATACTTTGTAATAGCTGTCTCAGATATAAGGAAAGGAAGGATATCACTGCTTACTCTATTGATCGCTTATGTGAGGTAGCATGTGCGGAGGTTGAAGGGCATACTTTCTTATGTGTCTATAGACCACCGGCATCAAACTTGTCATTATTCTTAATCACAATGGAAGATATATTAAGTAAACTTAAAAAGAACTATAAAGTCTGTACGCGGTACCTGTCAGGTCACCTAAAAATAATTCAAAACTTTTTACTTGACAAGCAACGATTCACAAAAACATTATATGTCAGAAGTATTTCAAATTCAAGTTTTTTGTATTTACAACAAGTTTCCCAAATAATTCACTTAGCACAATAATTCGATCCGATAAACTTTTATTTATATATTATGATAATAATATATTAAAAAAATATATTATTCTATATATTTGACAAACAATTCATTATTTTTTCATTTTATTTTTTAAATTGTGCATTTTCGCGTAATTTTCAGAATTTTGCTTTTCTATAAGCACAAATTTAGTGACAGAAATGAATCGCTGCAAAACCTACTCCACGTAGTCTATTATGCCCTACCTCTAGAGTGTAGGCGCGGAGGGGCGAGGCGGCTCGCGAGCTGAGGAGCAGGTGGCTTTAACGCCTGCCGCTGGTGAGCGTCTTAAAACCCTCTGCGGCAATAAGCTCGCGTGGGACCGTTCGAGAACCGTCTGTAAGCATCTCTGAGTACATTACCAAGATATACATAGATCATCAATCATAAATGAAATCAGTGATGAGGTGTCACTTCTCTTCACTTGAACTTCACTTGACGTGGGTGACTATTTCAGCCAGGACCACTTCTCTCTGAATCACTATCACTACACATTATAAAACAAAGTCCCCCACCGCGTCTGTCTGTCCTTAGGTATGCTTAGATCTTTAAAACTTCGCAACGGTTTTTGATGCGGGTTTTTTTAATAGAGTGATTGAAGAGGAAGGTTTAAGTGTATTATTTGTCAAGCGGGCGAAACCGCGGGACTTAGTACCTAATTCTCCGTGAACATGCGAAATAATCAACGCTTGCTAATCGGATTACATCGAGCTGTGTCCGCGAGGCTGCGCAGGAGTGTCGCCATATAAGGGTGCGCGCGCCACGGTGACGTCATCGGCGCCTACGCACCGCGACCTGAGCTGTGAATGAAATCACCTTTTGTAGGGAAATTAGGTATTTTCTGTGGCCTAGTGTGTCATTGTTTACCTGTAGCGTTACAAGAGAAATTAGCTTGCATGCAGATTTTAGCTACACAACCCACAAACAGCATACTTTATTGGGGCCTTTACGAGTGAGCGTCTAATGGTGGGCTAAGCCGCACTTGGTGATGATAGGCTGATATCGCGGCGCGCCGGTGCAATCTAACACAGGTCTAAATATTCCCTGAGGCTGCATTTATCTCGCGATTGTGGAGAGTCTTAGCATTAAAAAAGCCTCGACCCCCACACTTCCGCGGGATATACAGTCTCATAACCGAAGAACGTGGGTGATGCATTCGATATGTCGTCAACAATTTACGGACCTTCGTATCCAAGGCGTCTAGTTCTGTTTGAGTCCATTTGAGTATGCCGAAAAAGTACATCAAAACCGGCATGACCCAACCGTTGAACGCACGCACCTTAGTTCCACCTGATAAAAGACTATTAAATACTTTTTCAGGCGGCCAAAGAAGCGCTCCTTCAACGATTGCTTCATGTCAGCAACATTGATGCCCAGCGCTTCCGACATACCCAAACACTTATAGGTTTCGGTTGCTGCGAGGGATCTAAGAGTTATGGGGTCCGAGAGATGCTTGGTTCCCACAGATTCCACAATCTCCCCTCGCTTTACATGCATGACCGCGCATTTGTCCACACCAAATTCCATCCTGATGACGCTACTGAAAGTTTCAGTTACCTTCAGTAACTCCATCAGTTGCAAATCCTTGGAGGCAAAGAGTTATATATGGGTCATCAATGTAAAGGAGGTGAGATACAACCTGAACATCTTTCCGCAACCGATAGCCTAGACCTGAATCCTCCAGAAGTGTGCTAAGAGGATTCAAGGCTAAACAGAACCAGAATGGACTCAAACTGTCGCCCTAAAATATACCTCCGTCTATCTTAATCGGCTCGCTATTCCTCTGGATTTGCAGACATCCTGGACTCCCTCCCCCTCCCCCCACGCACTTGGTGATGATAGGCTCATATCAGTCGACGCGCGCTGGTGCAATCTACTGGACGAGTATCTCCCTCCCCCTCCCCCCACTTACAGTAGTGGTATGAACCTCGGGTTTTAGTCGGAGGGAATCAGACACTAAGCTATCCCGACTAAAGGAGATACCACTGAAAAAAAATGGCACGTTATACATAATGCACTGAATGAAAGGTGTCTAATAAGATTTCCCATCTCCCCGTTGGTCTGTGAAGGCAGGGACAGGCTCACTGCCAATTCTCATTTCTGACTTGTAAGTATATAAATTATGCTATTTCCAGCTGCATCCGGTTAGATTGGAAGTCGCATCCCAATATTTATGGGAAAAGGCTAGGCACATGATGATGAAGTTATGACGATGCACACTCCTCAATGTGAGGATTACACCGTTGGTCGTTCTCTACAAATAACATAGTCAATCGCACGTGCGCTTGCAATGCGTGGAGCACGATGGCCAGTCGCACGTGCACACGATGGGCCAGCGCGTGACAATGCGCGCACGCATCGCGATAGCCCTCTATGAAGAGTTGCATTTCTTACATGGATATATGATGAATATCCACGGTTGTGGCAATGACATCATTTGGTAAAGGGCAGGTCCTTAAATGATGCGTCAATGGGAACCTTTTAAAATAAAAATAAGCGTAAAGAGCGGCCAGCGGGCCATCTCATTATATTAAGTCAAAGTGCACAGATGGTCGTGCCTTCCCACCGACACAAGTGAGTTGATATTCTCTTTATTTTCAAAATAAAGCTTAAACGACTTTTTACTTTAGAATCGGTCCGTTTTTAGGGTTCCGTACCTCAAAAGGAAAAAACGGAACCCTTATAAGATGACTTTCTTGTCCGTCTGTCCGTCTGTCTGTCCGTCTGTCACCACTGATTTTCTCAGGAACGGGTTGACCTAGCAAGTTGGAATTTATACCATATACTGAGGTCTATAGTCCCTATTAGGTGTATAAAAATCAAGGTCTTAAACCAACACGATAAAAAGATATGGGCCAATTTAGATTTTCGCGAAAACTTGTAAGTACCAAAATTTACCTTAATTTTATTTATTTTGCTTTTAACCAGAATTGACAATTCTAGGTCAACTGGAAGTACCCTATAGGTTTTGGGTCGAAAACCTATACATATAGTAGTTCCCGTTTACCTAGAATCACGAAATTTGGCAAAAAGCAAGGTCTTACAGAACATGTAAAGGGGAAACTCTGAAAACCGTAAATATGTAGTTTAATAACAAAAAAAAAGCGATTTTACTATTACAAACTTATTATTTGCGGTTGGAGCAATAGCCATTTCTGGGGATCGAACAGCAAAGTTAAGATTGTCCTTTAAAAAGTTTGTACGGAACCCTCGGTGCGCGAGTCCGACTCGCTCTTGGCCGGTTTTTTTTTCCGATATTTATTGATTATTTACTAACTTATTTCAATTTAAATCTACTGCTAATAAATCGTTTTTCTTTTTTGTTTATTTTAGTGTACTTAACCTATATAATAGAGAACTAGATAGCATTATAAGCATTCTAAAGATCTACCACTTCTTCAATGGGATTACCGAAGGGAAAAGACGGTCCTTTGACCTTAAATAGACGAAGAATTTGACTAATTAGGTACCTATCTACTATTAATAATATCCCAGAAAAACCATAAGGTAATTCGCACTTAGCAAGAATAGACAAGAAAGACAGCGCTCATTAATAAACGCGAGTCGTAGAACGCATGAATCAATAGGTGCGTAGGCGCAGCCTTCACAGACGAACTGACGGAGATGAGATGATTGTTATGATCTTACATAGCTTCCGGATTGAATAGGGTAGAGTTTCCAACCTATTCATGGAAAGGTGAATAATTAAAAAAATGGTCCAATAAACAAACATGGGGGTGTTTTTGGAAGCCCTTGGTGAGAGGTTTCTAAAATTTTATTTTAGTCGTCAGTTATTGTATTGTACCTGTGTGTTTAGATTGATTGCAATTTTACCGACCAACCTTTTGCCATGTCGGTATTTGAGTTTCGATTTTTGAGTACTAAGTAAGTCCGAGGAACTCCTTGTAAACTAAATTGAACCAAATACTAAGGTACCTACCTACTTGAAAGTCTGGACCCATTGACACCAATGATATACTGTACCAGAACCTTTCGAAGCTCTTTTATTAGCCCGCTAGGTAAAACTAACACAAATCAGAACCAAGCACTTAATCAGGTAGGTACTAACTACCGAAGGGATTACTTACAGCCAGGATGTCGCAAGCGAAGCCGCAGCGCGAGCTGTCGCAACTGCCGCCATACGACACCGACCGCGAACTGCCCAGAAATCACATTAGCTACGCGCTGTTACCTCGCGAATATCTTATTTTGGGATAGCTAATTAATTAATTATGTAGATAAAAGGCGCAAGCCACAGTGCAAGCAGTAACTTTAGTTCTCATTCTGTATACGATATGTGGCAGAATTTACAATGTGAACTGCTCGCCTCACCTGAAGTCAAACACATCGTACATCGCACAAGCACTGCCCGACAACCACCGTCGGGCAGTGGCCCGCCGGAGACAACGCCCGTGTGCCTGGAGCATACACCTACGGGTCGGAGGATCCTCCCAAGTCCCTTTCTTTGGATAATGAGGAACTATCCATCCTGTTCTATCATCCTTTAGAGATGGTTCGTATGTTGATCACAGTCTGAGTCTCTCAGTAGGTACTATCGAGGACACTCCCGCCTGATCACCACTAAGCTTATTTTTGCTTGCACTTAAAACATAGAAACGCTCTCTATCCCCGCCCCGTTGACTTTATAAGAAATAATTAATGAAAAAAATACCGATCGGCAACACTTGCCAAACGAGAGTTATTGTTATTTTACGCGCCAAAGTTGACGCTTTCCTAATAGGCCTAAAGTTTAAGGTGGAGTGGCTCGGCGCCTCCGCATGATTTAAGCGAAAAAAATCTTAACTGATCAGGCGGAAAAGACCACGACTGTACCTATGCCTGAAGAGTTTGTCTTTGGTTGACTTTTGAGCCTGCCCGTTCGTGCCTTCAAGTCATAAATACATATTTAAATGTTTTTGCTTCAAGTAGAATGCGTTCCTGACGTCTGCAGTTCATCATTTGGTACATAAATTTAGCGCGAAATTATAACATTTATTGTTACTTGATTTGATATCGTTTTAATAGTCGTTGTAATAGGTAAGTTATTTAAGCTACAAGTTATATAACATCACCAATAATAATATAATAGGTACTCGCGACCTGTCAGGATTTCAGGAACGCATTCTCTCAGCGGCCAAACTTATAGGTACCTATTTCAATAATTTAAGAAATCTTGACTGAGTTATAAGGAAAATACTGTCACATATTGGATTATAAGGATTTTTTACTTTATAACATCATCACTAAAGGCCAGGAATAGGATAGTACCTGCGGAGCGAGCCTCCTTCCTACCTACTTCCTAAATGATAAAATATTATAACCATCGTGGGAAGAACCTAGATGAGGCCACGGCACAGGAGCGTGGAGACTGACACAAGCCATGAGAGGCTCATGCCCCAGCAGTGCGTGCATGAAATCGAGTTGTGGATGATGATGATGAACTGACCAAAAAACAAGACCAATAAACGCTTAGCGAAAATATACTTATTATTAGTGAATCCACAAACTAAGTGGACATAGAAAGTGATTTATAATGTCACATTAGAAGCTTTTATCTTTAGCTAAGTGAAGTTATTAATTTTACTAAAACCTCGTGACATTTGTGTCCGTCCCAAACTAGACGACATAATTTATTTAGAAAACTTGTTGAAATTGTTTTCTTAGAAAATCCGCTTTCGAATAACTAACTTTTTTGTTGTTTATTGGTGTTTTAGAACGAATTACTTATCCATAAGCAAACAAAATGTATAGTTCTCACCTAATACATTTTTGTTTTAAAACTTAAATAAGTAATTGGAACTCTCTTTTAATTATTGTAGATCTCTGGGGAGCCTTTCGAGAGAGAAAGAGAGAGTGGTTTAAAAAAACGTGCGCATTTGTCGACCACGATCGCTTGACAAATGATGCGCAATCCAACAACATTAATTATGCCTTATCTACTTAGAGATTTGAACCTAAGTGGGCTGCAGATAGATACAATTTCTTCGTTGTTTGATTTGTATCATTCGTTCAACAAGCTTTTGCACATATTGCAGTGCCTCACTTGTAGCGTAGCTACCGTATCGGTAGCGTAGCTAAAGTATCGTGCTTTATCGTCCTCTTGGAGTTGGAGATGACTCTAGCTGCATAACTGACTTTGTCAAACCGGGACAAAATTAAAAAAAAACCTATTTTTTACAGACTTGGCGCCAGTTATATGCAATGCTCGTCAGGTTCGAGGCTGTTCTCAGAATAACATTGAGTTTATAAATAAAATTGCGTTAATCACTAAAACGGCCATGTATCGAACTGTTCAGATGAGCGCAAACCGCAATGACTGAATACTAACTATTTACAAGATGCGACCGTTTCGAGGAATATTAAAAATAAAATCTGACCAGGCTAGTCATTGGGGTCAAAGCTATGGTACCTGCTTAATAAAGCCTGATGCTTTATTAAGCAGGTACCTATAGGTTTACCTAACCACCAACTAAATTAGCTAGCCAAACAAGTTGTCCCTCAACCTAGAAAGAAATTGGATAAAGTAACAGAGGTGTAAGCTTACGAAATACAAAATAACGGACGGAAACTAATCCTAGTTCTCCAGCCATTTGATGCTAAATCGTAGGGTAACAGCGCCACCGTAGTAGTCATAAGTGTTGGTCTTCCCCTACAGTGGCGCCAACGAAACGCAGCTTACGATAATTTACCTATATCTAATTCGCGACATCACAATTCAAAATTCCCATAAACCCATCAAGGCACAATTAGAGCCATGGCCCATATTGTACAGTCTGACTACTCAGACATACTGTGGAACAGCCCCACAATCAAATGGGTTCAAGGCGTGTGACGTCACAAGGTGCACTTCTAGGAAAGCATTTTCCTGTTAACATTGTATTGAAACTAAGAGTGACCCATATAGGGCGAGTGCATGCCTGCGCGCGCGTTTGTGTGCCTTATCGTTTAAATACCAAATCGGTATTTATAGGAGTGTGCTCACTACTAGAATAGGTATGTGTTAAGGTAATGTTATGGGAAATCAGCCTCATCCAAAGACACTGGGTCAAAATGAGTATAGGTTTATGTTAAATTGAACTAACAGAATATGACTACTACCTAATAACACTAACAAAGCATTTAAGCACAACCTGTTACTAACTAACAACGTATGGACTGTTACAGGTCTGAAATAAAGATATTTTATTTATTTTTATTTTTAAGTAGTAGGTACTATTTGAGTAAGTTTCTCAAAACCTCAACTAATAATTGAATAAACAGAAGTAGTTAGTAGCCAAACAGGCTATTGGAAGTCTATTTAGCTATTACTTAGTTCATTCTTGCTTAACTTGAACTCGGTTTGGTACTTTACGCCAAGCCTTAACTAGGATCCTAGTGGTATATTAGGATAAGACAAGGGAGCCGTTGTTCGAACGTAATACAATATTTCAAAAACTCAAGTAAACCCGAAAACAAAACCGTGTATCATGATTGTAAGAACCCCGGTTTTAGGCTGCGTTTCCACCAGAGATGTGCGAGGTTCTGCAGCGAGATATGCGCATAAAACTAACCACTCACATAGCTAACCTAGCTCAAGCTGTGAAAAAGAAGCGATATAATTGGTTAGTTTCACACACCTCCCTCGCTACGCATCCTCGCTCATCTGTGGTGGAAACGCGCCTTATAGTTCTTCTACCATCTTTGGCAAGTAATAAACATGACACCTACAAACATGAACCACAAAAACATAAATGTTTATGCTCATTCGATTGCTCGAGCACCGTGGAAATAAGCACAATGACAGTGTAGCAACAGCAACATACTGGCTTTAAAACATATCAGCATGAAACCGAGAGCAGACATTGACGCGCCGTATTGGGCGACACGCCGCCCTTGTCCTACTAGAGGGGGTGAATGGCAGGGCTGTCTAAATCTGCAAGTATTTGAAGTTTACTTATGAAATTATATAGAAATCTTTTATAGTAAGAGTTTTTTTCCTGACAGAGAACCACACCCTCACCCGTTTACAACAGGAATGTGAAGGCTCGCTCAAAAAATTTGCCCATATCTTTTTATCGTGTTGACTCAGGACCTTGATTTTTATACACCTAATAGGGACCTCTAGACCTCAGTATATGGTATAAATTTCAACTTGCTAGGTCCACCCTTTCCTGAGAAAATCGATGGTGACAGACGGACAAGAAAGTGATCTTATAAGGGTACCGTTTTTTCCTTTTGAGGTACGGAACCCTAAAAATGACCGTCTCGTTGATTAACAAAATGTTCTAATCAATTTTTTGTCAGATAGAAGAAAGAAAGAAAATATTTATTTAGCAGAGCAGACTAAAAGATCCACATCTATCGAAGCTCATGAGAACGGTAGCCAACGGAATCAACGGTACTTTTCAACCGAAATATGAATGTGGGAAACGCAATGGAAGGCCTACAGATGATCGCGGTCCTGTGGACGGTGAGCTATAGGCTAGCTCGCCGTCCGTCCGTCTTAAGACGACGGGCCGTGTCGAATTGTGTTCCACGCGCGCCTCAAAGAGAGTCAGCAAAAGGAAGGGGTCCGCAAGGGCAGATGCCTGCCGGGGCTGCGGGACTGTTCGAAAGAGATACCGTGGCCCTGGAACACAAAGGGCGATGAAGTAACATGGATGGGTTTTAGTCAGTAAAACTCTGACACTCCCTCATGATTTCCCATAAAAAAAAGGCCTACAGATGATGGTCAACTTAGTTTAAAAAGCTAATCCAGCCAATTATTTTACTTTGCTCATGCAACCCTACTGGATAACTGAATCATATTAAATGCCATATAAACGATGCGATGCGTATCGCAAACGACAGATTTACAGTCTGATGCAACCGAAGGCAGCGGGGACCTTACAGTCTACGCCAATCACAGGCTTTTTGCCGTTAATTAACAAATAAATATTATAAACTTTTTGCAAACATTCAGTGTCGATCGTTTATATAATGAACGGGCTTGTAAGCTGCCGATGTCGGCATTCGGTGTCGTTGCGGTAGTTATGAGGTGTTGACGTGATCGAAGTCTCGTTAACGAGAACAGCTGTAGCAAGTTGTATTATCATATCATATAGAGTAGACGTGACCAGTAAAGAATATAACAGGTATACGGTTGTTAAAGTATGTTCTAGAAATCCAGAGGTTCTAGACAAAGGGAGATTCTATCTGCGCTACTGATCATAGAAAATAGTTCAAAATAGATTAGAATAACCGCATTGACAAAAACTACCGAATAGATTGACATTCCGGTTCAAATTCCTTGTAGACATACTCACAGGTTCGAGTACTTATAATATCTATTTCCTGTTACATAAACCAGGTTCCCAGACACAAACAATAAATAAATTCGGTGACCCAACTTGGCACGACTGGTTTGGCTGATAAAGTTCCTATTAATAGGTGTTACTTTAGCTTTCCTGTGTACGTAACATTTACATTGAGCTCATTAAATGTTTGCTACGCGATATAATTGTGTCTGACTTTGATATAATACTTAGACATATTTGGGCTAATTAATATGGAAACTATTTGTAAGTACTGCAAATATCCTCTACCTATAATTAGGGACAATATTGAAGTTGTCTGGCATCTTTTCACCGGCCAGATTAAAACATATTAGTAGTCGGCACAGCATGACATCCTCTATACCTCTCTATTAGCCGTCAACACCTAAGCCGTCTGTCTCCCTGAAACTCAGTGGGCCAAACTAAGAATAAATCTTCTAGCCATATTATCATCTTTCACACAGTCAATCAATCGTTTCTTTGGTCAGATAAAAGTATTATTAGCATACCTAATTATGTTACCCTGAAGAAGTGCCATAATTTAAAACAACTTAGTACTATTCTTAGAAATGTTATTAACAGTCTTTTCTGTTTTTGCCAATGAATTCCACAAGCTTATTTATCTTTCCACCTAAAATTACAGTTTTAAGCTAAACTATAGAGCAAATAAGGACACCCTAGTATGCGCCCGCGCAGAAGACACAATGCGCTCATTGTTGCATCGTGCGCAGCGTCACGGCTGGACACCCGGGTCAGGTGGCCGGCAGGTCAGGTGGCCGGTCCCGCTGCCCTTCAAGCCTGCTGACTCCTTATAGCACAGGTTACTTCGTACTTAAGTAGGTACTGTGCACCTAAATCGTTAATGTTTATGTTAGAAATTGTGGGACTACATGAGAGAAAATATTACTTAAAATGGTCATGGAAACTTTCTAAAGTTACCTTAACTAATTTAGGTTCCTATTTAGTAAAACTCGATGCAAATCCTATATTCACTCTCCTGTGGGTAATGTATGGGTATTACAGTCGGACTCACGTCAGACTCCTATTGTAGTGCAACCCTGCAAAGAATGCCCAGAAGATTTTACTCATGGTGGACGGGAACTATCCCGGCGCGCGGTGTCAGCATCCTGTGATGATGTACTCCTGCCTATTATTGAAGCAGCCATCATCATCATATTTTTGACTATACCCTGTGCCCGGCAGTGTACGTTCATAGGCTGATAAATCGAATGAAAAGGAAAGAACTCGAATCTCGTGGTACTAACGTGTCTTGGAACTCTCTCACATTACTCATAGTTTTTTGCGCGACTTTTACCAGTAGTTACGTAAGATTCGGCGTATTGATCGCAAATAAACTGCATTAGCCGTAAACTGGCTATTTTTCACTCTCGATAAGGAGAGCCGAGTGTCGTGACATGTCCATAGCAAGAGCGCTAACTGTGTCATAATGTAGGGTCATCAAACAAAGACGGTTGTATTTTATCATTTACCTTGTAGGTAAAGTAACATGAATAGTTTTATAAGGGGTGAAGCTTGTAGTAGGTACTGCTGTTGCTCAAGCCAGCAGGTACCATTCCGGGGCAGCGGAAGACGCAATAGATTTTGCTTCCTGAGAGAACACCGTGGGTGGTTTTAGTCAGCATGAGTCTGACAGACCGGTTCGTTCTCCCCGGGGCGGAGGACATCCAATGATGATTTCCACCTCGAGAAAGAAAAAAAACTTAGCTGTCGGAATCAAATCGGGGTACACTAATCATCTTCCTGTCCTTTTGTCTACTATGGATCTGATGATGTCTCGGTGCGGAAAAAACGAGTCTGAAATTGCTTTCATGATAGGAATTTGTCTCGAAGTGCCAACTAATTGATGCGCCTTGTTCACGATACATCTAGAATACAAAAAATAGAGAACTCTATGATATCTACGTAAGCTTCAGAAGACTGTAGTTGTTACTGATAATGCCAAAAAAAAAACCATCACGTTGCAATTTAAATGAAGTAAAATGGTATAAAACGGCTCGAGTTGCCAGCCCTAGCCAGCCGGCCGGCGTGTCCATACTGGGCGGCCACATGGACGCGGCCATATGGCGCCTCTCTTGCATCACCACTCACCACCACGCTACCACAGCAGATATATTAGGTACAAATCTTCAGAATCGATCGCCCCACACACTCATGCAAAGCTGTTACACGAGTTCTAAGCAAGCTTCAGGTAACAGGTTACATGCCATGTGTGATGTGAGTAAGTTGGGGACTTGGGGCTGTCGCACCGAGACGAGAGAGTCAAATGGTTATTTTATGCGTAGCACGATGCCTACTTTCGCACTACCTATGACAACTTTTTTGTTATTGAAAGTAAGTAATCGGTGGCACGATGCCAACATTTTGAAACCACCAAACATTAGATCGCACGATGCCTACTTTTTAATTTTTGTCCCGGTTACATCGCAGTGTCTGTTGACAAGACAACCCAAAAACCCACGTTTCATCTACCCAGCCTTTGCCTATCTTGCCAACTATGTTGGGGTCGGCTTCACATACATGGAGCAACTTTTTTTCAGTCACTAATTTTAAAGAGTTTTTTTGAAAAGTCCAAGAGCTGAAGTTAAATGCTAAAAGCAAAGTCTCCAAGAGCGAGCGAAGCGAGATCGAAAATTGTGCAACCCTATCTTTGACTGGTTAGAATTCTTTCGACCCTTCATATATGAATTACCCTAGTAGCAATTGCCGTTGGCTTCCTTATGCCAACAGTTGGGAATGTATTGGCAGACGGTTAGTTGTTCCGCCAACCTAAACTTAAAATAGGCCCATTGTCATAAACATGCACTATGTTCCCAACGAATAGCCAACAAAGGGCCTTCTGTTACTATTCCTACTGTTGGGCGATTTTTGTAGGGATTTCAGTTATTATAACAACATTGGGCCAACTAACGACGGGCCTGCTGCATCTATTCCTACTGTTGGGAGATTTTTGTAGGGATTTAAATTACTAAAACAACATTGGGCCAACTAACGACGGGCCTGCTGCTTCTATTCCTACTGTTGGGAGTTTTTTGTAGGGATTTAAGTTATGATAACAACTTACATCGGTCCAACTTAAACCTTTCAATGGGCCTGTTAGGGATGATACGTACATACTGGTACAGGTATAATTACCCATTATGAGCTTACTAGTACGCAGACTGGGTATGTATAGCAGAAACCCCGGTCCGTACCCGATAGGTACAATTATAGTATTGTCGAACTTAAATCGTAAGACGTCATACCCAGTGCGGTCGTTCATAATGCTCGCGCTCGCGGAGAGTACGAAGTTACCCGAATGGTTACGGCGCTTCCCGAATACACGTGCGTAAGATTTTAGACATTTTCTAACAAATAATTCGGTGATACAAATTTGTTCTTTATTGCTATCTACATTAAGAAGTTAATTGCGTAATAATGTTAAAGAGTATTTATTTTGAATTACTAAAACTTTTTTCCGTAAAAAGAGTTCTTTACGACAATAAAGATAGAGGTGATTTTAGAGTACCTATTTTAAAATATTATACTTAGGTCGACAATAATAATATTATTAATTTCAAATTCAATTTTTTTACGTCCGCGTCAGTTTACTTGCTTGTGATGGCTCATGGCAGATTCGTATCGGCTCATAATGTCAACTTCTCAAAATGACAACCGGTCGAATTCATGTAATACAATTTATTTATCACAAAACTCTTATTTGACAGTCCTAAGCCTGGTAAAGTACCTAGGAAGAAAAGATTTCATTTCATACAAAAAGAATACGGAACATTACGCTCCTTCTGGGGCAGTCGCGTAAAAATCAATTAAAATTACGTAATTTAAGCTTCTACAACTACTACTAAGTACTTGATTGTACACTGGTTGACTGGTCCGATTTTGCTTTAATGCTTATAATTTGGAAGGTTTGCGTCCATTCAGAAACTCTCATCTTATTGTTCCAATGGTCGTTCGATCGAGTTTCTAAAAGGCGACCGCTAAGGCCAGGTTTGAAAATACCTATAGGTATTTTGATACTGGGTTTTAGTAGTGGGTATACGACCATACCCATACCTTTGAACCCGGGTATAGAATATCGCAGGTACATCTCATGCCTACTGTTACGTTACTGCTACTCCTACGGGGTGGAAGCGGGGTGCGCGGGGGGCGGGCGGCGGCACGTGTGGCCTGGCCGCGGCCCGCCCGGCGCCCGCAGTGTTGCCAACCGTACGATTTAAATCGTATTCATACGACCTTTTTTGCTCTTGCACGATGTAGGATCGAGTATCGAAATCGTACGCAAAATATACGATCTTTTCAAATTTTATACCCATCATCATAACGAAGTAAAAATATACTAATATCTAAAAAAGGCCCCCTGATTGTAACTCTGTTGCTAATAATTGTCGATTTGAATCGATTGAAATTATCACTTTTGCAATTATAATGTACGATTTGACAGTTTCAATTACTAGCAATGTGTTATTGTTATTGCTTTAAGCAACTCTGTCAAATTGTACATACATAATCGCAAAAGTTACGATTTCAATCAACTGAAATCGAGAATGGTTAGCATCAGAACTTACATAATCAAGGTAGAGGACAACTTTAATCCGTATACAAATTCGAGATTTTAAATCTGTATCTATGGAAATGACACCAGTTTCATCTGAGTATAGTATAGAATATACCTTTGTAACTTTTATAATATCTAAAAATATAAAAATTCAGTTGTAAATCTTAATGATAAATGTTGATTCATGTTCCTTAGATGATATATATTGATTCAAATTCAAATTACATATATATAAATTTCATTACGTACTATTTTTTTCCTTGAAATGTTGGCAAAAAATACGATCTTTTCAAGTTCATGGTACGATCTTCTAAAAAATAAAGTTGGCAACACTGCGCCCGCCATTTTATTTATTGTTCATTTGTGCGCCTGCGGCTGCGGAGTGTTTTTGTTCACATCAACAATAACAAAGTTAGATTTGCCTGATAGGCAATAGGCAGGCTGTGTTATAATTTAGTTATTTAACCCTTCTGTGTTTGTGTTTGTGAGTGTTAAATGTTTAAAGTAGTAGAGTTTTGCGACGATGCTGGTTACGGAGGAGAACTCGGTGTGGTACGTGCAGATTGGTTGACACCACGGAAGACACACTGCTGCATGTGGCCTCCATATAAAATGCAAAATGCAAATACTTAATTTAACAAATGTCTTAGTAGTGACGAGGCTCCAAATATAACGTGGACATTGTGTCCTGTAAAACGTTTGTTTTACGAAACGGGTAAGTTTTTCTTATGTAGGTATCTAACTTCCTACAACCCGTGCGAATTAACTCGAACGTTCTGGGACTAAAGATGTTAATAGGAAATACTTACAAAAGATCTGTTCCAACAACATCTTATTTTGTTCTTATTAGATAATCTCGTGCAAATCTCTAAAATTTCCTAGAGGTTTTAATACTACGACCGCGCATCATTTTGCACAGCCTAAATTGAATTTAAATCATCGGCCCAGTCTCAAGCAGGTCTCAAGTTAATTCGCACCTAACCTAACATAACAACATAAGACCTTAGAAATCAAGTAGATATGTGCCTACCTACCTAGGTAGGTTATATGGTATATAAGTACCTATCTTCAGCTTGCGTGAGTTCACTGACGAAAATGTAATCTAACTAAGAAAAATATGACATAGGTAGGTACCTGATTAAGAACAAAGTTAACCAACCTTGTGCGCAATAAGTCAATTTAATTTTTAGATAACCTGCTAAAGGCGCGACAAAAATGAAAAATAGCTGAAAGTGAGTCAGAATTAGCCACTGACCAGGAAGAATAGACCAGAAAAAGAAAACTGTATTTGAAAGTGATAGCGAGAGCGATGGAGAAAATGAAAAGTATATAAAAATAAGTTATCCGAAACCACCTAACAGATCACTAGATAATAATGGTAAGTAATACTTATACTATAGTTACCTAAATAAAATGTTGTGTGAAGATTATACCTAAATACTAAGTTATTGAGAAAATATTAAAACATTGGTACAGTTGGGTGGACGCCAAGCTTGACACTATGGACTTTGGGCCGGTCCTGTATTGTATGGCACGTAGTATAAATCAGAGATCAGCTTCAACTGATAGTGTAAAGCTTGACGTGCTCCCAACTGTACCTATGTACCTACTTATTTAGCACTGATCGACCTACCTGTTTAGCCTAAAATAAAAAAAATAAACTAGATGAAAAAATAAAATCAGCATTTCAACACTTCATGAACAAATATACTTATGTAATAATTATGTGTAGGTACGGTACAGTGTAATTTTGTTTGAATTATTTTACAAATGACCCTGTTGATGTACAATATTTTGTTCTATCTAAGTAGGTACCTACCTACTTTAGTAAATAATTAAATAAGATTTGGAGCGCACAATTCAATATTTGATTGTGGTGCATGTTTCATTGTGACTTTATCTTTGTCTTTTTGTTTCTTTTATAGATTCTACCTCAAGATACGAGTATGTTCCCAATAAAAAATTAAGTCTGCAAGATTTTAATGTTGATGGTAAGCTTTTTTCTCTCTTTTGACAGGATTACCTTCCACCATTTTACAATTTAATATAGTTCTAAATTGCTTATTTTTAGATTCTCCAATGCCAAATAGCCCCCGCACTGTGGACACTCAGCAAGGCAGTAAATGTACCTCGTAATATTAAAAGTAGGTATTTCTCAAAAAAAATATATGTAAACTAGCTTTCTGCCCACGACTTCGTCCGCGTAAAATTCGGTTGCCCGCAATGACCATTTTGAATGACCTCCTCATTGTATGAAATTTAGTACTACGGAGAGGTCTAGCTGTAGCTCTGTTTCGAGCGAGTTTTGAGTTTGGTCTCATTCGGGTAGGTATACCCGAATGAGACCAAACTCCCTTACTTGCCAGTGCACACCAAGGGCCTTCTACCACTGCCACTATGAATGGGTGGCAGTGGGTGGTTATATTTGTAGACTTTCAAGTAGTAATTATTTTTGTATTGAAGTGTATTTTTTGTATATTTTAGGTGCAGTACGTAAAAACAAGGCTGCAGAGAAAGAAACGGATAACGGAATAACGGTTTTGTTTTATATTTAAGTTTTGTTTCTTCCCCAAAGAAAAGGTGTATTTTGTATAACCTATATCATAACAATGTATCATGAGTATGGTGTAACAAGTATCGTTTTGTAAAAATTGTCTTGATTTTGTCAACATTATTTACGAATATAATTATTCAACTAACATTATTTGTATTTCATTTAATTTCAGCTAATTAATTGACAGAAAGTAGGTCAACGCAGACGACACAACGTCTTCTCATGTACTCATCACGTCAAAGTGCAAAAGAGAGACAATACTGTTTGGGTCACTTTTGTATATCGTCGTCTGGGTTGGCCTATAGAGCTGGTGTCAAAGCGACGCGTCTCGCCAGCGCCGGCCGCACGCACGTCGCTGCACATGAACCTTATCTGCTTCAAAATAAGGTTGGTTTTTCAAAACACATCGCTAAAACCGACCTTATTTTGAAGCCGATAAGAAGTATATATATATATACTATACATGTACAGCGACGCGCGTACGGCCGGCGCTGGCGAGACGCGTCGCTCTGAAACCAGCCATAGAACCAACCAACATACAACCGCTTGCCTAAATGTATTATGTGTCGTTGGGCCTACCCATAACACGTTTTCCTCGGGCCTTCGTAGGGCAATGCACGTTGGCCCCATCGCAAGTTGGGCCTTCGTAGGCAAATCCACGTTGGCCCCATCGCAAGTTGGGCCTTCGTAGGCAAATCCACGTAGGCTATCAGTTTTGGGCCCAACGCGCAAACTGCCCGCCAATTGTATGCATTTACCAACTAACCAGAGGTATGTGGCCCAACTAAATGCCAACATAAAATGCTACTAGGGTACTTGGTCGATTTCCAGACAAAGGCAAAAGGAAATATGCTAAAGAGTGAGCGAAGCGAGCTCGTAATTTTTTTGACACCGTGCCTTGGACAGGTTCGAATTGTTTCTATCCTTCATACAAGAGTTACTTGGTCGACTCTTAGAAAAAGTCATGATTTAAGAAAAAGTAGCTTGAAGAGCGATCGTAGCGAGCTCGAAATGTTGTCCGCCTCCTAATTCATCTCAGCCACTGTCTATGCCGGTCGATCATGTATAATTCCAATAGGAGAGCCATTTCAGAGTCAGAAAATAAGGAGCCTTTGTAATAAAAGTTTTTTAGCAGGGGTCAAAAATCGAACCGCGCGTTGGTTTAAAGAAAATTTGTAAGTTTGTAACGGTAGTACGAGTACTCGGAGGCTCATTTTTAGCCTTAAAATATTTTAGCCTGCGAGTGATTCTACTGTACGCTACAATTAATTACGTACTTACTAATTCTGTGGTATCAGGCACCTTAAGTTTTAAAAACTTTTAAATATCCTGAGTCTCTAGGGGAGGCCTGAGTGGACTCACTATGCTACCCTCCGCCTGGCTTACGGCAAGCCAGGCCCGTGGGGGGCCCGCGTAATCTCGGGCCCGGATGGCAATCGCCACCCTGACAATATGGCCAGTCCGACCCTGCTCCACTCCACAGCCATATATCCTGTTCACGGTAAAGACCCATATCTCAAAAACTTAGTTTACTTATGCAAATCAAATCTTATTCAGACAAGTTTTCGTTGGAAGTTCTTTTTGAGTTCTACAAATTCATTTTTTTTTTCAAAATTTCCCTATTACCATAAAAATGAGACGCACCTAATTTTAGGGCTTTAAAAGCGAATATCATAAACCATTGACTTGAGAAAAAAAGTGTTAGGAACGTCGATATCAGTTTTAAAGAGTTGTTACCCCCACACTATGTATGGTGTACGTAGAATATTTTTTTCAACCTTCAGTTACATGTATGGAGTGCCACCACCCCTTTATTTTTAACTCGTATTTGCACATCACTCCACTGACACCTTTTTTATGGGAAATCATCAAAGGACTCCTCCCGCTCTGGGCGGAGCGGGAAGGAGTGCCAGACTTTTACTAACTGAAACCCATCCATGTTTCTTCATCGCCCTTAGTGTTCCGGGGCCATGGTATCTCTTTCGAACAGTCCCGCAGCCCCGGCAGGCATCGGACCTTGCAGACCCCTTCCTTTCTGCCGACATCTCTTTGAGGCGCGCGTGGAACACGAAAGCGCCGTCGGCACGGCCTGTCGTCATAAGACGGACGGACGGCGAGCTAGCCCATAGCTCACCGTCCACAGGACCTCGCCTATGGTGGCCGGGGGCCACCACGTGGCCCCCGACGCCCGGTGCGTCTCCACTGACACCTACACCCAACTGTGTGGTGCCAACAGTCTCGGAGTAAAATGGCTGTGACATACAGACAGACAGGCATACAGACAGGACGAGTATACAGGGTGATTGGGTCTGGACCCGCCATAGCAAATTCGCATATAGAGGAGGTCATTTACTAATTATAATTCTTTATTAAATCGGAAGGGCTTGTAATGAATTAACCACGATTTATGCCAAGCCAAGTTTAATTATTAGGTAGCCCAGAAATACATCGTTCATCATAGTTCATTGACTACGTATCTCTCGATGAACTCCTCGGAGATCTCCAGCAGCCTCTCGCGGTACACGCTGCATGTCTGCGCGTACGCAAGCACGGGCTCCGAGCGGTCCTCATTCACGTACCGGTCGTACGTCTCCGGGTCGTCGAACGTCGCCTGCGCCGCCTTCGGGTGCATCAGGATGAACGGGTGGATAGCAGCTGGCTCCACAACCCCGAACATACGACTTTGCTCACACCAGTACAGGAAACTCTCCTTATCATAACCCAAATCTTTCATTCTTTGCTTAGAATCTTCAGTCAAATTGTCGCAAAAAACTGAGAAATATTTATCGTAGATTTCTGTCTCATGCTTTTCTCTAAAACTCCTGGAAGTAGTCAAGTACATGAACGTCATCAGATCAAAGGCAGGAGGTGTGTAACGAACCAGCTGGAAATCGACAATTATAGCGTTGGTCAAGACGTTGTCGTCATACTTAAACATCATGTTGTTCACCCACAAATCTTTATGTATCAGGACATTTAAAGTCCCCTTATACTCCTTGACAGTCTCACATGCTACTAAGTATTGTTGCGCTATTTTCTGCTCCAAATCAGGAAAGTTTCGGTAAGACTTCGCGGAATAAGCTTTGATGAAGTTAGCAGTCAGTTTCGCGCAGGATTTTAGGAATGGGGAGTCACAGAATGCTGGTTCATCTAGCAAACTGCCACATTCTTCGTTGCTGTTGTAGAGTCGGTTGTTGAGGATGCTCTTCTTCGTCTCGTAGTTGGTGAAGGCGGCGTGGAACCGCGCCAGGGTGGCGACGCCGAACATCTCATGCTGGTAGTCCAAGGTGTCCAGATAGTGTCGCGAGGAGTAGCCTTCCACCGCCAGGTCAGGCATCACAATCATTGAGTCTGTGTATATGTAGGCCTTTGGACACCAGGGGTTCGGATCTGGAGGGAATGATATGGAAACATTTTGAGAGGTATAAATAAAACGATGCAAAGTGACTATTGCTAGTAATCATTTCATAAAATATTGGGGGGTTTTATCAGTGCAATGTTTGTGTTTACTTTGAGCATTGTTTTCTTTTAGTCAGAGAGGCATTGTTGAGTCTGACGAGTATTTACGAGATTATTTTTGTGATTATTCATAGTTAAAATTAAGTACGATGGTATTGAACATCTGCAGAACATTCAAACTATTTGTTTTATTATGCATTATTTGATACAACTTAATAACCAAAAGCTGCGCACGGCGCGATGTGCTTACTAAATTTGGATTTTCCTTCATAAATTCTATAGAAAAGCTTCTACACTAGCCTGCAAAAATAAGTATCACACTTTTAAAATTGCAATAACTTTTTCATTACTCATACTCTGAAAGTAGGTCTGAAGTTGCCCGAGGAGCGGGTTGAAAGTAATACTTTTCAGCCCTAGGGAGAATCGTTTTCAACTGACAACTGTCAAATTATAAAAAAATAGTACATTTTGATACAAGTGGAGAAAGTTTGTTATTGCATTCGAGGCGGAATGAACTCCCGAGCCGTAGGCGATTGTGTTTTTGAGCTGAGAACTGCAATAACAAATGTCCACGTGTATCAAACGACGTTTTTCAATACACTTTTGAAGAAATAAAATAAAATAACGAAAAACATTTTTGTCATAAATTAGTAAGAAACTATGATTTTAATTTTCTTTTTTTCCGCGCTTTGCTTTCGCCAGGTTGAAGGAGAAGCATAGGTATGAAGCCGCTAAACAGCCTAATATAAAAATAGTTTATTTTTATACTTTTGAATACAAATAAATGTTAATTTGTTTATAAAAGTAAATAT
This sequence comes from Xestia rhomboidea, assembly GCA_963853795.1. NCBI lineage: Eukaryota > Metazoa > Arthropoda > Insecta > Lepidoptera > Noctuidae > Xestia > Xestia rhomboidea. The sequence continues at coordinate 19,787,072 of OY970772.1, forward strand.
TAGTTTTAAATAATCATGTTTATCTATGATATTCTATTTACAAACACAATTTGAATATTTAAAAAATATTTATGTGGTAAAGACGATTATTGCTTTGCCAAAATTAAAAAAAAACATTCACCTCCGACTTAATGCATTGAACCAATTTGAATTAAGTATAGGCAGTATAGGTATAGTTATCTGTTGCAATTTTCATGCCCGCACACGTGTTGGAAAATTAATAAAATCGCACGTGTGTGAAATACATTGCATGTTGAACCTAATCGTAGTGCGTTATGAACCAGTTTTCGAGGAAGTGTATTGAAAAAATAGGTAATTTTTCTATTGAACCATGTTCCAACTTTCTATACAGCCACGATGTAAAATTGAAATAACATAAAGTTAAGTATTAATTAAAGAATATATATTTTTTTAATAACTTTATTATAATTAAGTTTCAACTATTTCTTTAAAATAACATAGATTTGGGCAAAATATTTACCATTTTTTCGATGATGAAAATGAAAAATAGGTAATGGCTGAATAGCTGGCCGGCCATAGAAAAAAAAAACAAAATAGGCGGGAAAGCCGCAATCCGATCTTCATTTTTTTTTCGAGTTGATTCATGTTTTTATTTTTACTTTCCTTGTATTCGTAATGAAAAGCACAGTGTTTACCTCGGGTTAAAGACTTATTTAGTCCCTCGAACTATTAGCGCCCTCGCTCCGCTCGGGCACCAAACCCCGTCTCGGGACTAAATAAGTTACTTTCATCCCCTAGGGTAACAATGTACTATTTAAGTGCACAAGATATACTTTCGAAACAAAAAGGACTCGAAAAATAGTTTAATTTTGTAAACCTTTTGTAAGAAAGCTGATAAAAATGGCTTTATAACGTTTTTTTTATTTTAAATCACTAACTTCTATAATTTAGGAAAACTTGAAATTTTTAAAGTCTAGTACTTATTTTTGCAGGTCAGTTTAGTAGGTAATAAAGAAAAAATAAAAATTCATTATTTATTATCTCACCATTATCATCCCGAATCTCCTCCAGCACTTGGAACATGTACCGCTCTCTCTTGAAATACTTATTATTATCAATGAACTCTGCTTTGGGCTTGTTCTTCATCGGAATACACTTAATGAACAGGTGAACGGTCTTTAGTTCGCCGTCCACTGTCACTCGCAGCGTGACCCTCATGTGGTCGCCCAGGAACCCGGCGAGACCCTCCGTGGCCTTTCTGACGTCACATTCTTGCAGGGTCCACACATCCGCCCCAACAGCCTGCTTCACGATATGATGCACCTGCTTTTCACTCAGGATATCCTCCAATAGGAAGCGTCTAGTATCACCGACCATCTTGACAAGTTGTAAGGATATACCAATCATTTGGCACATTATATACCACACTTTTATCTGTAAATAACTGTACCTTTTTGTTCTTCGATAACATTTGCAAATTGGATGCACTTAATTTAAAGTGGCCTCTATGTGGTAGAAAATAAGAGCGGTTATAATGTATGTTGTGTAAATATATAGATTTTATCGGTTAGACATCATAGCGCAAATTGTTTGTATTTGCAGGAAGATTAAGGAGAGCTACTGTTTGAGATGAAGCGTTCATTGTTCGCGTTCAAGTTCGTTCCAGATAATATTCTGACAGTTGGCAAATGTTGAATAATACCTAGATAACAGTTAAGGCTTTATCATATGATTCTGTTTGGGTCGAGCGGCGGAAATGCAACGAGTGGCGCGGCGCCTGCCTCTTACCCGATTCGATACGGTTTCGGAATCAGAATCGCCTCTACTCGAGATTCTTTCTAAAACTCTGTTTGAAACTCACAGTTCAGGAGTTTCAAATGTCAGTTTGGGAGTATAAGCAGCGTAACGGCATCGCCTCGAACCGGGATCAGCTAGCACAAATGAGGTGAAGTAATTGGGATCCGGTGCAGATACATTGCTATAAGTGTGCTACACACACAGAGATGGTGTTAGACACCTATCCGTCGAAGCCTTTTTTTTTTTAGGATGGGAAATCATCGCGACTTCTTCCGCTCTGGGCGGAGCAGGAGGGAGTGTCAGACTTTTACTGACTAAAACCCATCCATGTTCCTTCATCGCCCTTTGTGTTCCGGGGCCACGGTATCTCTTTCGAATAGTCCCGCAGCCCCGGCAGGGTTCGGCCCTTGCGGACCCCTTCCCTATTGCTGACTCTCTTTGAGGCGCGCGTGGAACACAAACGCGCCGTCGACACGGCCTGTCGTGATGAGACGGACGGACGGCGAGCTAGCCCATAGCTCCCCGTCCACAGGCCCGCGCCTACGGTGGCCGGAAACCACCACGTGGCCCCCGACGCCCGGGGCGTCCCCCGCGGCGGCTGGACGTGAGGATATCTCCCTCTCACGTTCCGCCACCTCCTTCGCTAGCATGACTGCTTCGCAGAAGGAGGTGACGGCGTCAGGTTGGGCAGGCGACAGGTTGGGCAGGAGCCGCCTGAAGGCAGCCCCTGTCCGCTCCAGTTTGGGGGCCAAACGTCGGAAATGCTCCGCGAAGTTCCACCGGCTGTCGAGGACGAGACCTAGGTACTTCAACGTCGACTCGACGCCGATGGATATCCCCTCCCGCCGTCACTGCTGATCCCGGAGGTGGCGCATTCCGAGGCCCATGAAAGCACATGGCCTCGGACTTGTGCAATGCCACCTCGAGACCCAGTTGCCGGATCCTCTCAACGACTATCGCAACCCCGCGTGTCATTATTTCGGCCGCCGCCTCGTGCGACCTCCCCTGTACCAGCACCAGCGTGTCGTCTGCATAGCAGACAACGCTGACGCCGCTAGGGAGGTCTGCGCGCAGCACCCAGTCGTAAACGATGTTCCACGAGGACGGGCCTAGAACCGATCCCTGCGGAACACCGCACGACATCTCTCGCCGGTTCCATTCTCCTTTGCGACCGGGGTAGATGACGGCTCTGTCCGTCAGGTAGTCCCCGACCACACGACGGAGGTAGGTCGGCACCCGGTGATACCGGAGTGCCTCCCTTATGCAGCTCCAGGGCATGGAGTTGAAGGCGTTGGCGATGTCGAGAGACAACGCCAAGACAACCACCCCGGGCCACCGCATCCCCCGTCGTGAGGGCTCTCACGCGCATGATGGCGTCCACCGTAGAGCGCCCTCCAGTCGGGGACCGAGAGCCTCCGAGGCCAGGACCCAGGCTTTGCCAGGTAAGCCGTCGGGTCCCGGGATGTATTTTTGGCACTGAGCCTACGTACCGCCACTCTCATGTCTACCCCGGTCACTTCCGGAACGTCGTCGTCGTCTCTTTCGTGGTCCGCTTCCGGCACCGCAGCCGGTGGAGCCATAGGCGGGGGCGGGTGTTCCCCTCGCGAGGGGAACAGAGCGCTCACCACGTCCTCCACGAGCTGAGGCCGGAGACTCTGCGTCAGCGGGGGGGCCCAGGTGCGGAGTTTATCCCGCACCATCTTGTAAGGGCGCCCCCACGGATCTCTGTCGAGAGCCTCCAGCATCTCCTCGCGGGCCAGATCCCTGGCCCGCAGGACAGCCTCGCGGAGGGCGGTCTGCGCCGCTCTGTAGCCCTCATAAAGCTCCGCCTCAATGACTGCCGCATTCGATGGGCGAATGCGGAGCCTGCGGTGCCTGGCGTACAGGAGTCGCGCAGCCACACACGCCTCCCGTAGAGACGTCAACTCTCGCGACCACCAGTACACCTGACGCTGGGCGCTTCCTGGCCGGACTCGGGGCATTGCCACGTCACATATGTCGGACATGGCCTCCTGGAACCACCCTGCCTCATCATTAACGTCGGCAGGCCTGTCCGGTGATGTCACCCAGGCCTGCACGATCGAGGCTTCCAGGAGGAGCTCCCGGTCCAGCTGCTTCAGCGCCCAACGCGGACCACTCGGGGCCTGTTGGACCGGCGCGCTTGAGGTCTGCGTGGAGACGTCGAACCGGATGTACCGGTGGTCGGAATAGGTCTCCACCCCCTCCATGACGCGCCAGTCAACGACACGCGGTGACAGAGCGGGGCTAGCGAACGAGATGTCCACCACCGACTCGCCCCGCATCCTCACACACGTGGCGACAGAGCCCCGATTTAGGACGACCAGGCCCTTCTCCAGGGCCCAGTCCTCCACCATCCTTCCCCGCACGTCTGTGCAACGAGAACCCCAAGCCAAGTTCTTGGCATTGAAGTCCCCGAGGACAAGCACGGGGAGGGAATGGTTTCCGACGACGACACTCAACTCTGCTAGAGAGTTGTGGAACTCGGCGAGAGTTCGGTTCGGGGAGAAGTAGACTCCCACTACGACGATCTCCCCGAACCGGGCTGCTACGCACCCCCGACCCCTCCTGACACTTTCAAGGGTCGGGGTGCCGGCGGCGGCCGACGACACTATGGTCACTGAGCCGCTTAGGTCCGCCACCCAGTCTTCCCTGGGCAGGACGAAATACGGCTCAGCGACCACAGCGATGTTAATCAACCACTGCGCCATGCTCTGGAGCAACAGATCCTGAGCGCAGGCGCAGTGGTTGATGTTCGCTTGGAGGAAGCGTAATGGAGCCGTTATTGGCATTCCATTACCGCTTCCTCCACTCGGGCCTCCTGTGAGGCGGCAGACGCAATTGTCGCGGCGGCGGTGGCGGCGACAGCGGCAGCGGCGGCGGTTGCGGCTGCGGTGGTGGCGACGGTGGTGGTGGCGGTGGAGGGCCCTCCCCTGCCTCTAGCCTTGGCCTTGGCGGGTGCAGCGCAGGCTTTGCTGCCAGCCCGGTGATCAGCCGGCTTGCCAGCCGCCGCAGCAGTGCGGCGTGGCGCAGCAAGTCGCGGATGTGTGACCGGGCTGACTGCAGCGGAAGCAGAGTCCGCTGCGGTCGACCTCCGAGGCGCATTGCACCGACACATGGTGTCCCACGAGGCAACGGTAGCACCTCAGAGGTCTGGGCTCCAGCAGCTTCACCTGCGCTGAGACCCAGCCCACCAGTAGCCTACGGCCCTCCACAATCGTCCTGGCCGCCGTCACAGGGCAGCTTACCATTACGGTCCGCATGCCCGTGGGGTCCGGGCGAAGGGTGCCTGCCCTGACCTGATCGACAGGACATCCTCCGGACCTAGGGACGGCGGCCACATCCGTCGAAGCCTGCGTGCAAGCTTTACCAACCCGTCGCACAAAACAATCGTGCATTTTCTAACCTGCAGTGTGAGGCACCCTTAGCAATTATAAATGCAGAAAAACAATATGATTAGTTAATAGAAAGTTTTCCAAACAGTCATGCATAATATTCCTACCTAGTCATTAGGCACCTAACGTAATAGTCATTCATGCATACAAGATGTAACTGACGTCACACTTCTGACAAACACTGAAGGAGTCTTCCACCGACATGGCGACAGGGTGACATGACGAAAAAATAAACAACAGGGTGTAAGGGACATCAACGTAAACTGTTATGCATGTGAACTCAGCAGGGACAGCAGGTGGGTACATTATTGGAGCGAAAGAAATAATTCGAAATAAATCAGCTGTTCCATACACATTGAACCTACACGGTCGATAACTTTTAAGTAGTTTTTGAATGGAACACCAGTTTTTTTTAGCTAACCATTTTTCTACGCAGAGGTGTCTAGAATCATGTGATAAATTCATGGTAAAAGCTTGCGCATCATGACCCTTGCCCCATGTAATATATTAATTTTAACGTTAAATATCTAAATTAATACCCATGCGATGACCAGTACGTACAACTTGTGAGGTACGATGAGCTGATCGGTCGTGTATAACAAACATGGCAAATATTTAAAACATTGTTTTCGTAACTTCATATATAAAGTCTAAGGTAATCCACCCTCAGGCTTAATCTCCGCATTTTTATCCATTTGCTACAAATCTCCGCAGGGAGGTTTGTAGCAAATGGATAAAAATAGCCAAAGAATGAAGGAATTTCAGCCTATAATAAGTCCTGGCCTGGACTTTTTATAGGCTGAAGATCATCCGTCGGGATAGTTGGTAATAGTTATGAATTGCATTGAACAAAACAAATTCTTTGTTTATAAATAACTTTATTTATGAAACAATATAATATCTCTGGCTACATTGTAAATATTACACGTCATCATATAGATTCCGGGGCGCTGTCAGTTTGTGTAACTTTGGCAAGCAGTCGTCATAATGTACAGAGTATGGCAACATTTGGCGGTCGGCGGTCTAGCGACCTTAGTTTGGTGAAACTAAGTATTTACTTAACAATAACTGCAGCGAGTGTTAATAAATATGTATATTTTGTCTTTCGCTACAATGCTTAAGGACAGTACAGCGCTACAAGGGTCTTTTGGCACTCGAATGACATTAACAATTGGGCGCTGTTGGTAAACATTTGTGAAATGTATTGAAAAAAGCAAATTGCCACTCGCCACAAGATCTTTGTAGAGCTTTTGTTACACAACCAACGTTTTTTTGCAAATGCGGCCAGTTTGGTGAATCACACATACAAGAAACAAAATGTTGCCCGCGAGCTCACGCAACGACTGTTCGGGAAGCGAATGCTTGCGGTTAGTACTGTCCTTAGCAGTATGCCCATAAAATGTAAACAAAGATGTATAAATAAGCTGCCGCTTTTGATATACAAAAATAATTTGATTTCATAAAATACATGGCTCAACAAACAGTTTCATGTATACTTGTTTTCTTTACTAGTCCTATAAATAAACTTAAGACAATATTTGTAAATAATAGCTGATGTCTTAAATATAATTAATTAATTATGTATAACAATAAAGCTTACTGGAAGAATATTTCATCGGAAGACGTGCGATGGCAAACGTTACAATTAATTAATATTTATAATTATTTAACTAGGTGTATTCGAGAAAAATATTCCTGTCTAGTTAAGGAAATAAGACTCACTATACCCAACTATAACACTTAATGCTATAAAAACAATCTGCCAAATCGATCAGAATACGCATCGATATCCTAACCCTAGGCAGAACCTAAATTAATGCCTAAATACAAGCACTGTTAGATTCGAACAGTGCAATAATATGTAGGCATTAATTCTATGTAACACTAAGCGTTAGTGAAAGCGGACGGTGACACCCTATATTTTAGTAAAGTGTGTCTTATTCCCTGGCTAACCTACCTACTCAGGCACGAGAGGAGTTTGAGCGTCGTGTTCCTAGATGGCGCTAGGTTCGCGAGAGGTCCTTACGAGTACATTTTACCAATTATATTATGTTGTTATGTTGAGCAAACTTAACATAACCATAATAAATATTACTTAGATACACAAGAATTAAAAGGTTATTCTTATTAATTGAGTATACATCACAATTTTTTGCTACAGTCAATAGTCATTCTGAACTCCACTTAATTCACTCTAGTTTAGAGTTGAAGCACTTTGTTTTGGAGATAATATCTCTATGTTGCATAATGTACGTAATGTACTACAGGCAAACCTCTACCTATTCCATCGAGAATTGTAGGTGAGGGTCCAAACATGACCGAACAGTCGTGTCGACGCTAGGCCCATCGGCGCATGCGTGGCAATGTTTGTCGTCCCTCTTACTGGCGTGACACTTGAACTTATCTAGACAACTAAATACTGATTGTATTTATATGTATATGGTGACGAATGGTTAGCTGCTACTATTTGCCGTATCAGCGCGGTAATTGCTTTACACACAATAGGATGTCTTTCCTTTGGACAATTCAACAACATTTGGTGACATTATTCTTCAAAATTATGAAGAATATGGATAGTGAAGGCATTCTTCGGATTATGATTGAAAATATGTTACGTAAATGAGATGCTGGCTGTCTTATCAAGAATTATATTAATAAATAGCTTCTCGAGTAGCTTAGTTCAAATATAGAAGTATAATTCGTGACGATATCAAACGAATGCGGCGTTAACACTAACTTTAGCGACACCTGAATAAATGCCTAAATGTAACAGTGAAAACGGGCATAACGCAAACTTAACTTTAACATGTTTATCATACATATAACATTATTTGTTACATAACGAATATATTTCAGTCTCTTATGTATAGCTACCAATAGTATATAAAATGTAAAAGGAAGACTCATTGCATCATTTGGAAGACGAGTAATATATTTACTTTACAATACCCAAAATGGGGAATAGAAAAATGTAAGTATAATTATAATGTATAAATTGTCTTTTGTAAAATGGCAGCTACTTATGATACTGCTAAATAATATCATGGCTTATAAGCAGTGTCAATTCCATTGTGTATTATTTCACTTTCAAGTAGACTCAGATAGTCAAGATATACGAATGCAAGTTGCATTCGACAATACCAATTAAAAAAAAAAAGATAGCGAGTCCTACTTGTTTTTCAAGTCCATTAATTAAGTATAGGAGTGTTATTTCAGATAAATGCAGATCTAACGAAGCAGTCTATGAATTAGCAAGTATAATAATACGCAGCTAATCATTTAATTATTACTTTGTTTAAATCCATGCTATAAATCCTCTATAAAAGTATCTGAAACAGTTAGCTTATTGCCAACATTAAAACAACCAGTGTCATAGTAACCATAATCTCATCCAAACGGTAATAATGTTGTACTAAATTTAATTATGTAATTCATTTCATTTTTTTTTTAATTTTTAATAGTTTTATTTTTCCAAACTGTGTATTTCTTGTTTAGTTAATGATTTAACTAAACTAAACACTTGTTTAGTGCATGCTGTGCTTGTCTGTAAGTGATGAGGCGCTTAGATTTAAATTTGCAATGTACAAATTATAATGTATCAGTGTACTCATTGTTGAGAAGCCTTATAATAAATAAATACATTTCAAAAAAGAACATTGTCATGCACGCGCATTTCACTACCACAGCGCCGTAATTAAAAAAAAACTTATAGGTTAATTCGAATTCACGTCGTATCTCGCCATTTTTGTTCGTTAGTAGTATTGCATTATGTAAATAATTATTACAATAAATAATTCTATGATTACCTATACATAGTTTGTTTGTATTAAATACTCAGCAATTAAACTTTCCATGAATTTACAGAGTTCTTACAACACTACAACACCCTATGGTTTCAGAACCTTTTATGGAGGATTCATAATTATCATGGATGTAGATAACTGTAGATGTGTTGTATGCAACTGTACATAATTAGGTATTAAAACACTCATGTGATACTATTAACACACTTGGCTTTGCCTCGTGTGATAAACCCACATTCGTGTTTTAACTCACTCTCACTCATTTTAATTAAACAACAGTTGCCTAAAACTATTAATCTTTCAATTGGTATAAAAATCTTTTTATTCATAATTATAAAATATTCGTTGGTTCGTTTTTCGGTTCAAAATTTAGTACTTTGCATATTACTTTATGCAATTTTCTGTAATAACGTATGTTAACTGTAAGAATTTGATGCATTTCGGATGACAGTTGATTAACTACGGCTGTTATTCTTTGACAATTGACACATTCATATCAAGTTCCACGCCTGTGCATCCGAAATCATGAGATTTCCGTTTTGTATGAAGCGTGAAACAAACAAAGAACGGACTCCCGACCTGACCCGCATCCACTCTCTGTTTCACGTCTAAATGTTTGTCTCTCAGGAAGGCATAGTGATGACGTCACGCCGCGTAGTACGCCACGGGCGGCGTAGTGCTGCGGCGCGGAGTAGGGCTTCGGCGCGGCGAGCGGCGGCGGCACGCGCCACGCCACCACGTGCTCGCGGCCTGTGGTGAGGGACGCGCGCCTCGTGCCGTAGTATCACAGCGGCTGGGGCTGCGTGCGCAGCGCGTGCAGGCGGGCCAGCGAGTGGCGCAGCAGGCGCTCGGGGTGCGCGGGCGCGGCGTAGTGCTGCGGTGCGGCGGGCGGCGGCGGCACGCGCCACGCCACCACGTGCTCGCGGCCGGTGGTGAGGGACGCGCACACCGTGAACAGTACGCCGCGCTCCCACGCCACGCGCAGCGCCGACAACACCTGCCAGTACACATATACGTGTAGATACGCAGTACGCTACGGAGAAGCCTCCGCCATAGGACCCAACGGGCCCCAGCGGTGGGGACGCCGTAAGCTAATTTAATTTATGCCATAAAAGGCCCATGCTGCATTTAATAGCAGATTGTACATCAAGTGCATAAAATGGGTTTTATGGACGAGTTGTACACTCTACTTTTCGCTTCGATTGCGAGGAAATGAAACAGCAACATTTATAACAATAAATAATACAACATAAATGGACGAAATAAAAATATAAGTTTATTTCATGAAGTTTTATTGTGTACTTTGACTGTTGGTATCCTTGCCTTATTCTTAGAATACTAATGAAACAAATTAAAATAAAGAGGTTATTCTATGAAGTTAAAGTGGTTCGGGTGGCTGTTGGACCGATTGCCTTGGTCTTCGACGAAGATTTTACTTTATGCTCTACAGCATAAAAAGCGACTTTTTGTCGCCTACGCACGGCATAAAGACGAACTTTTAGAGCATGAGAAGTGAAAAATAATTATTTACATTTAAACTGATACAAGCCACTGTCCCCGAACATTCTACCATAACATCACGCCTGTCAATCACATCAAATCAAATCCAAAGCATTTATTTCAAGTAGGCCAGTTACAGGCACTTTTGAATTGTCGAAACAACGATGAAAATTAAATGTAGCTACAGTCCTAGTCACAAGACATAAAAACTGTGAAAGTACTGTAGTTGCCCATTCCCTAGCGTGGATCTCTATGGAGAAGAACGGGCAAGAAACTCCATGGACACTCTTTTAAATCGAAATATTGTTACAAAATCTTGGTTACATCATTCATGTTGAGATGGTATATGTAATCCCCGAAAGGCAGAGGTGTGTACCTTACAGTACACCACACACACTTCACCAGTTATGTTAAGCCGAAAACAAATCCATACAACATGGCTGCTACTGAGAAATTTCTGAATAAAAAAAACCCAATAAGACTTGGCCTTGGCTCGACCTGGGAATCGAAACCAAACCAGCAGTCACGTTTGCGACCGACCGCTAGACCAACACTAGAAAGTCACTACATAAACAGGTCAATTCAATCATACTGTTTTGAATGGATGCCTTCCCAATATCCCGAACGCAGCAACAAACAACAAATTACGACAAATATTTTTATGCTTTCCTCCCAATTAAATTATTAGTAACATTAAAAGTAATAGAAGCGATTTTCATAGTTCTAGTTCCGATTAACCACACGGAAAACCAACGTTTCGGGGGTCATCCTACCTGTCGTCCGAGCTGCGTGTCGGGCAGCAGCGTGTGGCGCGGGAAGCCCACCGCGTAGTACGGCGCGCCCGGCGCCGGGTGCATAGGGCCCTGCCGCCCCGACTGGAAGCTGTGCCCACACATCATACACCAATAATAGTAGATTATAAGGGAATTTAGAGCGAAGGATTCTAGAGTAGATTAGAATCCTGAGCGGAGCGAGGGATACAAGGAACGATATTTTTTTTTACGTGTTGTGTACTCCACCTTTTACCATTGACTGTGAGAAAATAAATAGGGCCACGGTATTTATATTTATCACATTTTATTATATAATCAGTAATAAAACAACAAAGGATTAAAATATATGAACATTAAAAAGGTTTTTGTATTAGTGGGCCGTAAAGCTTTATGCACTCAGAGAAGAGATTGGCGCCATTCGTGGTTTTCCAGTCGCAGAACAAATTGTATGTTTTCAGGTACAACTCCCGAGATTTTGGCGGCAACAATATAACTGTAACTGCTATAACTGCTGCTTTAGAACGAAATGATTCCGGAGTCAGTGTCTCATTTTCGTCATCGGGAGAACTCATTTTATTATAATTATGTTAAAAGATAACACAAAATAACCATGATAACAGACAGAAAAGAACCTAACTAAAATGGAACGGACATATTTTTTTAAAATTTGGAATGGAATAGCTCCAGTCAGCCACTAGCCACCCAGTACGTACTTTCAGCACGTTTTTTTTGGTACATCATTTGTGTTTGTTCTAAATTCAAAATGTCATTATTCACTCAGTGAGTAAAAGAGCGTTTTATTCATTGTGCGGGTGCTGCGGCAGCGCCACGGGCTGCAGCGCCCACGCCATGAGGTACAAGATGGCGGTCATTGAGTCAGTAAGGTATAGTGTCGTGTGGTGTGACGTACTTGTATGTGACGAGTATGGAGGAGGTAGTGTGCGGGTGCTGCGGCAGCGCCACGGGCTGCAGCGCCCACGCCATGAGGTACAAGATGGCGGTCATTGAGTCAGTAAGGTATAGTGTCGTGTGGTGTGACGTACTTGTATGTGACGAGTATGGAGGAGGTAGTGTGCGGGTGCTGCGGCAGCGCCACGGGCTGCAGCGCCCACGCCATGAGGTACAAGATGGCGGTCATTGAGTCAGTAAGGTATAGTGTCGTGTGGTGTGACGTACTTGTATGTGACGAGTATGGAGGAGGTAGTGTGCGGGTGCTGCGGCAGCGCCACGGGCTGCAGCGCCCACGCCATGAGGTACAAGATGGCGGTCATTGAGTCAGTAAGGTATAGTGTCGTGTGGTGTGACGTACTTGTATGTGACGAGTATGGAGGAGGTAGTGTGCGGGTGCTGCGGCAGCGCCACGGGCTGCAGCGCCCACGCCATGAGGTACAAGATGGCGGTCATTGAGTCAGTAAGGTATAGTGTCGTGTGGTGTGACGTACTTGTATGTGACGAGTATGGAGGAGGTAGTGTGCGGGTGCTGCGGCAGCGCCACGGGCTGCAGCGCCCACGCCATGAGGTACAAGATGGCGGTCATTGAGTCAGTAAGGTATAGTGTCGTGTGGTGTGACGTACTTGTATGTGACGAGTATGGAGGAGGTAGTGTGCGGGTGCTGCGGCAGCGCCACGGGCTGCAGCGCCCACGCCATGAGGTACAAGATGGCGGTCATTGAGTCAGTAAGGTATAGTGTCGTGTGGTGTGACGTACTTGTATGTGACGAGTATGGAGGAGGTAGTGTGCGGGTGCTGCGGCAGCGCCACGGGCTGCAGCGCCCACGCCATGAGGTACAAGATGGCGGTCATTGAGTCAGTAAGGTATAGTGTCGTGTGGTGTGACGTACTTGTATGTGACGAGTATGGAGGAGGTAGTGTGCGGGTGCTGCGGCAGCGCCACGGGCTGCAGCGCCCACGCCATGAGGTACAAGATGGCGGTCATTGAGTCAGTAAGGTATAGTGTCGTGTGGTGTGACGTACTTGTATGTGACGAGTATGGAGGAGGTAGTGTGCGGGTGCTGCGGCAGCGCCACGGGCTGCAGCGCCCACGCCATGAGGTACAAGATGGCGGTCATTGAGTCAGTAAGGTATAGTGTCGTGTGGTGTGACGTACTTGTATGTGACGAGTATGGAGGAGGTAGTGTGCGGGTGCTGCGGCAGCGCCACGGGCTGCAGCGCCCACGCCATGAGGTACAAGATGGCGGTCATTGAGTCAGTAAGGTATAGTGTCGTGTGGTGTGACGTACTTGTATGTGACGAGTATGGAGGAGGTAGTGTGCGGGTGCTGCGGCAGCGCCACGGGCTGCAGCGCCCACGCCATGAGGTACAAGATGGCGGTCATTGAGTCAGTAAGGTATAGTGTCGTGTGGTGTGACGTACTTGTATGTGACGAGTATGGAGGAGGTAGTGTGCGGGTGCTGCGGCAGCGCCACGGGCTGCAGCGCCCACGCCATGAGGTACAAGATGGCGGTCATTGAGTCAGTAAGGTATAGTGTCGTGTGGTGTGACGTACTTGTATGTGACGAGTATGGAGGAGGTAGTGTGCGGGTGCTGCGGCAGCGCCACGGGCTGCAGCGCCCACGCCATGAGGTACAAGATGGCGGTCATTGAGTCAGTAAGGTATAGTGTCGTGTGGTGTGACGTACTTGTATGTGACGAGTATGGAGGAGGTAGTGTGCGGGTGCTGCGGCAGCGCCACGGGCTGCAGCGCCCACGCCATGAGGTACAAGATGGCGGTCATTGAGTCAGTAAGGTATAGTGTCGTGTGGTGTGACGTACTTGTATGTGACGAGTATGGAGGAGGTAGTGTGCGGGTGCTGCGGCAGCGCCACGGGCTGCAGCGCCCACGCCATGAGGTACAAGATGGCGGTCATTGAGTCAGTAAGGTATAGTGTCGTGTGGTGTGACGTACTTGTATGTGACGAGTATGGAGGAGGTAGTGTGCGGGTGCTGCGGCAGCGCCACGGGCTGCAGCGCCCACGCCATGAGGTACAAGATGGCGGTCATTGAGTCAGTAAGGTATAGTGTCGTGTGGTGTGACGTACTTGTATGTGACGAGTATGGAGGAGGTAGTGTGCGGGTGCTGCGGCAGCGCCACGGGCTGCAGCGCCCACGCCATGAGGTACAAGATGGCGGTCATTGAGTCAGTAAGGTATAGTGTCGTGTGGTGTGACGTACTTGTATGTGACGAGTATGGAGGAGGTAGTGTGCGGGTGCTGCGGCAGCGCCACGGGCTGCAGCGCCCACGCCATGAGGTACAAGATGGCGGTCATTGAGTCAGTAAGGTATAGTGTCGTGTGGTGTGACGTACTTGTATGTGACGAGTATGGAGGAGGTAGTGTGCGGGTGCTGCGGCAGCGCCACGGGCTGCAGCGCCCACGCCATGAGGTACAAGATGGCGGTCATTGAGTCAGTAAGGTATAGTGTCGTGTGGTGTGACGTACTTGTATGTGACGAGTATGGAGGAGGTAGTGTGCGGGTGCTGCGGCAGCGCCACGGGCTGCAGCGCCCACGCCATGAGGTACAAGATGGCGGTCATTGAGTCAGTAAGGTATAGTGTCGTGTGGTGTGACGTACTTGTATGTGACGAGTATGGAGGAGGTAGTGTGCGGGTGCTGCGGCAGCGCCACGGGCTGCAGCGCCCACGCCATGAGGTACAAGATGGCGGTCATTGAGTCAGTAAGGTATAGTGTCGTGTGGTGTGACGTACTTGTATGTGACGAGTATGGAGGAGGTAGTGTGCGGGTGCTGCGGCAGCGCCACGGGCTGCAGCGCCCACGCCATGAGGTACAAGATGGCGGTCATTGAGTCAGTAAGGTATAGTGTCGTGTGGTGTGACGTACTTGTATGTGACGAGTATGGAGGAGGTAGTGTGCGGGTGCTGCGGCAGCGCCACGGGCTGCAGCGCCCACGCCATGAGGTACAAGATGGCGGTCATTGAGTCAGTAAGGTATAGTGTCGTGTGGTGTGACGTACTTGTATGTGACGAGTATGGAGGAGGTAGTGTGCGGGTGCTGCGGCAGCGCCACGGGCTGCAGCGCCCACGCCATGAGGTACAAGATGGCGGTCATTGAGTCAGTAAGGTATAGTGTCGTGTGGTGTGACGTACTTGTATGTGACGAGTATGGAGGAGGTAGTGTGCGGGTGCTGCGGCAGCGCCACGGGCTGCAGCGCCCACGCCATGAGGTACAAGATGGCGGTCATTGAGTCAGTAAGGTATAGTGTCGTGTGGTGTGACGTACTTGTATGTGACGAGTATGGAGGAGGTAGTGTGCGGGTGCTGCGGCAGCGCCACGGGCTGCAGCGCCCACGCCATGAGGTACAAGATGGCGGTCATTGAGTCAGTAAGGTATAGTGTCGTGTGGTGTGACGTACTTGTATGTGACGAGTATGGAGGAGGTAGTGTGCGGGTGCTGCGGCAGCGCCACGGGCTGCAGCGCCCACGCCATGAGGTACAAGATGGCGGTCATTGAGTCAGTAAGGTATAGTGTCGTGTGGTGTGACGTACTTGTATGTGACGAGTATGGAGGAGGTAGTGTGCGGGTGCTGCGGCAGCGCCACGGGCTGCAGCGCCCACGCCATGAGGTACAAGATGGCGGTCATTGAGTCAGTAAGGTATAGTGTCGTGTGGTGTGACGTACTTGTATGTGACGAGTATGGAGGAGGTAGTGTGCGGGTGCTGCGGCAGCGCCACGGGCTGCAGCGCCCACGCCATGAGGTACAAGATGGCGGTCATTGAGTCAGTAAGGTATAGTGTCGTGTGGTGTGACGTACTTGTATGTGACGAGTATGGAGGAGGTAGTGTGCGGGTGCTGCGGCAGCGCCACGGGCTGCAGCGCCCACGCCATGAGGTACAAGATGGCGGTCATTGAGTCAGTAAGGTATAGTGTCGTGTGGTGTGACGTACTTGTATGTGACGAGTATGGAGGAGGTAGTGTGCGGGTGCTGCGGCAGCGCCACGGGCTGCAGCGCCCACGCCATGAGGTACAAGATGGCGGTCATTGAGTCAGTAAGGTATAGTGTCGTGTGGTGTGACGTACTTGTATGTGACGAGTATGGAGGAGGTAGTGTGCGGGTGCTGCGGCAGCGCCACGGGCTGCAGCGCCCACGCCATGAGGTACAAGATGGCGGTCATTGAGTCAGTAAGGTATAGTGTCGTGTGGTGTGACGTACTTGTATGTGACGAGTATGGAGGAGGTAGTGTGCGGGTGCTGCGGCAGCGCCACGGGCTGCAGCGCCCACGCCATGAGGTACAAGATGGCGGTCATTGAGTCAGTAAGGTATAGTGTCGTGTGGTGTGACGTACTTGTATGTGACGAGTATGGAGGAGGTAGTGTGCGGGTGCTGCGGCAGCGCCACGGGCTGCAGCGCCCACGCCATGAGGTACAAGATGGCGGTCATTGAGTCAGTAAGGTATAGTGTCGTGTGGTGTGACGTACTTGTATGTGACGAGTATGGAGGAGGTAGTGTGCGGGTGCTGCGGCAGCGCCACGGGCTGCAGCGCCCACGCCATGAGGTACAAGATGGCGGTCATTGAGTCAGTAAGGTATAGTGTCGTGTGGTGTGACGTACTTGTATGTGACGAGTATGGAGGAGGTAGTGTGCGGGTGCTGCGGCAGCGCCACGGGCTGCAGCGCCCACGCCATGAGGTACAAGATGGCGGTCATTGAGTCAGTAAGGTATAGTGTCGTGTGGTGTGACGTACTTGTATGTGACGAGTATGGAGGAGGTAGTGTGCGGGTGCTGCGGCAGCGCCACGGGCTGCAGCGCCCACGCCATGAGGTACAAGATGGCGGTCATTGAGTCAGTAAGGTATAGTGTCGTGTGGTGTGACGTACTTGTATGTGACGAGTATGGAGGAGGTAGTGTGCGGGTGCTGCGGCAGCGCCACGGGCTGCAGCGCCCACGCCATGAGGTACAAGATGGCGGTCATTGAGTCAGTAAGGTATAGTGTCGTGTGGTGTGACGTACTTGTATGTGACGAGTATGGAGGAGGTAGTGTGCGGGTGCTGCGGCAGCGCCACGGGCTGCAGCGCCCACGCCATGAGGTACAAGATGGCGGTCATTGAGTCAGTAAGGTATAGTGTCGTGTGGTGTGACGTACTTGTATGTGACGAGTATGGAGGAGGTAGTGTGCGGGTGCTGCGGCAGCGCCACGGGCTGCAGCGCCCACGCCATGAGGTACAAGATGGCGGTCATTGAGTCAGTAAGGTATAGTGTCGTGTGGTGTGACGTACTTGTATGTGACGAGTATGGAGGAGGTAGTGTGCGGGTGCTGCGGCAGCGCCACGGGCTGCAGCGCCCACGCCATGAGGTACAAGATGGCGGTCATTGAGTCAGTAAGGTATAGTGTCGTGTGGTGTGACGTACTTGTATGTGACGAGTATGGAGGAGGTAGTGTGCGGGTGCTGCGGCAGCGCCACGGGCTGCAGCGCCCACGCCATGAGGTACAAGATGGCGGTCATTGAGTCAGTAAGGTATAGTGTCGTGTGGTGTGACGTACTTGTATGTGACGAGTATGGAGGAGGTAGTGTGCGGGTGCTGCGGCAGCGCCACGGGCTGCAGCGCCCACGCCATGAGGTACAAGATGGCGGTCATTGAGTCAGTAAGGTATAGTGTCGTGTGGTGTGACGTACTTGTATGTGACGAGTATGGAGGAGGTAGTGTGCGGGTGCTGCGGCAGCGCCACGGGCTGCAGCGCCCACGCCATGAGGTACAAGATGGCGGTCATTGAGTCAGTAAGGTATAGTGTCGTGTGGTGTGACGTACTTGTATGTGACGAGTATGGAGGAGGTAGTGTGCGGGTGCTGCGGCAGCGCCACGGGCTGCAGCGCCCACGCCATGAGGTACAAGATGGCGGTCATTGAGTCAGTAAGGTATAGTGTCGTGTGGTGTGACGTACTTGTATGTGACGAGTATGGAGGAGGTAGTGTGCGGGTGCTGCGGCAGCGCCACGGGCTGCAGCGCCCACGCCATGAGGTACAAGATGGCGGTCATTGAGTCAGTAAGGTATAGTGTCGTGTGGTGTGACGTACTTGTATGTGACGAGTATGGAGGAGGTAGTGTGCGGGTGCTGCGGCAGCGCCACGGGCTGCAGCGCCCACGCCATGAGGTACAAGATGGCGGTCATTGAGTCAGTAAGGTATAGTGTCGTGTGGTGTGACGTACTTGTATGTGACGAGTATGGAGGAGGTAGTGTGCGGGTGCTGCGGCAGCGCCACGGGCTGCAGCGCCCACGCCATGAGGTACAAGATGGCGGTCATTGAGTCAGTAAGGTATAGTGTCGTGTGGTGTGACGTACTTGTATGTGACGAGTATGGAGGAGGTAGTGTGCGGGTGCTGCGGCAGCGCCACGGGCTGCAGCGCCCACGCCATGAGGTACAAGATGGCGGTCATTGAGTCAGTAAGGTATAGTGTCGTGTGGTGTGACGTACTTGTATGTGACGAGTATGGAGGAGGTAGTGTGCGGGTGCTGCGGCAGCGCCACGGGCTGCAGCGCCCACGCCATGAGGTACAAGATGGCGGTCATTGAGTCAGTAAGGTATAGTGTCGTGTGGTGTGACGTACTTGTATGTGACGAGTATGGAGGAGGTAGTGTGCGGGTGCTGCGGCAGCGCCACGGGCTGCAGCGCCCACGCCATGAGGTACAAGATGGCGGTCATTGAGTCAGTAAGGTATAGTGTCGTGTGGTGTGACGTACTTGTATGTGACGAGTATGGAGGAGGTAGTGTGCGGGTGCTGCGGCAGCGCCACGGGCTGCAGCGCCCACGCCATGAGGTACAAGATGGCGGTCATTGAGTCAGTAAGGTATAGTGTCGTGTGGTGTGACGTACTTGTATGTGACGAGTATGGAGGAGGTAGTGTGCGGGTGCTGCGGCAGCGCCACGGGCTGCAGCGCCCACGCCATGAGGTACAAGATGGCGGTCATTGAGTCAGTAAGGTATAGTGTCGTGTGGTGTGACGTACTTGTATGTGACGAGTATGGAGGAGGTAGTGTGCGGGTGCTGCGGCAGCGCCACGGGCTGCAGCGCCCACGCCATGAGGTACAAGATGGCGGTCATTGAGTCAGTAAGGTATAGTGTCGTGTGGTGTGACGTACTTGTATGTGACGAGTATGGAGGAGGTAGTGTGCGGGTGCTGCGGCAGCGCCACGGGCTGCAGCGCCCACGCCATGAGGTACAAGATGGCGGTCATTGAGTCAGTAAGGTATAGTGTCGTGTGGTGTGACGTACTTGTATGTGACGAGTATGGAGGAGGTAGTGTGCGGGTGCTGCGGCAGCGCCACGGGCTGCAGCGCCCACGCCATGAGGTACAAGATGGCGGTCATTGAGTCAGTAAGGTATAGTGTCGTGTGGTGTGACGTACTTGTATGTGACGAGTATGGAGGAGGTAGTGTGCGGGTGCTGCGGCAGCGCCACGGGCTGCAGCGCCCACGCCATGAGGTACAAGATGGCGGTCATTGAGTCAGTAAGGTATAGTGTCGTGTGGTGTGACGTACTTGTATGTGACGAGTATGGAGGAGGTAGTGTGCGGGTGCTGCGGCAGCGCCACGGGCTGCAGCGCCCACGCCATGAGGTACAAGATGGCGGTCATTGAGTCAGTAAGGTATAGTGTCGTGTGGTGTGACGTACTTGTATGTGACGAGTATGGAGGAGGTAGTGTGCGGGTGCTGCGGCAGCGCCACGGGCTGCAGCGCCCACGCCATGAGGTACAAGATGGCGGTCATTGAGTCAGTAAGGTATAGTGTCGTGTGGTGTGACGTACTTGTATGTGACGAGTATGGAGGAGGTAGTGTGCGGGTGCTGCGGCAGCGCCACGGGCTGCAGCGCCCACGCCATGAGGTACAAGATGGCGGTCATTGAGTCAGTAAGGTATAGTGTCGTGTGGTGTGACGTACTTGTATGTGACGAGTATGGAGGAGGTAGTGTGCGGGTGCTGCGGCAGCGCCACGGGCTGCAGCGCCCACGCCATGAGGTACAAGATGGCGGTCATTGAGTCAGTAAGGTATAGTGTCGTGTGGTGTGACGTACTTGTATGTGACGAGTATGGAGGAGGTAGTGTGCGGGTGCTGCGGCAGCGCCACGGGCTGCAGCGCCCACGCCATGAGGTACAAGATGGCGGTCATTGAGTCAGTAAGGTATAGTGTCGTGTGGTGTGACGTACTTGTATGTGACGAGTATGGAGGAGGTAGTGTGCGGGTGCTGCGGCAGCGCCACGGGCTGCAGCGCCCACGCCATGAGGTACAAGATGGCGGTCATTGAGTCAGTAAGGTATAGTGTCGTGTGGTGTGACGTACTTGTATGTGACGAGTATGGAGGAGGTAGTGTGCGGGTGCTGCGGCAGCGCCACGGGCTGCAGCGCCCACGCCATGAGGTACAAGATGGCGGTCATTGAGTCAGTAAGGTATAGTGTCGTGTGGTGTGACGTACTTGTATGTGACGAGTATGGAGGAGGTAGTGTGCGGGTGCTGCGGCAGCGCCACGGGCTGCAGCGCCCACGCCATGAGGTACAAGATGGCGGTCATTGAGTCAGTAAGGTATAGTGTCGTGTGGTGTGACGTACTTGTATGTGACGAGTATGGAGGAGGTAGTGTGCGGGTGCTGCGGCAGCGCCACGGGCTGCAGCGCCCACGCCATGAGGTACAAGATGGCGGTCATTGAGTCAGTAAGGTATAGTGTCGTGTGGTGTGACGTACTTGTATGTGACGAGTATGGAGGAGGTAGTGTGCGGGTGCTGCGGCAGCGCCACGGGCTGCAGCGCCCACGCCATGAGGTACAAGATGGCGGTCATTGAGTCAGTAAGGTATAGTGTCGTGTGGTGTGACGTACTTGTATGTGACGAGTATGGAGGAGGTAGTGTGCGGGTGCTGCGGCAGCGCCACGGGCTGCAGCGCCCACGCCATGAGGTACAAGATGGCGGTCATTGAGTCAGTAAGGTATAGTGTCGTGTGGTGTGACGTACTTGTATGTGACGAGTATGGAGGAGGTAGTGTGCGGGTGCTGCGGCAGCGCCACGGGCTGCAGCGCCCACGCCATGAGGTACAAGATGGCGGTCATTGAGTCAGTAAGGTATAGTGTCGTGTGGTGTGACGTACTTGTATGTGACGAGTATGGAGGAGGTAGTGTGCGGGTGCTGCGGCAGCGCCACGGGCTGCAGCGCCCACGCCATGAGGTACAAGATGGCGGTCATTGAGTCAGTAAGGTATAGTGTCGTGTGGTGTGACGTACTTGTATGTGACGAGTATGGAGGAGGTAGTGTGCGGGTGCTGCGGCAGCGCCACGGGCTGCAGCGCCCACGCCATGAGGTACAAGATGGCGGTCATTGAGTCAGTAAGGTATAGTGTCGTGTGGTGTGACGTACTTGTATGTGACGAGTATGGAGGAGGTAGTGTGCGGGTGCTGCGGCAGCGCCACGGGCTGCAGCGCCCACGCCATGAGGTACAAGATGGCGGTCATTGAGTCAGTAAGGTATAGTGTCGTGTGGTGTGACGTACTTGTATGTGACGAGTATGGAGGAGGTAGTGTGCGGGTGCTGCGGCAGCGCCACGGGCTGCAGCGCCCACGCCATGAGGTACAAGATGGCGGTCATTGAGTCAGTAAGGTATAGTGTCGTGTGGTGTGACGTACTTGTATGTGACGAGTATGGAGGAGGTAGTGTGCGGGTGCTGCGGCAGCGCCACGGGCTGCAGCGCCCACGCCATGAGGTACAAGATGGCGGTCATTGAGTCAGTAAGGTATAGTGTCGTGTGGTGTGACGTACTTGTATGTGACGAGTATGGAGGAGGTAGTGTGCGGGTGCTGCGGCAGCGCCACGGGCTGCAGCGCCCACGCCATGCTGCCGCGCGGCTGCTCGCCGGCCGAGCACGGCGCCGGCGAGCGCCCGTACAGCCGCCCGCACACCAGGCACTCGATGTACAGCGGCTCCTGCGGGGAGATGCGTGTATGTGACGGCACAGCTAGAAGCGGCTTCTCGGAAGGAACCCCCAAACAGTTCGGATATGTGACACTGGCTAACGACTGTCTTTCTAGTTGAGCCACGCAACGATGATTGCGTGGCGCCCGTCTTTTGATGTCAATGGGAGCCCCGCCGTACGCGTCCCGACAAACCGCTTTTTTTGGGCACAATTCTGCCATAAAGTGAGTGCGTTTACAAATATTTAAGGTGAACGCACACTTATCACAGCCGAAGGAAGCGAAAGAGCCGAAAGAATCGTATTTAAGAATTACTTGTATGAAGTCCTATGTAATCTCGCACATTTATCAGCGCCGAATCGGACGAATAAATAACGTTATACGTATGATAGAACGTTTCGTTCGGCGCGGTCGATTCTTTCGGCGCGGACAAGTGTGTGTTCACCTTTAGACTTACATTCACAAATAGCCAGATCCGGAATTTCCGGAAACAAATAGTAAACATGGTAAATATACCGTTTTCAGTGTTAATGATAAATTCATACAAATATTTGTACCGTGCGGGAACTGAACCCGCGACACGCAGCGCAGCAGTCAATCGCTCAGCCACTGCGCCAACCGTGCCGTCAAACAGTCCTGATGATGCTGAATGAATCACTAATACCATGAACACTTCTGGCAAACGTCATCCTGTATGTATGTCCCACCTGGCTGGCTCGCAGTCGCTCGAGCTGCCGGTTGAGGCAGTGCAGGTGCAGCATGTGCTGGCAGCCGGTGAGCGCCACGGCGGGCGCGGCGCAGGCGTCGAGCGGCGCCAGGCAGGCGGGACACAGCGCGCCCCACTGCGGACACGCCACCGCGCGCACCCACACACACACCTGCGACGACGCCTCGTCTACGCCTGGAGAACACATTCGCTAAATTTTCGAATACGTCAAAAGTTTATCAATATTATCATACCCCAAATAATATTGATGCAAAGCAGGGTCTCGTTTCAAAATAAATTAACTCAAATGTTCGACACAGGGTAATACGAGGTCATAACATAAATTACTGAAACGTTACAAAGTTCTTAGTTTGCAGTCTAGACGATTACTTTTGGGTGTAATGATGCTGCATGGTATATGCAATAATAGATTCGACTGCATTCCTTTATCAAATAGTCTACATTATGTAGTACCTAGATCTGTCATGCTTCGTGGGGTACATGTGCCTCGACTATTCCACACGAATTTGTGCAGGACTAACGCTGGAAAGCGCGTGCCTCTTCGTCGCCTAGTTGATGCGTACAACGCTCACTTCATGGAGCTTGACATATTTACTCATTCCAAGGATCGTTTTAAGGCAAGAGCAATAGAGTTACTAAATTCATAATTAATATATATTTTTTTCAGTTCTTATTACTAAGCTTTTACTATAGTCTGCGCCAGATAAGTAGGAATTAAAGGTCAGTAACCCGCATACATTTATTCAAATACATAATTCCGAAAACAGAAATAATGACATAAAATTGTCCCGAAACGACCTTTATCGTGATCCTTCACTTTTTCTAGTAATAAAAAACGATTCATCATGAATTGTCGGGGTACCTTTAATTCCTACTTATCTGGCGCAGACTATAATTTGTCTGTTTTCTTTTAACTTTTTTTTGTGAATTCGTGGACAATGTTGTGGGTTACATGTGTAGTAACATAAATAATATGGAATAGATTGTGTTTAAATGTATTTCTTAGAATTGTGCTAATTTAAGAATCTCTAGTTAAGCTTGGCGTGTAACTGTTTTTTTCCCTAACAAAAAAAAAAAAAAAAAACTTTGACAAAGCGCATGTTAACCTACCTGGGAAGCTCACACCAGTCTGAACGGCCGACTATTCATATTAAAGTGACCGAACGAAAAATTAGGTTAACTGTCTTCAGTTCACCAAATTTTTTGTTCAAAAACGAACTATACTCTCCAGGTGGAGCGATGGCCTGATTAAAGTTGCAGGAATGTGCTGGATGCGAAGTGCACAGCATCGCGCATGGGTCGATATAATTTAATTTAATTTATTCATTTAATTCAGACACAATGATCCATAATTTTGTTAGTTGTACACTTAAAACATAATGTTAGTAATTAAAAAAAAATCAGAAACAAATAAACACACACTACACAATACTATTAATAATTTTACAAACCAAATAATCTAAAATTAACACAATAATTTGATCTGTCCAATATAATTTTAAATGTCCAAAATTAAAAATAAAATAAAAATAAGTTAAAATTAAATAATAAATAGTGCCCTTCGAAAACAATCTGCGAGCGGTATGTGGGGGCCCATGGGCTCAGATATAACGTCATTAAAAGCGAGCTCATGGTGTTTAAGGCGGGATCTAAAACTGATGGCACGGTCCCACAGGTCATGTTGAATGGCAGTGTCCTTAAAAGAGTCTCGCAGTTCAAGTATCTGGGTCACTGGGAACGTAAAATTTAAATTTTTCCTAAACTATAGAAGTTAGAGATTTAAAATGAAAAAACGTTATAAAGCAATTTTTATCAGCTTTCTTTGAAACTATAGACAAAAAAAAACTATTTTTCGAGTCCTTTTTGTTTCGAAAGTATACCTTCTGTACTTAAAAAGTTATTGCAATTTTAAAAGTGTGATACTTATTTTTGCAGGCCAGTGTATTATAAATTAATTAAAGTTACATGATCAGAATAAAAACTTAGGGCGTGGGGCGAACTAGGAGTAAATATTAATTACAATTTTACATTACATTGCAAAAAAGATTAAAAACACACTTCATTTTATCTTAGTCTAAATTTGGGTTTGGATCCGGAATGCTCAACATGCAGCCTGGTCCAGTACCGCATTATTGGGCAATCCAGGTCCATATCCATCTTCCATGCAAACAGCTGAAGGTAGCTGGTGGAACTGCCTCGTATGCGGCGCATCAGGGATACAACTCTCTTGCGAATAATCGCCGCTAATCCATCCATATTTGCCCCCGCAAACATACCTGATGCGCTACAGTAGCGAGGCAGCTTCATCAGCGGCGTGAAGGCATTATTGTATAGAACACGCAGGGTGTCGTACGATTTTTTCGTATGCTTGGCCCATAGGCTGCACGTGTAAAACGATTGGCAAAATGCCCTAAACAACGTAGCTTTTACTTTGGTAGTACAGCGCGTCAACCTACGAGCCAGCATATTAGGTCTAACAGATAGAGCCCTGCGCTCCCTATCTATATCAGTATCATCTTCAAGCGTCTCGGTGACCCAGTGACCCAGATACTTGAACTGCGAGACTCTTTTAAGGACACTGCCATTCAACATGACCTGTGGGACCGTGCCATCAGTTTTAGATCCCGCCTTAAACACCATGAGCTCGCTTTTAATGACGTTATATCTGAGCCCATGGGCCCCCACATACCGCTCGCAGATTGTTTTCGAAGGGCACTGATCGATGGACTCAGCAGCACCATGTCGTTCGCGTAACTGATGTTGTTGACAAGAACACCATAAATCGAACAGGTGGGTTGTTCGATTGGACAGTTACCGGCGCTACTGAGTTCACGGATCAGACGGTCCATATACAGGTTGAAGAGAGACGGTGAGGTTAGCCCGCCTTGCCTTACGCCACATTCCAACCCGTACTCAACCGAAAGTGACCCCGACCACCGCACCAAATAGCTCTGGTTGCCATACCAATACTTTAGGAGACTTATGTACTCAGTAGGTAGATCCGTATCATCCGACAAGTTTTGCCACAACCTGTCATATAATCATAATATAATAGCAACAAGATCAAAAGCTCTCGATAAACCTAAGAAGCAAGCATAGACAGGTGCGCTCCTGTCAGTGTAGTATCGGACGGTATGCTTGAGAGTCAGTATAGCCATTTCTATTGACAAACCAGGGCGAAAGCCAAACTGTGCATCATGAAGCTGTAGATGTTTTCTTAACTGAATATCAATAACACCGTCCAACACCTTAGCAATGACTGTCGCAAGTGATATGGGCCTGTAGTTAATTTAGAGGCATCTCCTGTCTTGCTCTTTCTTATGGGGACAACCATAGTTCTCATCATTGCCTCAGGGAGGTATGAATGCCTTATACAAACTCAAACTCAAATCATTTATTTCAAATAGACCATTACGGCACTTTTGAATGTCGAAAATACAAAAAAAAAGCAAAGCTACAGTCACAGTCACAAGGTATAATAACTTGAGAAAGTACTGTAGTTGCCCATTCCCTAACATAACATACTAACTTAACATTCCTTTCATTTAATTTATCATGTTTGTTAGAGAGATTTCGTCCTTATAATTGACCCTAACGATCGATGCAATAAAAGTACAGGGTATATTTTTTTCAGATTTTAGCCGGTTCGATTCCCGGGTGTGGGAGAAGAGAATTTTCGAAAATCTTTGAATGCAGTTTGCTTTGTATTCAAAAATAAAGGAATGTTTCCTTTGAGTAAAATTTTCTATCTGCAGTATTAAGAGTACTTTCCCTCCAGGTGGCATTACAAAATTCCACCCTGTATATGTGAGAATGATGTAGAAAGACGTGCACATTAAGAGCGTCCAGAGTAAAATAATAAATCAAAAATTTAAAAATAAAGTAATTAAAATGAACGAACCGTGGCAGCTAAGAGATGACCAGTCCCAACTGACAGCGCCAGTTCACGAACATGACGCGTGTATCGGCGCCATTCGGGAACTAAATGACCCGACACACCCGCCACCATCAGCGAGACATTTGAGTGAGCATGACATTCTCTCAGCCACCAAGGCATATTCAAGTCAATGAAAGATAACTAAATGTAAGTGATGGCTGAACAGTACAAAGTACTCACACATGTGCTATGCAATTATATAATACTAAAAACCGGAATCTATACAATTCAAATAGGTATATTTTTACAATCTTCTGCAGCTTCCACAATACATTAACATGGGAATCAATTCTTCTTCTTCTTCTTTGCGTGTCGATAGACTCAAATAATGCCCGACCAGTACAATCAATTAGTTTGTCCCTATGGTTGTGGAGCAGGACCTGCATTTAGCCAAGCATTTTTATCATCAATGTAATCCCCCATCTTATAATATGCTTGCCTACTTATTGTGCTTTTTATACAAGATTTAAATTTCGTCTCATTCAGTTGAAGAATGTGGGGAGGTATTTTATTGTAACATTTCAAACAGTACCCCATGAAAGATGAATCTACTTTAGCAAGCCTGAAACCTGGCTGAACCAGTTGGTCCCTATTTCTAGTCTTATAGTGGTGTCTGTCACCTCTTTTACTGAATAAATGCAGATTTTTCCTAACGTACATGATGTTTTCATAGATGTATTGACAAGGTACTGTCATGATATTAATTTCCTTAAACAGTTCTCTTAGAGAATCGCGTCTACGTAATTCATATATGGCTCTGATGGCTCTTTTCTGCAGAATAAATATAGACTCGAGGTCTGCAGCCCGGACGGGCTGCAGACCTCGAGTCTATATTTATTCTTTATTTTATATCTATTCTTCATAGTAAAATACCGAATGACATAATACTATGAAAATAACTAAAATAGACTAGCCTCGCGGTATCAATATCAGTAAATTGACGGATTTTTCTAACAGCATATGCAGCTGAACTCAGCCGTCCTGCAAGAGATGTTAAATGAGGACCCCATTGTAACCTTGAGTCGAGCGTGATTCCCAAGAAAACCGTTTTATCGACAAATTCTAGTTTCTCTTGATTCAATATTATGTCACAATCACTACTTTTGACATTTTGTAGAGCAAATCTATAGCACTTAGTTTTTTTCCCATTTAGCAAATTATTAGCGGTAAACCAATTATGGACCTGCAGTAGGGCGTTATTTACGTCGTCAAGATCAGTGGCACGTCTGTTTATCCTAAATATTAAAGAAGTATCGTCATATGCAGAATGTAAACAACCAAGCGAGCACCCTCGGCAGATGCACACCCGCATGCTGCAAATGTTCTATGCCGAGCGAGTCATGGCCCGGGGATTTTCCTCGCTTCATGTCTCTGATCACATTGGCATCTTGTTTCGCAGTGATCCAGACAAGCGGTTTCGCCAGACTAGTACCTCCCACAGTCCCACCTCTCTCTTACGATCCTTTGATCCTTACGATCCCTGAACAAGTTGGCAATTTGATCGGCGTCACTAACCCCCTCTACACTAACTGGAACACTCGGCCTCGGATTCAGTCTGTTGGTCTCCTTCCAAAACTTATTAAAGTTTTTCGTGGCGTGCTGTGATGCTAGAATGTCTATCTTTATCTGAGTTATATTGTCCCTACACCACTTGAGCTGTTGTTTAAACCAACTTCGAGACTTTCGCATTTGATCATAATAAATATGGTTATGATGCCTGGACAGGAGGCCTACCATGATCTAATTAAAAACGATTCAAAAGCAATACAGTTCAGTTTAGGTTCCTAAACTGCATCGCTCAAACTCGTACTATGACGTCCAATACGCTCAGCGGCATTTGGATCGTTAAAAGTGAATGAAAGATCGCAATTTGTGGTTTGAAACGTTTTTGGTGAAAAAGAGACAACGCTATTAGTATCAAATAACTTTGTTTCGCGCACATTTTAGTGTCAGACACGCTCAGAAGCAAGTAACGTTTTATTTGTTTTTAACTTAGTATAGTCTAGTATAATCTTCCTCAAAAAACTCAAACTAAAGCTTTTCATCAGACATCTTTTAGAGAAAAACAAATGCGGTTAAAAAAGGCATAAAAATAGGTATTTTAGACTTAAAAGATAGATTTAAGTACACTTACATTGGTTTTAAAACTTTAATTTCGTCAATAATTCACCAAACGTCTAAGTTTATGTTAGAGAAATAGTAACTTTTATTGAATCGCTTATTTTGACAGTAAGTTGAACGTTTCAGTTGAACTGCTCTATGGACGTCATGGTAACAAACAAGTAAAAAATTAAATGAATGAAACCAAAACTTGCGATTCAGTTTGGGGTCAATCGCTGTCAGATGGCATGGCCTAAATTGAATCGTTAAACTGACGTCATGGTACGAATTAAAAGAACAGTTCAGTTTAGGTCCTAAAATGGATCGCGTTAAGAGCTCGTGGTAGGCCTCCAGGTATATGACACAATTTAAACACGATGCAGTAGCAGTACCTAATCTAGGCTCTTTTTTTGTGAAATCGGACACGACCCACGCTCAATTTTTTTTGTTATATTCAAACTTCAAAGTTTACAATGAGAGGTTTTCGTTTTGAATATTAAAAAAAACATAGGGTCCAAGAACTCTGTAGATGGCGTTGAACTGACTACGCGCTACGTTACTAGGTGCCAAAGCCAAAACGCTTGGGAAAAAAAACATTTCGTCACGTCACATACGCTCGTTTACTGACACTTTCGTTTGCGTAAGTTTCCGAATATAACCATTACATCCAAGTGAAATGATGTGACGTTACCTTCCTTAAAGTGACTTACCAAGTTCAGCGCCATCGACTAGGGACGAGTTTAAAAATAAAATCCCTCATTGCATTAAGTGAATGTACTCCTTCCTTGAAATGGGTGATACTAGAACTAATTTGCAACAATTTTCATCCACATAACTTGGGGTCAGAACTGGGTCACTGGACCCATTTGTTTTGTGTTAATGCACCGATTGTTTTTAATGTCCGTATCTGAAGGGCAGCGCATATTCAAACACTAATTCGAAGAAATGATAGATGAAATGAAGCATATTGTTTGTCATATAGAGCCGCGTGTAAGCCGAAGATAGTGTGACGAATGATATGAAAGAACATATTACAATTTGCTGGGGAGTCCACAGTATCGCGATCTTTTATGGGGCAATTATACGAACGCCTTAGAACATGCCTCGTTAGCTGCTCTCTCATCCAAGTTTGATGATATCTTTTGTACACCCGGTACAAAATATAAATGGTCCCAAAAAACAATATCGTGCATATGATCAATAGCACAAGCTGCAGATAAGTGGTATTTGAATTCCTCCACTGTGGCTGAATTATGGCCTCTACCGGCACTATTCTGGTTTACAAAGACTTCTTCGTTCTGTACCTTGGATTGGCACATGATGATTTTTTTTGCAAAATATTGTGCAAATTGACGAACAGCACGCAGAGCACAGCCCAAACTAAACGCAAACATGATTTGATTCCCCGCTCGAATGGCAGGGTCGCCATATAAGGACGGGATTTAAAGACAATGAAACATCTCGAATCTATATTTGATGCATTCAATGACAATATAAACTACTTACATAGTACACCACAGTTCCGGCACTTTTTCTTCTCATGTAAAACACTAGGAAGTGACGAAGAGCTGGCGATTTGAGGGACTATCTTGTGTAATTGACGATCAAAAAGTGCTGATCTGCAGCTAGTTTGAATGAATGAGTTTTGATTTGAATGGAAAGAGAAAATATTTCGCTTAATCCAAGTCGCGCGCCGCACATCAGACATAATAGGGAATATACAAGGAACACATTTTTTCTTTTTTATTCCTTTAAATGCAAATAAAAACATTGTGGTACACTTGTTTAATTTTATAATACAACACTTATTTTACAATTTATTATTTTATGTATGTAGTGTGTTTTTGGTGAAACGGTACTCAAACTCAAAACGCATCGGCCTCGATAACGCCGGTTGTGCCGTCAAAAACTATGTGCCAAAGAAACACTGTTTTTTTAAAGTACTTAAAGTTTCACTAAGATTTTATCATAATATTGTTATTGCAATATGTGCTTGAATAAAGCACATACAATTTAGTAAAAAAAATCAGAGCTAAATGACGTCACATAACATGACATGAATGGCCGCGACAGTGTAGGACTTAAATACTTTTTTTGAGCGACTCGCGACTAGCTTATCTCATCATCATCATTCATCATTTCAGCCGAAAGACGTCCACTGCTGGACATAGGCCTCCCCCAAGTGTCGCCACATTGACCGGTCCCGTGCGAATGGCATCCAGCGGATTCGCGCATCCTTCACCAGGTCATCGGTCCACCTAGGGCCTTCCAACGCAACGTCTTCCGGTTCGCGGCCGCCACTCCAGAACTTTTCGGCCCCATCGGCCATCCGTTCTGCGAGCAATGTGCCCTGCCCACTGCCACTTAAGTTTGGCAATTCATCGGGCTTGACCTTGGTTCTCTTGCGGATGTCTTCATTTCTGATTCGATCGCGCAAGGAAACTCCGAGCATAGCCCTCTCCATTGCCCTTTGGGTGACTTTAAGCCTTCTGACGAGGCCCATTGTGAGCGACCACGTTTCGGTCCCGTATGTAATCACTGGCAACACACACTGGTCATAGACTTTCGTCTTGAGACACTGCGGTAAGTTGGACGAGAGGATACCGCGCAACTTCCCGAACGCTGCCCAGCCGAGTCGGATTCGACGATTGACCTCTTTCTCGAAGTTAGAGCTACCTAACTGGACCGTTTGTCCCAGGGTGTACCTAGTAATCGTCTACAACTTCGAGTGTAGAGTCTCCGATCTTGATAGGAGTGGGTGCGACATGGGCATTCATCATGACCTTGGTTTTGTCCATGTTCATTTTAAGACCCACTCTTCCAGAAGCTTTACTGAGGTCATCGAGCATCGTATTGAGGTCCTCCAATGTCTCAGCCATGACCACTATATCGTCGGCAAACCGATGGTGAGTGATGTACTCGCCATTGACGTTGATGCCTAGCCCTCTTCAGTCCAGAACCTTGAAGACATCCTCCAGTGCACCGGTGAATAGTTTCGGAGATATGACGTCTCCCTGTCTCACACCTCGCTGCAGGAGGATAGGTTCCGAGGCTTGGTCCTGAAGTCGGACTGACATGGTGGCGTTTTTGTACAAACACTTCAACACCTCGATATACCGATAGTCAATTTGGCACCGTTGAAGAGACTGCAGTACAGCCCAGGTCACGATCGAATCGAAGGCTTTCTCGTAGTCCAAAAACGCTAAACAAAGGGGCTGGTTATACTCTTCGGTCTTCTGTATAACCTGCCGCAGCGTATGTATGTGGTCCACGGTGCTAAAGCCTTTTCGGAAACCGGCTTGTTCGGAAGGAAATCGTCAAACCTGCGCGCGAGACGATTCGTGATGACTCTTGAAAACAACTTGTAGACATAGCTTAGAAGTGAGATGGGCCTATAATTCTTCAACCGGGCATTGTCGCCCTTTTTGAAGAAGAGTACCACCACACCCCTGCACCATGCCTGTGGCGTTTTTCCCTCAAGTATGACGGAATTAAACAGCTTCTGAAGGGCCTTAAGTACCGGTTTTCCACCCGCCTTCAGGAGTTCGGCTGTAATTCCGTCATCACCCGGTGCCTTGTTGTTTTTGAGTTGCTTCAGAGCCATCCTAATCTCGTACAGGCTAACGTCTGGATGTCTTCGGTATAGTGTCGGGTCAGTCTAGCTCTTGGGTCGTTTGCTAGATCTACGACGGGTTTATTGGTTGAAGTGTCCATAAAAGCTCTCGATCTCCCTCAGAAGCTCCGGTTTGGCGGATAAGATCCTACCATCGTCGGTCTTCAGTTTCGTGAGCTGGCTCTGCCCAATAGCCAGATCTCTTGCAAATACCTTGGAGCCTTTATTCCGCTCAATCGCGTCTTTAATACGCTCGGTATTAAAGCGGCGGGGGTCGCTCTTCAAGGATTTAGAGATCCGTCTATTGAGCTGCCGGTATTTACACGCCTCGTCTGAAGACTGCAGGATCATCTCACGCCGCTCCTTCATGAGCTTGAGAGTGTGATCGGAGTCTCTTGTTCTGATCTGTACGACGTGCCTTGAAGAACTTAGACCCGGTCGTATGGACTTTGGAGCTTCCACGAACCCATCGTTGTATTCGTCCACTGAGCTTCCTAGGCACTCGAAACGGTTCTGGAGTTCAAGCTGGAAGCTCTCGGGGTTTTGGATTTGGATCTGTGCTGGACGGAGCGTAGACTTCATCAGTCGATACCTTTCAAGCTTGATATTGATGTTCAATGTGCCTCTTACCATGCGGTGATCGCTCCCGGTTTTCACCGAATTGATCACCGAGACATCATTGAACATTTGCTTCTTGGTAGACATGATGAAGTCAATCTCATTTCTAGTTGCACCATCGGGGCTCTTCCAGGTCCACTTCCTGTGCTTTCGTTTTCTGAAGAAGGAGTTCATCATATAGAGGCCCTCCTTCTCCATAAAACTAGCCAGTTGGTGACCCCGGCGATTCCGACGTCCAACTCCAAATTGCCCCACCTGCAGCTCATCCCCGTCTCGTTTGCCCAGTTTCGCGTTGAAGTCCCCCATGACAACGGCAAAGTGAGTTTTGGAACCATGCATGGCTTTAGAAATATCCTCATACATGGTCTCCACTTCGTCGTCGGGGTGTGCCGAAGTCGGGGCGTAGACCTGTATGACCATCAGCGAATATTTTGAGGATATGCTGAGTATAAGGTACGCCACCCTGGTCGACACACTCTCGATCTTCACCACGTTGTTCACAAGAGACTTGTGGACGATAAACCCAACACCACCCTGGGACTGCCGGTCACCCTCTCGGAAATAGAGCAGGTTGCCGGATCAGGTCGCTGGTATTGGCAGCCGGATCCCTTCCGGAGATTCTTCGCACCCCTTGCCACGCCGTAGCCTCGACCGCTGCCGTAGTCGAGGGTAGTCAGGCTGCCGGGCACTAGGGGCCATTTCTTTGATGTGCTATTAATTTGGGCTAGCTTATCTAGCGAAAACTTATCTATTAATTATTTTCTTGGGTAGTACTGTATTTTATTGATATAAGTGAAAAAAAATTACATGCATTATGATTGTGGCGCCACATTTGAAACGCGACACATTTAGCGCTCCCGTTTATCTGCACGCAAGCACGCTCACCAAGGACATATCTCGGGACATGCAGCGGGTGCAGTTTGTAGCGAGACGTTTGCCGCGCTACACGACTTCAAGATCGAACACGTTCGTGTTATGTGGCGCGCTGGCTTGTAATGTTATGTAGGTAAGTACTGACGTGGGCACGCGTCACGCGACTGAAACTACTGGCAGCTATAAGCACACTGTTTTATTCGTAGGTTAGGTAGGGCAGGGACGCAGCCGACGCACACATACACAACGTTGACAGTGTTGACACACAATTATATCACATTTTCTGACTAGCTGACGAAGGGTTTCAACCCAGCTGCAAAATAATAAGGAAATGACCGTCCAAATTCTTCTTCACATATATCCCGAGCAAACATGTTGCATGTGTTAGATAAACGTAATTATTATGTCTAATATTTAAAAATAAATACTTGATATACCTAATAAATACTTGATATACCTTTTTTTTTTTTTTTTTTTCGGGTGGGAAATCATCAAATGACTTCTCCCGCTCTGGGCTGAGCAGGAGGGAGTGTCAGACTTTTACTGACTAAAACCCATCCATGTTCCTTCCTCGCCCTTTGTGTTCCGGGGCCACGGTATCTCTTTCGAATAGTCCCGCAGCCCCGGCAGGCTTCGGTCCTTGCGGACCCCTTCCTTATTGCTGACTCTCTTTGAGGCGCGCGTGGAACACTCCTGCGCCGTCGACACGGCCTGTCGTCATGAGACGTACGGACGGCGAGCTAGCCCATAGCTCCCCGTCCACAGGCCCGCGCCTACGGTGGCCGGAAGCCACCACGTGGCCCCCGACGCCCGGGGCGTCTCCCGCGGCGGCCGGGACGTTAGGATCTCTCCCTGTCCTGTTCCGCCACCTCCTTCGCTAGCATGACTGCTTCGCAGAAGGAGGTGACGGCGTCCCATTCCGTCTCGCTCCGGACCATGGCACGAACCAGGGCCGGGAGCGAGAGGTCGCCGCCGCCGATCGCCACCTCGAGGACACGGCGGTGCTCCACCCAAGCGGGGCACACCTCCACAGTGTGCTCCACCGTGTCCTCCGGTCGATCCTCACAATGGTGACACCCGGACGTTTCCTCCCGCCCGATTCGGTGCAGGAACTTACCGAAACAACCGTGTCCGGTAAGAACCTGCGTCAGGCGGAAGGTGAGGACGCCGTGGCGTCTCTCCAGCCACTCCTCAAAGAGGGGACTTCCCGCTACTATTGTGGCGTGCCCTGCACGGGGTTGCGAAAGTCGCTCTCTCCATGTCGCCAGGAGATCACGCCGGAAGTCCGTCCGCTGAGCGACAATTTGCCGCGGCTACTTGATATACCTTGATAGTCAATTGTTAGAATTAATTAATGAAATAACAAACTTATTTTTCTTTAAGTCAAACACTGATTTGAATCAACGGTCACTTGTGAATCATACTTGTTTGTTAACGGGTATAAATAGAGCGGAGCCACAGAGGAGCGGCTCTTCCCATCATGACCTACGCTTGTGTCGTGTACGCTCAAGTCAAGTCCAAAGTCAGTCCCTAAATAATGACACCACTCCAATCCAGCCTGTCCCCTTGCTGTCATCTCCCAGCGACGTCCTAAGCCGAGGCCCGTACGCAGGGGGTACTCTTAGCGTGTAGTCGTTTAGTTTTTAAGTTTATTTTGCCCTGGCTGGAGGCCTTACACTTCAGGCATCCACAGGATTGTCCGGTTAAGTAGACAACAACCTCTACGGTTGAACTGCGAGATGGGATTTCGAAAAAAAAAAAAAAGAGTAGCGGCTCAGTTGCTCTTCGAATTTTAAGGCGTTAACATCTTTGGTATGGCATTATTCTGATTATTGTTGATTGTGATCATGATTGTCGTTATGATTGTGATTGCGATAATGATGACGGTTGTGATCATGATGACGATTGTGATAAAATAATGATGATTGTGATAATAATTTTGATGTAAGTTATATATAATGTTATCATGAAGTGAATCCCATTCTTTATATTAATACCTAATAAGTAACGAACATTAAATATTTACATACATCTAGTTACATATCCTGACGTAATTATATACATAATATATACTTTAATGTTAACACATGCATAATTATAGCGTGTGCTACTAACATGGGACAAGGTCAGCAAGATGATAATATAGGGCTGTGTGGCGTTATACTCACCAACAATAGTTCCGTCGGAGGCGGGCATGTCGCTGTCGCCGTCCAGCAGCGCGCCCGCCGCCGCCTGCACACACAACCTACAGCTTCACAAGGCACTCGCCACACTTATCTTCACAGGATCGGCTTGAGCCGGACAGATTGAGCTATATTTCTCATTTATTCGGTTCAGACGAAACACTGATGCCACGCCGAACTAAATGCAATTGTGGTTATACGATATCGGCGATCGTCCTACAATTTTGCGGCGATATTTACCTAGTTTTAAAGTAAGTAGTAAAGCAGAGTCTGCTACAAAGTGTGTCTCAGTCCAATCACCACTCCGTACCAGTATCACTGTGTCATCAACGTAAGAAATGGTTTTAGAGTTAGGCGGGGGAAAAGGCAATGACCATTATTGATGCTTTTTTATTTTTCGCGGCCACTCACGAAAGTACTGTTAAGCAGAATTTTGTATGGCGGTAAAGCTCGGACCTCAGTCTGAACTGAGTTAAATCAGTTTATAGAGCGTGATTTTTACGTAAGCTCATAAGATCTAAATACAAAACTATAGGTAGAAGAGCTTATAGAGCAAAAGGGTGAGTAGAGCGCACCTAGGGTTCCGTACAAACTTGTAGGTATTTTGTTTCTAAACTACATATTTACGGTATTCAGATTTTTTCCTTTACAAGTGCTTGCTTTTTGCCAAATTTCGTAATTCTAGGTCAACGGGAACTACCTTAGGTTGTCAACCCAAAACCTAAAGGGTACATCCGGTTGACCTAGAATTGTCAATTTTGGTTAAAAGCAAGGTCTAAGCTAAAGCTGAAAATTAAGGTAACTAGTGGTACTTACAAAATTTATTTTTTATATAATTTATTCTAAATTTGCCCATATCTTTTTTTTTATCGTGTTGACTCAGGCCCTTGATTTTTATAGACGCCAGTATCTGGTATAAATTTCAACTTGCTAGGTCCACCCGTTCCTGAGAAAATCGGTGGTGAAACACAGACAGACAGACAAGAGAGTGATCTTATAAACCCTATCTTTTTTACTTTTTGAGGTACGGGAACCCTCAAAAGGAACCCTTATCTTAATTTTGGAGAAGAATAAAACAGCAGCATTAGTTTTCCGTACTGCGACTCGTTTTTTGTCAGTTTACTGTTTGTTAGCTCACCTGCCCGAGCGCGTACTGCTACACTGTGTCAGTGTACTGTTAGCTCACCTGCAAGCTCTCCTTGCTCTCGTGGCTGAGGTACGTGGACACCGTGTCCACACTGTGTCGCCTGCCCGAGCGCGTACTGCTGCACTCTGTGTCCGTTTGTCGCTGTTCTTCTGCAAGTTCTTCTTTGAGCTTGTTGTTTTCCACCACGGCTGGGGTTTGCTTGTTGTTGTGACCTGATAAAAGAATAATATTAGAATCTGTGGATAGCACAAGTAACAAATTGAAACTGTTGTTGAATAGTGCTGGAAAATAAACGAATAACGTTGAATTCTTACTGAATATATTCAAGTTATGCAATATCTGCCTGGCAAGCCCCGGCTTGCGGTCGCGGTCTCTTGGCGACGCACTGCGGGCGCCTGGTCGCGGTGGCGTGGCGTTGGATGGCGCCGACTGGCTCGAGTGCACGGACTGCAGCGACTGCACTGATTGCACCGATTGTACTGATTGCACTGACTGCACCGAGTGCACGCTGGACCCGGTGTGCTGCTGCGGGATGCGCGGTCGACGACCTACAGGTTATATTATGATGATATGATCAATATAGTGAGATTAAACAAGACAGACAATGCTTAGAGATCTTATTAAAGTATCTGCTTGCCCATACAATAAATTAATTCTGTGTGTGATTTGTAGATGTAAACAGAACATGGAGCAGTGGACAACATGGCTTAGACTTCCCCATGTTGCAGCAAAATGTATTTAGTGTACGGGAGAACCAACAACTACAACAGAATGTTGTCGATTGTATATGTAAGACAGAGCCACTTAGATAATGCTTATACCTTCTAGCGGCGCCCGCTCCGGAGGCGGCGGCGGGTGCTGCGGGAGGTGCGCGGGCGGGGAGGGGCGCGTCAGCGGGTAGGGCGGGTGGGGGGCGCGGCGCAGCAGGGCCACGCCCCCCGCGCCCCTGGCCGTCATGCGAGACACTGACGCGACCCAGCCCTCGAACGACACCGTCTCGCCGCCACCAGACCACGACTCTTCTAGCTGACATTGTACCTGTATCACATGTGTTGTTGTTGTTGATAAGTTATTAACTGATCATTGCAGAACATCGCCTAGCAAGTTCAGTTTCATTCACCCTTTGATTGTGGAGGAATTCCAATAGAGATGATGAGTGACTTAAAAAATTATGATTCTGTTTAGTTCGTCAGTTAGATTATCGAAATATAATTTGATAAAACAAAAAATACGTTTTTTTGTTTTATCAAATTAATAAAAATTCACGAAGATAAAACGTGTCAAAGATCTTTGACGCTTGTGACGTCACATTTCAATAAAAAATGTCCTCAAATGTGACATCTCACGAGTTTTCGACCCACTGTTTTGTCTTCATTTTTTGTTTACATGAAAAAAGAAAAAGTGTGTCCAATACTTTTTGGAAATCTATCTGACGGACTAATTCGTTTTTTTTTTTGTGATCTACCCTATTGTGGAAACCAGGCTCCAAAACTCAGACGTACACTATGTATAAAAAAAACTCACTCAGCGACACTCGCTTGACTGCGAAACAAGCTCTTGCTTCGTATTAATGCATACCAGCAAGTAGTTGAGCGCAAGTAATTGCCCGTCGCACTCGCACACTCGCTCATAGCCTAGCAACAAAACTATCCGAACTATACAATTGCATGCAGCTCCACTCGTCCTTCACTAACTGTCGGCGGAGGGGCAAGTGGCTATAAGACGCCCGTTAGTAGTGTTTAAAGCGTTATTACCTCCATGGGCAGCGGCTCGTAGTTGAGTTCCCCGCCGAGCGGCGGGGACACGAAGCGCGCCCACTCCCAGCGCACGCCGCGCCCCGCTGGTGACGTCACGCTGTAGCACGCGCGCCGCACGCGGCACTCCACACTGCCACCCTCTGGCGAAATAAAACAAAACACAACATGGGTCATCATGAAAGTAATTAGTCCGTAAAAATATTTAATCTAATATCTTGACGATACACAAAACAAGTATAACTAAAGTACAGCATACCTGGAGTGTCCAAACACTGTGTCAGTGTCCTGAGGTTTACATAATGACCTCTCAGAGCCGGGTCAGCATCTGCAAGCACTACTCTCGTCAGCTTCTTAGCATGTGCTCGCTCCAGTGTCCGTGTGACACCCGGAGTGTGTGGCAGCCACTGGCCATTGCACTGCCACTCCCACACCACAACACAGTGAACCGAAGACATAATAGATTATGACATTTGAACTGAAAGAGAATGTTTTGTCAGCCATTTATAAGTACTACTTAATAAAATTGTTTTGTGGTACAATTCAGCCACAAAATTCGTAATACACTATACTTCTTATCTTTGTCTTAGATCAGTAACACATAAGTAACTTAAATTAATAATTCTTCAAGTTTTATCTACACTCACAGGTATGAATGTAAAAATCACTGCTCTAGATTAGAAAAACAATTTTACCATACCATAGCAACCATTGTATAAAAGATCCTTCGCCTCTAAGATCCTGTTAGTGGTAGTTTTACATCAAATATGTAAACATAGCAGCCCACTTTTATAATAATAACACAAGATTCCACACTATGTTAACATTGAACATTCTTGATGACACATTATTATGATCCCTTCTACATCAGCGTATAAATTGTGTTTGCTTTCAATAGTTTATCACAATGTTTAAACACTGTATTGGACTTCTACAGTCAAAGTTATCAAACCTGTGCTTTCCACGTCAAGTGCTCACCTGTTTTCATAAAATAATCCAAACTATCCACCGACTGCCGCTTGATATTTGAGTGCAAGATTACATTTTCGTACAGAATATCTAACAACAACGACCGCTTGCTAAGCTACTGGTCATAACGTTCCAGCCATTTGGGAAAATAATTCCTAAGATAACGTAAAACGCGTCGTTGTTTTCACGCACATATTCTTGAAATCCTCACACTATAAGACTATAACATGAACTTTATTTCGGAAGAACTAATTTAAATCAATTGTTTGCAATTGAGAAACCACTAACTTCAACAAAGTAAAACAATAAAATTAACAATGAAAATGAATGACAGCTAGCTTGCGTCCAAAACAAGTTATTCTTTGACTATACGTATAGAGCAATACACCACAAAAATAATTTATTAACCATCATACCGACCACATAACGCGCTTAGTGATGGAAAAGTGATATGTTTCTACCAATTTTTTTATCAACATTAGACCAATAATTTTGAAGATAGTCAGATAGATACGTGACTCCTTCACTTTTTCAAGATTCAAAATTGTTTAGTTTTTTAGAAGTTGAGTTTCGGAACGCAAGTCTCAATTTTGTTGAAGAGTGAGGCCACAGATTATGAAAACTTCAATGTTGCTAGGAAAAGAAGGAATTTAACATTGATTTCTATCAAGTAAACAGAATTCATTTTATTGGTGAAAATTATTATTCTAGCAAATCATAATGCATTGTTGCATTTCTATAAAAATACGCGTGTTTTGGTTAAAAGCATGTTAAAAGTCCCTTGAGGAAGCTTCAAGGTAGATCGCGACGTACATTATATTTGACAGTTATTTCCTCAAGTCAAAAACAAGAAACTGTTTGAGGTGAGGAGTAAAATTGCAACTATGAATGTGAAATTACCTTAGTGAGGTTGAGTCGAGTCGAGGAAATCATGAGGTTTTGATTAAGAATATGGGTGTATGTCATAAGATAAGTAGTGTACATATGCTTTTTATCTATTCCTGTCTTATTTTAGTGTTACTTTTTGTTTTTTTTTTTACGTTTACCTTATTGTAATTTATATAAACTACTGTGTCTACACTGTTAACCCAAGTGATATGTGGAAACGTCGTGGATTGTACATTAGCCTTCATAAACCCTATTCGCACGCTCGGGAGTCAAACCACCTCTGATAAATGGCTTCGTTTAGTCCCTCGATTTAAAATATACTAATATTTACTGGCTGTTTGAGTTTGTCTTTGTCACATGAAGGAAATTAAAAAACGAATTACTTTTCACTCCTGGTAAAGTGGTCACTTTAGTCCCGCTTCGTAGGGCTATAATGGCGTACTTTTAGAGCATGAGAAGTGAAAAATCTATAATATTATCGTATGAATAAAAATATGTTTAAAGAGATGAATATGAAGAATATGAGGTTAATTGCAATAATTAATTGACATTTTTTACCTAATTAATAATAAAATATGATAATATGTAAAAAAAATATTGTCAATTTTTGGGTTTTTTTACTTGAGTCTGGCAGGATTTGGCAGGTTTCAAACCAAAGTCTGGCAGTATCGATAAATTTAAGATGGTCACACTGTTTCTTGGCTCTCTAATAAATAATCAATTAAATACAATGATGGTGGGTGTCTGTGTGATTCTACTTTAAATAATAACTGGTGTGATTGACGTTGATTGATTCATTGCGTTAGATTTTTCGTAATTTTGCTTAAAGTAGACAACCTAAGTGCTTCAAGAAAACTATTTCAACAAGTCGGCAGAATGTCTTACAACAACAAACAATGTGAGTTAAAATATGAATTGAAATAATTCCTTCCATTAGGTATCTTTGAAACCTGGCTGTCAAAATATTAGTTGTAAAATATTATAAATTAGTTATAATATCAAATCATAGATATTTACTTTTGAGTAGCACCTACTTTAATGCTTTTAAATGCGAACTGAGTCCTGACTTTGGGCTCCATTTTGGGAGAATGACTCGCAGATCAATAATCTCTTCTTCGCTAGCCGCCCTGCGCGCCTTTGTTGCTAATTCGCAATAATGATCTTGAAGCTGATTTCGTAAATTAGGGGTTCTCAAACTGAGAATGAATGCACATTGTATATCATGTATTTACTATGTTAACTAAAAACCCACAAACATTTTTTTTAAACTACGAGCTTCCCTGGACAAACTCCTTTCATTCTATTGAAGAACATAAATAATTAACTTATTAAAAAAAATATGCATTTCTATCACATCACTCCATATCATACTGTCATCAAAAAAATCTGTCAATTTCATCATCTCTTTCTGATAATGTTAGAATCGTTTGCAAATCCACTATGAAGTGTTCAAATATCTATGTCAATCAAACCAGTATCTAAAGTATTATTTTTTAATGTTACCATGTGTCTGAGGTGCTTGGTATTTGTTTTATACTTTGATTTTTATAATCAATCTCTTGGCCTCAATCTTGTCCTGAGGACAGAGATGATGCTAAACTATGTCTTTCATCTCACACATTCCTCAAAGATATGATTTATTTCCAATAAACACTACTTAAAATTTATTTATTTTAGGGTTTTTATGACTTGACAAAAGGCTCTAATACACACAATCTTTGCGAAGTTTAGAAGCAGAACACAGTCATAAAGTCACAACTATAG
Organism: Xestia rhomboidea; assembly: GCA_963853795.1. NCBI lineage: Eukaryota > Metazoa > Arthropoda > Insecta > Lepidoptera > Noctuidae > Xestia > Xestia rhomboidea. Next base: position 19,829,796 of record OY970772.1, read on the forward strand.
CTTTTCATCTTTCATCATCCATATTCATACCATAATACTGATAGAATTGTTCAAATCTAGTAATAGGGAATATGCAAGAAGTACAAAACTCTTTTTATTTATTAAAAATGCCTCGTATAGGCGCATAAAAACATTGTGGTACACTTGTTAAGGTTTCTAAAACATCATTTATTTAACAATTTGTTTTTGGTGAAACGGAATGTACTCTCAAAAACTCGTCCTCGATAATGCCGGTAGTGGCGTCAAAGTTTGTGTCAAAAAACCACTTTATTTGAAAAGTAGGTAGTTAAAGTTTCACTAAGATTTTATTGCAATATCGTTATCGCAATTTTTGCTTGAATAAAGCACATACAATTAGTAAAATTACTATATAAGGCCAAAAAATTTGATGTAAACAAGGCAGTTGAGGTAAATGACGTCACATCATGGCTGCGACAGTCACAGACATTTGAACTGTCATAGAAAATAGCAGGAGTTTGATATTATTTTTAGTAGACAAGCAGTAGTTTGATTTAACTTTTAATACTATTCTTGGGTTGAAAACACTGTATTTTATTGATTTAAGTGAAGAAAAAATCACATGCATATTCCCTATTAGTGTGTTCAAACAAATAAACTAACTCTCAGCTTTATTATACAGTGGGTTAAACGAGGGACATATTGAGGGAAGGTATTCAGTATTCGATTCTCATCCCAAATATGTAAAAAAACTATAACCTTAATTTGTGACGTAATTGTCCAATAAAATACACTATTCATGGACACTGAGCGCGCGCAAGAAGTGAACTTGTAAACAGTAAAATAATCACGCGGCAAAACACGCGCCGATTCTGCCGAAAAAGAAGCTCGTGCGCAAACCCCGCCCCTTTCCTTTGTGTTGTCCCCGATGTACCGACAGGGCACACTCCCGCGCAGGGGGGAGACAGTTAGAACATGCACAACTTCAGTGAAGAAAGACTCGCCATCTACTTTTCTTAACCAATAAACTAAAAACGAAATATCTCATAATTAACGATAGATGTCTCTGTTCAATTATGAAGGTAAAATAAGTTCTATAATTTAATTAAAAGTAGTTTTCTGAAGAATAATTGTTACATTTTCCATAAAAATTATCACGTTTTTAAATTTCAAGGCTGTTTCGTATTATCAATTATACCACAACCTTGTCTTGGAAATCCTATTTTGTGTAACATAATCTGGCAACATACCCTTGATCTGTCCACGAAGTAGACACAATAGTCAAACAATGGTGTCTCGAACAAATTGGTCATTTGACAGATCATGATAAATATTATGGCTGCCGCAACTTGCGCTTGAATGTGTTTCGTTGGTCCATTTTATGTTTAATTATATACAAATTCTCTGTGTAACTGTCAATTCTGTTCAAATATAAATGTAGCCGGCGAAATTCTTTCTTGTTTTTTTGCAAAAAGAAGGTGTGTTTACATCGTATTTATGTGATTCAAAATGCAATTCGCGAATTAAAAGATGGCTCGTATTAGAATGTAGCATCATTAAATTATCTATTCGCAAATTTCATTATGATCAACATACGACGTAAACAAAACAGCTGCTGTTTGCAAAAAAAAAAAAACAAAAAAACTTGAATGATCACCTATAGGTGAACAAATATTGACCTATACGTAGGAAGGTATACATACATTCCTATCTACCTATAGCTATCTATAGAGCCTTAGTTCTCGTTAAGAAATCCAGAGGGCGCTTCAAATCGGATGCTTCAAAATGGCACAAAAGGGCTCTCTTCTCCCATATTATTATTATACTCTTTGCTCCCGCGCCACCCCGCGCTGACCCCAGCCAGTCTAGGCGCGCGCGCCGCTAACTCCGCATGTGCGCTTCCGGGTATCGCGTAAACAACCCCGGTTACTTCGCGATAAGTGTGCGTGTTCTTGAATGACCAAAAATGACGTCTTATCAATATTCCAGTGAAGAATATTGGAAAGTGGTTCGTGCCTACTTGTTATCTAATGAAAGTGTGCGAGGAGCTATTGATTTGTACTGAGAGATGTTTCCCAACCGCCAGATTCCGTCGTATAAACTTATGCTAGGTATCATCAATCAACGACTGCATTTTGTAAATGTTTTTAATGCCAAATAAACACAATTTTCTTTCTTTCTTTCTAACATTCGGTCAGTACCTAGTAGCAGTAGCTAGATATTTTTGCCTGTCGTAAGCCAGGTTTAAAGTATTAAAGGGAAAATGGATTATACCTAAAAGTCATTGACCCGCGCACATGTTCTGCGTTAGGCGCAAGGGTGGGTGTATACACGTTGCGAGACTTTTGCGAAATTTTTGGTATGGTTCTATCTGTTATTTATCAGTTTTTTTTTTGTTCATATTTTTATTAGTATCATGTAAGCATGCACTATTGCGGGTTTGAATATGTCCCTCGTTTAAACTAACACACTGTATTAATAGAAAGAATAAGTTAAGTTAATATATGATTTTAGTTTTTGTATTTTTTTAAGAGGTAGTAACAGTGTCCATGATCATATCCATACTTTTCTTAAAAATTTGGAATCGATGACCTTAGTTCCTTTTAATACATTGCATCTACTTTATGGACGGTCAATTAGAATTCATAAATTAACTTAGTTTTGTCACAATCGCACCTCAAACATGAAAAATGTCTCTCCACTGGCCTGTCCCTTTCAACTTTTTACAGTAAATCAGTAACTTTATGCAGGTCTAAATCCATTGGAATGAATGAAATTGGGAAATTTCATAAATTGATATAAATAATAGGTAATTGTAATGTTATAAATACAGTACACTAACATTTTTTTTTCACAGAAAATAGTCACAGTAAATTTTGTCCGACATATTTTGTGTCCCCTCCTTTGGCATTTTGTAATCTTAAAAATATTGTGTTTATTATCTTAATTCTTGCAATGTTAATTCCAATTGCAATACATTTGATTCTAAACCAACAATTAATGCTACAAAGATATTTTTTTTACACTTAATGCCAGTCATTTTGATCACAACATCCGTAATTATGGATGCAGTTTACTGAACGTGGTCACTCTAATTTTATAATTATTTATCTCTTACTCAATTTTATTTTTTATATCGACTCTATATTTGCCATGGATTACAGACATACTTTATTTTATTTACTTGTATAACGGCGGTAGCTTTGCGGGCGGAGAAATGAAGCGAATGGGGATGGTAATAAATGTATAATACTCAATAAGGCACACAATACACAATCATAATACTACGCAACGCGGTATAGGGCTCCCGTACAATGGTTTAGGTATCTGGCGCCGCGCGATTGAGCGTGCGCACTCTCTTGCAACGAGGTAGGCCGACTGCCGACGCGAGCGGCACGCGGCGGCGGCGGGGAGCGGGGGGACTTAACCCCGCTCGAGCGGGCGATGCATGGACGAAGTAAGTTAGGATCGAGACGGTGCAGCGCGCGTATGCGATTTTACGTTGTTACACACTCCCCCTCTAGTTCGAACATAGCGCCCTCGCGTTCGGGCTAGCAATCATACCTACGGGGTCGACCACGTCTGCGTTTTTCCCTAACCGGAACCTCAACATCACCGATGAACGGTGTCAGATCAGAGACATGGTAACGTCCAATGTGCTCACCTTTGACGGTTCCCTCTACCAGGTAAGTAGTGGGGGTTACAACTTCTCGTATTCGGTACGGACCATCCCTACGAGGTATAAATTTCGCAGACTGTCCGGGGCCAACATCGTTCAGCCCTTGCGTCCTCAACAAAACAAGGTCACCTACCTTATAGTCGGGAGGCGGTCGTCTACCTTCGTCCGCATACTTTTTCTGTACGGACTGGGCACGTTCGTGGACATCCCTAGCGTCGAGCAACACCGTCGACAACTCACGAAGGTAAGGAGTGATGTTATGCACGAAATTATCGCTATCCACGATGGTCTTCATGTCCGCTACGACGTCCGAAGGTGCGCGCAGCTCTCTCCCGAAGGTAAGGAAAGCTGGTGAAAATCCAGTACTCGCTGTAACAGCGGAGTTCATCGCAAACCTTATGGCTGCAAGGTGAATATCCCAAGAAGTGTGGTCTTTTCTTACTAGTATCGCTAGTTGAGGCTTCAGGTCCCGGTTCTTTCGCTCTACAGGGTTCGCTTCGGGATGATACAGCGGCGTCAAAGACTGTTTGATACCCATCACATGACACGCCTGCTGCATCACCCCGGCAACGAATTGGACTCCGTTGTCGCTTATCATCCTCCGCGGGACTCCGAACCTCAAGAAGACCTCGGAAATCAAAACTTCAGCGCACTCCACGCTGGTGGCGTTCTCTAATGCAAATAGCTCAACCCAATGGGAGCATGTGTCTTCTAGAATCAAAATCCAACGGTTACCTTTGATGTTCTTGGGAGAGGACCAAATAAATCGACTGACACCACTTCGAACCTTCGGGTCGGTGCCGGGGTTTGCAGCAGTCCTGCGGGCTTCCGGTTGTCGATTTTGTATCGCTGGCAAGCAGTACAGCGTTTGATGTAGTCAGTGATGAAGGATCTCATACCTGGCCAGAAGTATCGGGCTCTGATGCGTTGCAGGGTCCGTTCTGCACCAAAGTGGCCTGCTGTGGGAGCGTCATGGAAATCTGCAAGGACACTCTCCCTCTCATGCGTAGGTACCACGAGACAGGCGGAATCAGCGTCTTCAGAGTCAGGCGCGCACCTGTACAACACACCATCCGACATCAGGTATCCTCTCTCTGACCAGCCTCTCCCCCTAAAGGGATCGTCGGTTGCCTCCAAATCCTCTATAACGTTCTTCAACTCGGGGTCTTTGAGCTGGTTAGTGCGCACGTCATCAGGTTTCCTGTGTGGCACATCTACTGTCACCAAGCATACCTCGCAACCACCTGGGTTTTCTTCGCAACAGGGTGGGCGGCTCAGTGCATCAGCAATCACGTTCACCTTTCCGGGAGTGTACTCGATCTGTAAGTCGTAAGCCTGGAGGGTTAGTGCCCATCTGGCCAGACGACCGGTGGGTGACTTCAGGCTCATCAGCCAACGTAACGGCTGATGGTCGGACTTAACCACCACTTTTGATCCTTCCACGTAACCCCTGAATTTTGTAACCGCCCATACGACGGCAACGGCCTCCCGTTCGGTGGTGGTGTAGTTGCGCTCAGCTGGCTCTAAAAGACGGCTGGCGTACTCTATGGGTCTTTCATCAGGGCCCTCCCCCTGCATCAAAACTGCGCCAAGACAGTAGCCACTGCTGTCTGTCCGGAGGGAGAAGGGCTTGCATTCGTCGGCTTGGCGTAGAATGGGAGCTGTGACCAGGAGTTCTTTGATACGCTCAAAAGCAGCTTGCTGCTAATCATGCCATCTCCAAGTGCCGTTCTTCTTAAGAAGGTCAGTTAAAGGCTTGGCGATTGCAGCGTAGTTCGGTACAAAGCGCCGAAACCAACTAGACGTCGCCAAAAACCCTTTTAACTGCCTCACGGTCTTTGGAGAGGGCATGTCAGCAATGGCTGAGGTCTTACCTGGATCAACTTGCAGACCGCCAGGGACGATGATGTGACCGAGGAACTTAACTGAGTCTCGGGCGAAACAGCTCTTCTTACGATTGACTCGCAGGCTAAACTGTTCGAGTCGGTCAAAAACCGATACAAGATCTTCGATGTGACCCTCGTAGGTCTGTGAGAGGATTATCAGATCGTCAAGATAACTTAAAATGGTCACAGGCCTGCTTCTTTGAGGGTCCGAGCATACATCGGATCTGTCATTTACCTTCTGGTCTCGAATGGGCACATTCAAGTTCGATTTGAATCGGTCTATTAGCCGTTGAAATGTGGCACCAGAGTTGCGTAGGCCCATCGGCATCCTCTTTAAACCTGTAAGTGCCGGAGGGTGTCACAAAAGCAGTTTTGTCGCGATCTTCTTCTGCGACACAAACCTGGAAATAGCCGGAGTGGAGATTAAGCGTGGTCATATAGCTGGTCGTCTTCGCCGCATGAAGTACGTCTTCCATGCGCGGGAGCGGGTAACGATCCGGTTCTGTCACCGCGTTCAACTTCCGGTAGTCCACACACAGGCGAACTCCGCCGTCCTTCTTCGCCACTAAGACTACGTTGGCAGCCCAAGGCGACTCACACTCCTCTATAACGTCTGCTCGCAGCAGCTTCTCAAGCTCACCGTCTAACAACTGTTTCTTACCTTGCGACATTCTATAGGGTGGTGAAGCGGTCGGCTCCTGCTTCTCGTCAACCCGAATGCGATGAGTGGCATAAGTTGTAGGGGGTCCATCGGTGGCGAAGCGCTCAGCTCTGCTTACTATGAGCTGGTTGAGCTGCGTTCTCTGGGCAGGTGACAGCTTCGTTCCTTCATCCTCTCTCAGTGATAGGCTAGTAGAATCGACCTGCAACAGCTCTTCGCCACTGGTGGAATCGATTTGCATTAGCGCTTCGCCACTGGTGGAATCGATTTGCATTATCGCTTCGCCACTGGTGGAATCGATTTGCATTATCGCTTCGCCACTGGTGGATTCGAGGCTGTATGACTGTACAAAAGTAAACTTTTGCCTAGGCGAATCACGAAAATACCAACAGTTATGTTGGAGGTCTAACAATATACCTGCTCTAGCAATGAAGTCCTGTCCTAAAAGCGTCCTATTATTCGCTTCTGGTATCACTAAGAAATCGGTAGGAATTACGCGTTTCTGAATTGTGACGTTCGTGTTACATACCAATAATTCTCGTACCTGCTGCGTTCCGTCGGCGAGACTGAGATTTCGGCGCGTTTCCGTGAAAGTGGTACCGCTGTCGAGAAGGATTTTATATAATCCAGGACTAGCAAGACTCTCGGTGGCACCTGTATCTAACACTGCGACACCTAATAAAGATGCAACTCCTATCTTTACTGTTGGATGCGACCGGTCCAATGAATGGGTGACGGCACTTTGGAAACTCGCCTTATCGGCGGACGGTGTACCTTTACACGTCGGACACTTAGAGCGTATTACCCCTTTTTGACCGCAGCCGTAACAAGACAATGGCGCGTTATCAACATTTGTATCACTCGATTTCGATTTATTTCTACACTCATCTACCGAATGACCAAACTTTTTACAAAAAGCGCAGCGTGGTCTGACACGTTTCGAATTCGCATCACTACTATTATTCGAACTAGAGTTGGGTGTGGCATGCGAGCGGTTATTTTGAACAACGTTCGCAGTCGGAGGGTTAATGTTTACATTTCGAGAATTCGTAGAACTTTGAATATTATTCGCGTGATCGTGATTCGAGTTATTATCGCGGGGGGAAATTAATGATTTAGGTGGACATACTTCGGCCAGCGTCTCCTCTACGTACCTTGCTCGCTCGAGTAGACATTCGACACTACTTACACTATCGCGTGACACTCTTTTACGGATTTTACGATTTAACAGGCCGTAGACAATATCCAATTTCATTATTTCTGGTACCTCATAAGGTATTCGCGAAATGTTGGCGCGCACTCGCGATATATATAAATCGACACTATCACCATCACTTTGTTCCTGTGCGAAGATTTCTCGAAGAAGCCGGTGGGCGGGGCGAGGGGCGCCGTACATGAACCGAAGTCGTCGTATCGCGTCGTCCCAGGTCTCCACGGTAGATTTAATGCCTTGCCACCACACGGCGGCTTCACCGGTCAACAACATAGGCAAACCTCGAAGCGCATGCTCGTCGGACACGTTTGCGCACTCTTTATAGATGAGCACGCTCTCGACGAAAGCTTCCAAGGTTTCCGCGCCACGTGCGGCTCCGTCGTAGCGGGCCGTGCACCGGGTGAAGTTGCTATGCAGAGTCAGCGTCGGCGCTCCAGTGTGTGTAGCGGTGGGATGAGTCGGTCCTATTGGCGAGCTCGGCGTCGGCGTCGGCGTCATGACGCTTCTCATCACGTTTGATAATAGTCGCGTGAGTTGTTCTTCGGACATGGAGATCGTGTTACCACCCGTTGTCGGTGTAGGCGTCACCGTGGTGCTCATGCTCGCGGGGTTAGCTACCGCGTGGTTTTCTTCGTCGCTACTGGAAACATCGTGGTTATCCTTGGATGCGTGTCGGCGTGTTTTCGGCGGCATCTTCTCGTCGATGACGCTCGGCAGCGATCCAATACGATAAGTAACGGCAGGGTAGTCCAGTAGGTAGGACTCAGTCGCGTGGTTTCAGTCCGTGCTCGCGTCGTCCGAGCACGTGCCACGAGTTGGGCGCAATTTATAACGGCGGTAGCTTTGCGGGCGGAGAAATGAAGCGAATGGGGATGGTAATAAATGTATAATACTCAATAAGGCACACAATACACAATCATAATACTACGCAACGCGGTATAGGGCTCCCGTACAATGGTTTAGGTATCTGGCGCCGCGCGATTGAGCGTGCGCACTCTCTTGCAACGAGGTAGGCCGACTGCCGACGCGAGCGGCACGCGGCGGCGGCGGGGAGCGGGGGGACTTAACCCCGCTCGAGCGGGCGATGCGTGGACGAAGTAAGTTAGGATCGAGACGGTGCAGCGCGCGTACGCGATTTTACGTTGTTACACTTGTAATAAATACATTCCTGTTTTCCTATGAAAAAGTCTCTCCCCTGGCGCATAACTTACCAAAAAATTTAGCAGAGGTATGAACATTTGTTTAATTGAACCATTATATTTTAATTTGTTCATATCTGTATGATTTGCAGTAAATTTTTATTTTTTTCTTATTTTTGTAAAGACCAGGAGAGGGACTGTATTACATTAACTGGCCATCTTGTAGATATGTACAAATATGTAGTTTAAATAAAAATGTTTTCTAATGGGGAAGGCTGATCAAAGCTGATTGTAGATGGTGCGTCCATAGCTTAGACCCAATCTGACCAATGAGGTCAAACTATTTTGAATTTCTATTTCTTTTCAAACCACATTTATTGCAAATAAATAATTTTGACTTTGACTTTGAAATATAAAATGACATTGACAGATTTTCAACCAATGACGATGTTTGGGTCATGCGATGCTAGCGCCATTAGTTCCACCAGTTGCCCACCCCATTAGGTTAAAATTGTAAAATGTATGTCATGCCGCCTTTCTGAACAAGCCAGTACCTCTTATAATCACCCTATTATTAAAAATTCTTAGTTCTCTGTTAAATTCTAAATTCTTCTGAAGCTTTAAACTGAAATTTAAAGATGGAGTTTCTTGCCCATTTTTAGGATTCCGTTGCCAATTCTGTACTATGAACCACTATATGAAAGGAAAGGAAAGTGATATAAATCATGATCTGTCAAATGACCAATTTGGTCGAGACGCCATTGTTTAACTATTGTGTCTATATTGAAATGCTAATGTAAATATTGTACACCCCATGGGTATGTTACAGTGATACAATAATACTAATAATTGTAAGATCTTCTTCACCTGTGACAAACAATAAATAAATGAATTATGAATTATGTCTACTTCGTGGACAGATCATGGGATAAATAGATGTGGTCCTCCATATGGTGTATTGTATGGGGTGTCTATCAACAGCAAAATGATATTGAAGCTGTGATATAAAGATCTTTCAACGAAAATTGGTTTGAATTAGATTTGGTATTTATGTAGTTGTTGAGACATAATATATGTTTATAGGACTTAAGTCTTACTTACTTAAGAGTAAAACTGCACCAGTAACTTTAATTTTCATTAGCATACTATGGAAAACAAATTTGGTTTTGCTGTTGAGTGTAAATTGACATTTGAATGAGCTTTGAAAATAAAGTTATTTATATATTGTTTGGTGCTGTCTTGGTGAACTTATATTCTAGTTTGTCTTGCACTTTACCAGTTTTTTTACCCTAGCAACTAATAGTTTAGTTGCTAGAGTAAAAAACTGGTCAAGCGCTTGCTAATTGGCAATAGAATCAATTCTATTTCCTTTGTTTTAAAGTTTGTTGTTCAAACATGTCTTTTAATGACCTAATTTTAATTAGGTCATTAAAAGACATACATGAAAACTTCATGTATGTCTGTCTCATCATCATTATTGACAAGAGCGAGTCGGACTCGTGCACCGAGGGTTTCGTACAAACTTTTTAAAGGACAAAGTTAACTTTGCTGTTCGATCCATAGAAACAGCTATTGCACCAAACGCAAAGAATAAGTTTGTAAAATCGCTTTTTTTAAATTAAACTACATATCTACGGTTTTCAGATTTTCCCTTTACATGTGCCTTGCTTTTTGTCAAATTTCGTGATTCTAGGTCAACGGATACTACCATAGGTTTTCGACCCAAAACTTATAGGGTACTTCCGGTTGACCTAGAATTGTCAATTTTTATCGCGTTTACTCAAGGCCTTGATTTTTATACACTTAATAGGGACTCTAGACCTCAGTATCTGGTATAAATAATTTCGACTTGCTAGGTCCAACCGTTCCTGAGAAAATCTGTGGTGACAGATGGACAATAAAGTGATCATTATAAGGGTTCCTTTTTTACCTTTTCTGGTACCGAACCCTAAAAATTGAAAAGAGTATGCTTAGATGGTTTGGTCATATGGCGAGGATAAGTGAAAGGCGACTAACAAAAGGTATTTATAGGGCAGATGTGAGTGGCAACACCGGGAGGGGACGTCCTAGAAGGACATGCACTGACCTTATTGCTGAGGTTCTCCAGAAAGGTCAGGTGCGTAGTACTCGTAAACGACGTGCGTGTATGATCAGGTGTATGAATATGGGCGAGGCGCTAGGAGTATGTGAGGATCGTAGCAGGTGGCGTTCTGTGGTTGCTGCCGACACCCATGGGGAAAAAGCGCGAGTTTATGTATGTGTGAAATAAATGGTTTGACACAGCTTATTTACTTACAGCTTATTTGGCAGCCCTACAGTATAGAAAAGGTTAACTATCGCCATGATCGGCTAAACACGCTCATCTCTATGCTAGCCAGATGCACTGGTGACTGGCTTCTACTACCCTTGTCTATGTTTGATTCTCTCATGAGATTTCCATAACTTGTGATTTCACAAGTGTTACGAACCCCCCAATACAATAAGTTTTTTTTTATGATCCACAGATAATACTAGATTCTCCGGACGCTACAGCACATCTACTGGGGAGGTAAATTTGATAAATAATTGTATTTATGCTGAAATTCGGGATGTTAAAAAATTACATGACAAGTAGACGATCTTATTATTGTTGTTTATTGCATTTAAATATATATGTGTACAGTCTCGAGCATAATTATGTAAACACTTTCTTTAATTTTATAAGCAATTTTCGCGAGAAATAACGATTGTAACTTGGATATAGGATATTTTTCATAAAAATATGAATTACAGAATACTATGTTCGTAACAACATGAAATTTTATTCAGAATAGTAGGAGAAAAACGTATTTAAAAGTTGTTAAGTGTGTACGTATTGATGCTCGCGACTGTACATGCAGTAGCTGACTACGTTTTAGAGTAATACCTTACTGATGGCAATAGACTCACCAATACACTAGCTGACTACGTTTTAGAGTAATACCTTGCTGATGGCAATAGACTCACCAATACATTAGCAGACTACTTTTTAGAGTAATACCTTGCTGATGGCAATAGACTCACCAATACATTAGCAGACTACTTTTTAGAGTAATACCTTGCTGATGGCAATATACACCAATACATTAGCAGACTACTTTTTAGAGTAATACCTTGCTGATGGCAATAGACTCACCAATACATTAGCAGACTACTTTTTAAAGTAATACCTTGCGATGGCAATAGACTCACCAATACATTAGCAGACTACGTTTTAGAGTAATACCTTGCTGATGGCAATAGACTCACCAATACATTAGCAGACTACTTTTTAGAGTAATACCTTGCTGATGGCAATAGACTCACCAATACATTAGCAGACTACGTTTTAGAGTAATACCTTGCTGATGGCAATAGACTCACCAATACAAAGAGACTATTGACAGTGAAATGTTAAATGTTTTAAGGAGAAATTGATTGAATTTTTTTAAGCAATGTTAATCTGACTGCCACTTAACTAGTAATAAAATATAATGTCTGTTACCACAGTGCTTTGGCGAGCCCCAAGAGCCCTGGTACTGGCCACATAAAGTCTTCAGCTATCGTCTGACTGATCTTAAGTCGACACATTTTCTCCAAACATCGTGTGAGATAAACGCAATACAGAAACTTGCTCACTGTCCCTTACGATGTTGGGTACCCACCAGGACTTCGCTCTATTGATTGACTAACGCGCCTGTGCTGAGGTGTTGCACATGATGTCGACGCGAGACTCTCGGAGGATAGCTCTGTGGTTTGAGAAACTAGTATGGTCACGGAGATCAACAAAAAACAATTCGTAACCATACAGCATTCTCTAGACTTATAGACATAAGCTGATCCGGATTTCTAACATGTGACAACCCTCTGAAATTGTAACTACAAAATTTCTTAATGCAAAATTGCCATGTGATTTCAATCTCCAATTGGTGAAACGATGAGGTTGCAATTTTACTGGGTTAGTGACATGGTAGGAATATGGGTGTTGATGGGTGATGTGCGCCCACCATTACTGTATGAGATGATGAAAGGTTGGACAACTCCAAACTGTGCCCTATTTCACAGTTTATGTTTGCTTTTTACATGCCAAAGCTGTTTTTGTTTGTTTTCCTCATACTTTTCTTATCATTTCGAGTTCTCATTGGCTACTTTTTCGGCAGCAGTATGCTGTTTCCTCGTTCCGTTTTAATTTTCTGCGTTTGAATGCATGAATGTGCGTCCGAGCGAGTGAATGGTGGAGCGCATCTCCCACTTGGCTGAATGACGCCAGTCTGTGTCGGGCGGGCATGTCGCGCTGCGTATGGACCACGGCTGGCAGCTGTGAGTAGAACCCACTCCCAGCAAACGAGGGGCTTTGCAGTGAGTACTCACTAACATGTAATACGTAATCGGTGCATATGTCCTGCATCCGATCGGTATCCCACAAAATACGGTTCGCCACGCTAAGAGCTGTTTTTTTAACCTTTTGAACGCCAGAGCATAAACGCACGCGCGTGCCCTCCATGCCGAGCCACAATTTCAACGAAAATACCACCAATACGAAAAGAATAGGGATTCCAAAACTATTTAATTGTTTATTTCATGACACCGCACAATTTTCGTCACATATTTGTGTCGTTTGCGTACAGGACACGCGCTTGCTTGTCACGTAGATGTGACAATGGCGTTCAAAAGACTAGTACGAACCCAAGTTGCACTTGTGTGCTGTATATTGTAGGTCAGACCGTATTTTACCTGACACGGATGGGAGACTGATTGACGGATTCTATCTGAATGATATAATCTGGTTTGAGGGCTATACTAGTTAGTAGACGATGCGAATGCTCGGTGTTACCATAATGTACTATGTCGATAGCCGTTCGGGCAGTCGCCGCGCAAACAGCACCAGCAGAAAAACCTGCAACAAGTTCAGGTGAGCCGATTGTGTTAGTTCTGCGACACGGCCGTGACTCCCGACTGTGTTAGTTCTGCGACGCGGGCGTGACTCCCGACTGTGTTAGTTCTGCGACGCGGGCGTGTCTCCCGACTGTGTTAGTTCTGCGACGCGGCCGTGACTCCCGACTGTATTAGTTCTGCGACGCGGCCGTGACTCCCGACTGTGTTAGTTCTGCGACGCGGGCGTGACTCCCGACTGTGTTAGTTCTGCGACGCGGCCGTGACTCCCGACTGTGTTGGCTCTGCGACTCGGCCGTGACTCCCGACTGTGTTAGTTCTGCGACGCGGGCGCGACTCCCGACTGTGTTAGTTCTGCGACGCGGCCGTGACTCCCGACTGTGTTGGCTCTGCGACTCGGCCGTGACTCCCGACTGTGTTAGTTCTGCGACGCGGGCGCGACTCCCGACTGTGTTAGTTCTGCGACGCGGCCGTGACTCCCGACTGTGTTAGTTCTGCGACGCGGCCGTGACTCCCGACTGTGTTAGTTCTGCGACGCGGGCGTGACTCCCGACTGTGTTAGTTCTGCGACGCGGCCGTGACTCCCGACTGTGTTGGTTCTGCGACGCGGCCGTGACTCCCGACTTTGTTAGTTCTGCGACGCGGGCGCGACTCCCGACTGTGTTAGTTCTGCGACACGGGCGTGACTCCCGACTACTGAGTGATGTCTGCCTCGCCGCTCTTGCACGCAGTCTCCGAACGGTAGCACGGTGATACGCAGTGTTTACTTTAGTTAGATGCTTACTTTAAGAAATCTGACGTGAGCTTTAGATACCTCACCACAAAAGGACCCATGGGACCATGTAGTGCGCGCGGTCCCTAATGGCATAGAAAAGTCGAATTGGAATTCAGAATTTTGATATTCATTTAAAAGGTTCAAATCACGCGATATCAATTATTCTAAATCTTACAACAAAAGAATCCTACACTTTAGCATAATTAGCTTAGCTTTATAGATCAACGTGACATATGAACTAATATTGATGTTGCGTTACGTGCAGTTGAGGGATACGGATGCGAACATGAAAGAATTGGACGCCAGCTCGAAAGGGTCCATGGACGAGGACAGCGGCAGCGTGGCGGCTCGGCCGCACTGGATGAAGAGCAAGCTGTCTGGAGGTGAGACCGACATACTTTAGCTGCTCAAGAATCTTTCCACAATTACACAAATGCTTATAGCAACAGCGACCTCGTGACAATGTCATTCAAGCGCCAAAAGATTCTTGTAGCACGGTAACATCATGTTGGCTACTGCAAGCTGGACATACTTTGACTGGATTGAACGGTATTGACTGGAGTATTTTTTTCGGCAACTTAATTTTTAACTAAGTACTTATCATTAAAAATATTTAAAATAAATAATATTATTAAAAGTTTGTGTAAATCGTAATGTAATGTTATTTCGCTCACAGTGAAAAAACTGAGCAACAAGGAGCGTCGTCGGCGCCAGAACGAGAACCTGCGGCGACTGCTCACGCCCAAGAACGCGCTCATGGTCCTCAACGAGATGATGCCCAACGAGCAGGTGGCCAACGTACGTGAACAGTAAACATGTTGCGCCAACCCCTAATAAATTAGGAGAAGAATGATGACGTTACACAGCCAAAGGCCAATACCATTTTTGTTAAGTCATGATTGGAATATAAAGTAAACACAGCTAAACGCACAGCTGCTCATCTTACTCTAGACATACGGAAAAGCTCTTCCATTTGTCCGCAAACACATGACAATCAGGTTTAGCACCGAGCGAGGAGAACGCGCGTGCGCTCGGGCACTGGGCTTGACTGACAGTTCGACTTCCACGGAATGTCATCTTTTACCAGTCGTCAGCGTACAGTGTACAGTCGGGGAATATTAAATTGTTACCCTAGGGGTGAAAGTAACTTATTTAGGCCCGAGACGGAGTTTGGTGCCCGAGCGCAGCGAGGGCGCTAATAGTTCGAGGGACTAAATAAGTCTTTAACCCGAGGTAAACACTGTGCTTTTCATTACGAAGACAAGGAAAGTAAAAATAAAAAAAAACCGGCCAAGTGCGTGTCGGGCCTCGCGCAGTGTATGGTTCCGTAGTAGCCCGTTATATTTTAGATTTTGTTTTTCAATGCAAGTCTTCACCCGTGATAAACAAGCAACCACTTATTAGTCACTTTATAGGATTTATTCTAAGGATTTTGTATTTGGTACAGAAATTATCCAACACCCTAGTTCAACGACTATTACTGCTAAACTAATAAAGTTATCGTAATCGCTATAGTTTTCCTATAAAGTTCATAAAATGCACTATCATCATGAATTTTTCCAGATTTTTTCATATTAGCTTATAGAGGGGGGGGGACTGGAACAAAAATTAGCACTTTAAAGTTTAATATTTCGTAAATGGAGCATTAAATCGAAAAGTAGTACTAGCAACTCCTAAGTCATTTTAAAAGACCTATTCAAAGATACCCCATGCGATGGGGTAGACGACGAAAAAAAAATCCATCCCCACTTCACATGTAGGGGAGCAACCCTAAAAAAATCATTTTCCAAAATTTCATTTTACCACTTTGTCGGCTTTATAAACACCTCTACAAAATTACAGCTGTCTAGTACTAACGGTCTCTTAGCAAAACCGGACAGACAGACAGACATACGGACATGGCGTAACTATATGGGTTCCTTGTCAGGACTACGGAACCCTAATAAAAACATGAATCAACTAGAAAAAACAAATGAAGATCGGATTGCTGCTTTCCCGCCTATTTTGTTTTTTTTTCTGTGGCCGGCCAGCTATTCAGCCATTACCTATATTTCATTTTCATCATCGAAAAAATGGTAAATATTTTGCTCAAATCTATGTTATTTTAAAGAAATAGTTGAAACTAAATTATAATAACGTTATTTAAAAAATATATATTCTTTAATTAATACTTAACTTTATGTTAAGTATTTCAATTTTACATCGTGGCTGTATAGAAAGTTGAACATGGTTCAATAGAAAAATGAACTATTTTGTTTTTCATAATTTGACAGCTTTCAGTTGAAAACGATTCTCCCTAGGGCTGAAAAGTAGGGATGAGCAAAAGAAAAAAAAATCGGTATTTATCGTATCGACATTTTTAAAAAGTATCGTTTAGTGTCGATAACTAACGAGTGAGAAATATCGATAATTCGATATATCATCAGTTTTCGTATGATTATTCATACATATTCCCAAAGCATTCAAAATTCGTAAATTATTTATTAATACAAATTATTTATTTCAATCAAGTTTGGAACAATTAAACAGAATTAAAAAATTGTAAAATCAACATAACAATTAAAATCAAGGTCACAAAAAAAAAACGAAATTGATACGAATTCGATACTCTAAAATAAACGCCGAATATATCGTGATTAAAAATATCGACGATATAATTATACCGATTTTTTTTTTTTTAAATTTGTTTTTTATATTACAATCTAGCCTAATAAGCAATTTTAATCTAACTTAATTTGCTAACAATAAAATTATATCTAAGAGCACGTCCATTGCGTTCACTTAGCGTCTATTAAGGCGATAATTGTATGGAAAAAAATATATATTTTCATTACTCATACTCTGAAAGTAGGTCTGAAGTTGCCTGAGGAGCGGGTTGAAAGTAATACTTTTCAGCCCTAGGGAGAATCATTTTCAACTGACAACTGTCAAATTATAAAAAAAAAATGTTCATTTTTCTATTGAACCATGTTCCAACTTTCTATACAGCCACGATGTAAAATTGAAATAACAAAGTTAAGTATTATGTAAAGAACATATATATTTTTTAAATAACTTGTTATAATTAAGTTTCAACTATTTCTTTAAAATAACATAGATTTGGGCAAAATATTTACCATGTTTTCGATGATGAAAATGAAAAATAGGTAATGACTGAATAGCCGGCCGGCCATATAAAAAAAAAAAAAATAGGCGGGAAAGTGGCAATCCGATTTTCATTTTTTTTTTCGAGTTGATTCATGTTTTTTTTTACTTTCCTTGTATTCGTAATGAAAAGCACAGTGCCTACTGAAAAGTATTACGTTCAACCCGCTCCTCGGGCAACTTCAGACCTACTTTCCGAGCATGAGTAGTGAAGTATTGAATGGCTTGGCACATTCGAGAAATGTTAAAATACATAATATATCGATAACTAGTTTGCTGCATTTGAACGCGCGACCGTAACAGAGTCGATGTTTTTTAGTTTATGATAACTTATTTTGTCTATTGTCTCTCAGCAATTCAAAGTGGAGCCTGCGGAGGCCGCGGAGTGCCCCGACAAGGTGTCCACCAGCCCCCACAACTTCTGCGCGGACCTCACCATACTTGGAAACAACTACAAAGGATACGGTACACAATACTCTATTTATAAGGAAATGGATGTAAAAAGACCTAACTTACCCTTGTCAGAATAAACACTTAAATCATGATCTGTCAACGGACCGATTTGTTCGAGACACAATTGATTAACTATTGTGTCTACTTCGTGGACAGATCAAGGGAGAATACAAAATTAAAAATATTTTTTTTTTCGTGAAATATCGACGTTGAGATAAGAAATACTATGTTCATAGTAGTAGTGTATTAAAATTACAATCAATATAATGTGGATATCTGTATACATATTGGTACTTATAACTGAACAGGTGTATTGTATAGCGATCCTCAGTAAATGTTGATGAATAACATGAATCCGTTTGATTCCCTAGGCGACAACAAGCTCATGGCCCGCAACGCAGCGGCCGAGCAGGCGATACGAGACCTTATCATAAGGAAGATGAACCGAGTGGTCAACAGTGACAATGGTGAGTGAGTGTTAACGCGAGCTATACGGAAGTAGCCCAGTCAGCTTAGTTTTAACAAGACATACTTCAGACTTTTCGGTAGCGTATGTTAGTCCAATCGTACGTATTTTTTCTTCTTCGTCTATGTGGATGATCTCTTAATATCTTCTAGTTAAAATGTAAAATACACACTTGACAAGAATTTGTGTGAAATGCTACAACTAAAAATGGTAAAATAAAAAACTTATTTGCGAAAAATCAACCGACTGCCACTTCTAGGGCAAAACAATATTCCATGATCGTGATCGCTGATAGAATGTCACGTTGTCCATTCCCTCAGTCGTTTTAATGAAAGGAACCGAACCAAACAGAGGTGACGGTAATAGCGAAGGATCAGCGACTCTCATAGTTGATAATGTTCCGGACTGACAGCGGCGCCGCTCGTGCTGGCCGACGCGGACGCGCTGCCCATGATCCAGCTCGCGTCCTTCGCGCTGCACAAGCTGTTCTCCGAGTGGGAGTACGACGGCCACAAGGTGCCGCAGCTCAAGCCCAGCGCGCTATCGGTAACACACCACATCCACACTACGTCCCCTGTACAACACTTACAGCTAAACAAAACAGAATTCAAAATTGTTTGTGAAACTGACAGCCAACTACAAATCTTCACTTATAAAATTCAGACTGTTAAAGATGTGAACAGCACTGCCCACAAAAAAAGAGTACAACACCAAAAGCTTAAACTAGAAACACATATTATCTAATATAGGCACTAATACTTACTTCTACTTAGGTTATATTTGAACATACCTCCACGTACACATACTACAAAATATTTATCAACTATCTAAAGTAAAAAAACTAAGGCTCAGGCACCTTCTGGCCATGGACACACTTGTCGAGGAGGGATCGAAATCGTGCAGTTTACATACTTCATTGAAGTTTTTGCTTGCCCGCAAAGTGTCTAGAACACATCGGCAAATTCATCATCATCATTCAGGTCATACATGGATGGCGATAAGCTTTCTCCAGGCCATAAACTCGACACTCTTAGTAAACCATATTTTAATTGTGATACAAATGTGAACAAATCTGTTCATTAAAGTTCTTAAACAATCGCTCACTAGAAGAAAACATTACCTCCGAACATACATCTTTTGATTTATAGCGCAAATTGGGGTAAAGTATTTCACGAATGCCAAGTGGGACTTACTGCATTGCACTACATAATTATGACTAAACATGTTTTACAGTAAACGAATTTTAATTTAATGTAGACATATGACAGTTAAGGACGCGTTTGCAAAATTGATAGGTACAGAATCGAACTACTACATTGACACGGGTCGTACACACAAGTGTACGCACGACTAACTGCGAGAATAGTAGTCAAGTGAACTCAATTTGATGCTTTGAAAGATTTTTACGTATTTCTTAGAAATAAAATTATGGTAGGTCCCTACAAAAAAAATATTTTTGCTGTTTTTACGAATTACCTCCGGACTTGATGGAGTGACCTGAAGGTATACTTCAGTGACTGCCACTGGAACTTCTCGACGTGTTGTACTAGGGCCGAGTTTGGGCTCGTTTTGTTAGTCATGATGATACCTTACCTCCGGACTTGATGGAGCGACCTGAAGGTGTACTTCGGTGACTGCTACTGGAACTCCTTGACGTGTTGTACTAGGTGAGTCGAGTTTGGGCTCGTTTTGTTAGTTATGATGAGACCTTACCTCCGGACTTGATGGAGTGTCCTGAAGGTGTACTTCGGTGACTGCTACTGGAACTCCTTGACGTGTTGTACTAGGTGACCCGAGTTTGGGCTCGTTTTGTTAGTTATGATGAGACCTTACCTCCGGACTTGATGGAGTGTCCTGAAGGTGTACTTCGGTGACTGCTACTGGAACTCCTTGACATGTTGTACTAGGTGAGCCGAGTTTGGGCTCGTTTTGTTAGTAATGATGAGACCTTACCTCCGGACCTGATGGAGTGACCTGAAGGTGTACTTCGGTGACTGCTACTACTACTTGCCATAAAATTGTACCGAAAAACAGCATAATTTTACCTGATATGCAAACGCGCCCGTAAAGAACGATATTTGAAATTAGTGTAAAAATGTATTTGATGTGTGCGGGCGTATCCACCAGACATGATGTTACCGATATTATCGATTAGTTTCACACATGTGTACTACGCACACTCGCACAAGTCCGTATTGTGTATTCCGTGGTCGTTGTTAGGCACAGATATCGGAGAGTGTGCCAGCGGAGCCGGTCGTCAAGAAGAGCAAGCAGCTGCCGGCCAACGCAGCGACCATGCACCCGTGCATGCTGCTGACGTACATGCGGCCGCACCTGGAGTACCGCGAGCTCGGCGTGCAGGGTGACCGCCCGCAGAACATCATGTTCACCATGGGCGTCGACGTCGACGGCAACACCTACATCGGCAAGGGTGAGTTAAACACTCTACATGTCGAAATAACACAACACGTCTTTAAATCTGCCATTTTCTAGAGAAAAGGTACACTCAAACCAGTACTGCCACATAGCGGACTGTCTGCGTTTTTACATAACTAGGATATGGAAGTAAAAACGTTGTTTGCACAGAGAAGATTTTTATTTCACACAAGTCATTATCAAAAAATGCATGTTCCAATATCAATTTGAAATGTTGTCTCAACTAAAAAGTTTCCACACTTCTCCTCAAACAACATCTGATATCTCCTCACATCACACCACACCAGACACACTCAAACTCAGATCGCGCACACATTTATTAAATGCCACACGACCTTATGGTTTTGTCAGCACATCTGCTGGGTTATCTTCCATACAGACTTAGTCCCGACGTACAACATTCTTAGCAATGCAATCCCTGACCAAGTGCGCCTTTATGTCTATATGTTTCGTACTTCTATGCACTACTTTAATAGTACGGTTAAGCCCGTCAGAGGCCCGGGGCGGCAAAGCTGAATGAGGCCCCCATTTTGCAGCGTGTTATATGTATTATAATTAATATATGTTGAGAACAAGTACATACCTACGTTCTTAGTAATGGTGCACTACAAATAAAATGAGGACAACTCGCGAAATGCAAGAACTGAAGCAATTTACTTGTAGGTGCATATTGACTAGAAACTACGGATTATAATTTCTAGGCTATATACGAAGAATTTCTTACTTTTTCCAAATACTCGAAAACGCACTATATCAACTCTTCTCATTTACTTTTATACCGCAACAAAAATCAAAAACATTATTACACATACTGAAATTACTTTATACGGATAAGATCGCGTTTATTACTTTTTAACACCCTTGCTCGTAAAGCTGATAGTGAATATAGTGAATATCTAAAAATGACAACTTTCAATAATGAAGATGAGCAATATATTACTTCAACTCCACCGGATATACTAACAGAAGCGCGAACCGCATGCGACAGCTTGCTGCCCCCGTCAATATCCAAGGACAGATACATAACCACGTATGAAACATGTTTTTTTTTTCTGTTAAAAACGTCGTACGATATACGTGCGTATTGGTTATAACGCACTAATATCGTAATGTGCTATTACAATTTGAAAAGCTTATCCGTTCGCGAAAATATCAGTACACCTACACACTAATAAACTATTAAATATCAACGTAATGAAATTTAACATATTTTAAATGAGGCCAATGTTTATTTTTCGACATAAATAGAATGTAGTGAATGTGAATGTAGGCGTACAAGAAGGATTTATATGCACTTCATTCATTCAGGGATTCCTGGGGAAGTACCCGCTACAAAGACGGGAATTCCCGCAGCGAATTAGACGCGTTCAGCAAAGCTAAAAGAATACTAGTACCGCGTAAAAAGTCTCGATAACTGTAGTGTTTTGATCTTGATGAAATTATGTAGGTACTAAGCACATTTTTAAAGTCTTGTTTAGGATTTGATCAGGGGAACGTGGAGTCATTTAGGGCCCCCCCAAGACCGGAGGCCCGGGGCGGACCGCCCCTTCCGCCCCCCCTGTTAGTCCGCCACTGCTCTGATTATCTACGAAAACGCAAATAGCCCCAAGATATTCAACTCTTATAAATGCATTCAACTGCCTCCTTGGTTGCCTCCGAAAGTGCAATATACTCGGCTTCCGTTGACGACAGTGCCACACAAGCTGGTTTCCGGCATTCCCAGTGAATCAACAAGTTTCCGCATCTAAAAATAAACCCAGAATACAATTTCCTATCTTTAATGTTCCCTCCCCAGTCAGCATCTACGAATCCCGTGATGTCCTGCACCGGCGACTTGGGAAATATCAAACATAGATCCCTTGTATATACCCTTAAGATATCTCAAGATATGACTAGCAGCTTTCCAATGACGTTTGTCACAACATGAATTGTACTGTGCCAAAGAAATTTACCGCAGCCGCAATATCCGAGCGTCTGTTACAAGCCAAATAGTTCAGCGACTCTGTGAGCGGGAGCGCCTGATAACTACGAGAGTCTTGGCAGGATAATAACTTACCTCCTTCCCCTTCCGCCAAGGCTTTACGGAAATTCATTTCCGTCGGCATTTTCACTGGTTTGCAGTCAGACATACCATATTCATCGAAATAAAATGATCTTCGAAATAAACCTATCTTGATTCAAATATATTCCAGTATCCGTCTTAGACAAAAGCATACCCAAAACTTGTCTCGCTTCCCCTAAATCCTTTATCTTGATCTGTTTAGAAAGATTGTCTAATAAAACTTCTATATAAAAGTTATTAATATTGTAAAGACCGCTATCAAAATCACAGCGCTTGAAGAGTTGAAGTTCAAAGACTTCTTTTACTTTTTCATTCCAAGACCGTGAAGCTTGTTTGTGGCCGTTTATCGCTTTTTCTAGTAAGCAATTTTTTTACTTCGAGTTTTCGTCTATGCAACCCTCCGGCTGTCGCATATAAACTCTTTCATGCAAATCACCGTTCAGAAAGGCGGTGTTCACATCGAAGTGACTGCATGATGAGCAAATCCATTTCAGCAGCCAACGATAGCAGCAATCTAACTGTCGATCTTCTCACGACCAGTGAATAAGTTTCGAAGTAGTCGACCCTGTAGAACTGAGGGAAATCCTTCGCGACAAGTCAAGCTTTATAGGTCTTATTACCATCTGCATCAAACTTGTACTTGAAGATCCACTTGTTTCCCACGACTTTAGCTTCAGGTGGCTTTTTGATGAGCTTCCAGACCTTGTTCTCGTACATCGAATCCATCTCTTTTTTCATGGCTTCCATCCAGTTATCCTTATCATCCCGACTTAAGACATCCTTAACTGTCAAAGGCTCTTGGTCTTCTGTACAGCGTGCAAGTCCATGAAGATTTCCTTTTCGGATTCTACTGCTTAGAGGATAACGACATTCACCTTTGTTAATAGTCTCTTTAGCTTGCAATTTTTTCCACCACGACATTTTCTGCTCCGCTATCACCCGTTTCTCCCACCTCCATCTCTGCGTCTTCATATACTTCAGCCCCATCTGTGGAACTCGGCCCTTGAGAAGCTTCTGCAGTACCAGGTGATGAACCTGACTGGCCTTCTACCTTTGCAAGTTCCCAGATTACTTCAGCACCTTTGTCACCGCTACCTACGAGCTGAGTAGGATCCTCTGAAACTACTGATGTAGAGTCCTCCAAGAAAATTACATTCCTTGCTCTAACAATGACGCGAGGATTACTGGGATTTATGAAACGATATCCCTTGGTTTCTTCACAGTAACTAACTAAATAATTATGTTCTACCGCTTTAGGGCTCCATTTCTTCCGAGTTTCCTTGGGCACGTGCACAAACGCTTTCGTTTCAGAAACTCTGAGATGATCGAATGACTGCGCCTTCCCTGTCCAAAACTTCTCAGGAATCTTACCATTATTGCCACTGTGAGGCAGCCTGTTCTTGGTATAAAAATGCCCACAATCTCGCACTCAGACCCTTTTCCGCCAACATAGCAGGAGCCATCTCCACAATAGCGCGGTTTGCTCGCTCCATTACGCCATTCTGCTCCGGAGTGTAGGGAACAGTCAACTGATGATTTATACCCTTTTGCTGTAGAAACCCATCAAACTTCCTGTTCACAAATTCTGTTCCATTGTCCGTGCGTATGCACTTTACCTTCAACCCGGTTTTAACCTCTACACTAGCTAGAAAAACTTTAAAATGATCGAAAACCTGATCTTTTGATTTAAGGAAAAATATAAAAGATTTACGTGTAAAAACATCTAAAATAACTAGCATATACCGAGATCCACCGTACGTGGGTTCAGACATTGGGCCACAGATATCTGCGTGAACCAGTTGCAGTCTCTCGACTGCCCTCTCAGCCTCACCAACTGGAAAAGGTAAACGATGTGCCTTCCCCTTAATACAGGCGACACAAGGCTCCATTACGCTCTTTCCAAAATCCATGCCCGGAATTCGCACATGTCACGTTACTCATACCAACATTGATAACCAAATATTTAAACCAATGTTTCTGGAAAGATATATGTGAAGATGCCCCGCTGTCGATGTACCACTCCGTCGGATTGAAGGAGTCCCCGGCGCTGAATGAAGACAGGCTCATGATCGCGACGTCACTCAGTTTGGAGATCGAACCCGCTTTCCTTCCTTCAGGACAGTCTGGCTTCTTATGTCCACTCTTTCCACTTTAAAGCATTTAATTTTGGTCATATTAATATCTTTGTTCCCATTCCGCTTCTTACTCTTACTCACAGCCAATGCCGAGTCCGCTGAAGACAATGTACTACACACCTTGACGTGAATCCTCCTGTAGTAACTTCTGCCGTACGTTCTCTGAAGTCAACTTCATCCCAGAGTGTTCCAGCGCCATTCGCGTAGGCCTGTACTCTTCAGGTAGTCCTCTCAGTAACACGACAGCTACTAGATCATCGTCAAATCCGGTGGCAATATTCTTTAGCTTTTGAGAAAGAGACATAACTGCAGCAACATATTCATGCATCGACGAGTGTCTCTCTAGCTACGCGTTCATGAGGGTGATCCTGCGATTTACGCCTTTGTCCTCAAACGCTTTCGCTAAGCTATCCCCAGCATCTTTGGCTTTAATTGAATCTTGTACATACGCATAAAGTGTAGGTTCCACATGTAGACAAATCAAAGCTATTGCGTCTTGGTCCTTCTCGATGGCGGTGGAGTCTTTGGAATCTGGGTACGTTGACGTATACCGGTATACGTGAACAACTTTTCTAGTATGATAATCATTTTATCGCGAATTTCCACGCAGAGTAGTCATCTAGGCCGCAGAGGTTCTTGATGGCAAATTTAGTGTCTGGGCCCATAACCTTTTGATGAAATATACTAGATAACTAGGATATGGAAGTAAAAACGTTGTTTGCACAGAGAAGATTTTTATTTCAAGTGAATGACACAAGTCATTATCAATAAAACACAACACTTTCCAATATCAATTTGAAATGTCTCAACTCAAAAGTTTCACACTGCTGACATTGGATTGTGACAGATCGATCATACTTCAAAATACACCATACATTCCTTATTTGTCAAAATCCGGAGCCGGTCTGGTCGGTTTGACCGAAACCATAGAAAGGCACCAGCCGGGCAGCCCCACAGGCGCGCGGGGATCAGCGAGAACCGAGTACAGCTGGCAACTAAAAACGAATATTTTCTTAGACCGTGTTCTCAACTGGGAATATCAATAAGTTCGTGACATGGAGATAAGTCACAAACTGTAGTCAGTTCCTTGAGCGAGGAAGGAACTGATAGCCTAGTAGGCGCTTCCTCGCCGGCGGCGGTTTCATTCATTGAAACTTTGTACATGGGGACTTGATAATATTATTATGTATTGACTGATTCCGTTAAGGCATCTATGATCCATATTTGGCTGTAATGTATGGCATAATAAGACACTACACAGTGTTTAATTAATTCCAGTGCAATATTCATGGCCCATATTATATTTGACAAAACTAAAAAGTATAAATTACTAAAAAAAAGCGCACACCTCCAGAGTGTGCTGCGCCGCGACGTCGCAGTAGTGAACACAGGGCGTCGGTCACACAGAGTGCACACACGGTGCACACACTAATTATTGACATTATTACACGAATCGTTGAACTAAACAGTTCTCTTTTATTTTCCTTACATCACTAATACACCTTGTCCACCGTGACCACATCTCGATGCATCCCCACTGGTTTCTAGGAAATATTCCCTGAGACTGCATATTACGCGAGACTCTTCACAACGAGAGTCTAAAGGTCTTAGCCCACATAACGACCCCGCTCCCACCCTCAAAAAGAATATAATTCAATTATGGGCTTTATGTATTACTCAATACATAAAGCCCATATTTAAATTATATTCTTTTTGCCAAGACCTTTAACGTTTAAAAAGCCTCGACTCCCGCACCTCCGCGGGATATACAGTCTCATAACCGAAGAACGTGGGTGATGCATTCGATATACCGTCAACAATGCACGGGCTCTCCAATCCAGGGCGTCTAGTTCTGTATACTCAAATGGACTCACCATTTGAGTATGCCCCTAGAGTTCATCAAAACCGGCATGACCTAACCGTTGAAGGCACGCACCTTATTTCCGCCTGATAAAAGACTATTAAATACTTTTTTCAGGCGGCCAAAGGAGGGCTCCTTCAACGATTGCTTTATGTCAGCAACATTGATGCCCAGCGCTTCCGACACACCCAAATCAGTAATATTATTATTGTGTTGTTTTTGCTTAGACGCCTGTAAGGCGGTGAGTTCGGACAGACGAAAGAAACGCGCGTGTATAACCTACACGCGCGTTTCTTTCGTCTGACATGATTTATTACTAAACTAAAAGATATGGGTTCGTTCGATATAAAGAATACTTACTTCGGTTACACACACAGATACATCACATAAACTTTCATCACGCACACAACACGCCCACCAAATTAAAAAAAATATATAAAAATAGAACATTCTGTGTTATGGCAGCATCGAACAAGAAAGAGGCGCGCAAGCTTGCGGCCAAGTCGGCATGCGAGCAGCTGTACGGCGTCAAGTTCGAGCCGCCCGCGCCTCCCGCGCAGTAGCGCGCCACTGCGCAAGACGGCGTGCGAGCAGCTGTACGGCGTCATGTTCGAGCCGCCCGCGCAGTAGCGCGCCACTGCCGCAAGTGCCGCAACACCGAGTTGTTAACCGACTTTCATACATAAAGCATACTCGTATTGGAACTCGTCCATCACCAACAAATCGTTCGTTAAAAATCACACCGCCGCGTGATCCCACACCGCCGCAGGATCTCTCGCACGAAGGTCCGACAACGATTTTCTCTATCACCTTGTGACGACTGATAGGCCACGACCCTCATCAATACCGACAGCCAGAACAACTACGACGACAAAAGCAACAACACCAGCTAGAGCAGTAACAGCAACTAGACCAACAACAACTTGAGCAACAACAACAAGAACAGCAACAACACCAGCTAGAGCTGCAACAGCAACTAGACCATCAACAACAGCAACAACAGCATCAAGAACAACTAAAGCAGAAAGAACTACGACAAATACAGCAGCAATAACTACAACAACTTCGTGTTGCTCCACAATATATTATTGAGGCATATCGTTTGTCGTTTGTAAAGGAGGTGCATTTGCTGAGAGCTCTATGCCGACAGACTCAAAACAACAAGAACAACAATTACAGGAACAACAGCAACGTCAAATAGAGCCACAACTGATTTGATGTTGCTGTTGTTCCCGTAATTAAAAAAACGGCAACAAGAACAACAACGACTATGGGATCAACAACAACTACACTCGAGAGCAATGAATCCGGGTCACTTAAAGAATGTTAAAAATCTCGGAAACTAAAAATGATAGGTTAATGCAATAAATTGTATTTAATAGAAAATGTAATACTCCTTAAATGAAAGTAAAAAAAATATGAGTCACCATACATTTTATTAACACAAAATTACATAAAGAAAAAACTGCTGATCTCTCCTTAAAACAAAAATAGGAAACATGAAATTTTTGAACTTTATTACGATTTTCTTGAATTTTAATACTTCGTATTGCCTCCTCGTGCTTCCATTACTGCGTTTACGCGGTTTGGCATGCTGTACACAAAGTTCCTTATACGATTTTGGGGAATATTCTCCCATTCCTCTGTGAGAGCAATTTTGAGCTCACGAAGCGTGATTGGGAGAGGGTTTCGTTGTTTTACGCATCTGCCTAGCTCGTCCCAAGCATGCTCGATCGGGTTGATATCCGGGCTGCGCGCTGGCCACTCCATACGAGTAATGTTCATCTCTTGAAGGTAGTCATTCACAATCCTACCTGTATGAGGTCGGGCATTGTCATGCATAAATATAGCATCCTCACCTAAATTGACCATAAATGGACCAACGTGATCATTGAGGATTTCTTCCACATATCTTACGCTAGTTAAAGAGCCGTTTTCTATGATCACCAGCTCTGTGCGACTTTCAGAAGAAATTCCGGCCCACACAAGTACAGACCCACCACCGTAGGCTACTTTTTCTTCGATGCATGCTTGCTTGAATCTTTCCCCTGGTCTTCGATACACTCTGTGTCTTCCATCGTGCTTGTAGAGCATAAATTTTGATTCGTCGGAGAACATAACTTTTGACCAATCTTCAATACTCCAATTTACGTGGCTCTGGGCATATCTTAGTCTTGAAATACGATGCCCACGCTCCAGTTTAGGGCCGTTTGCAGGTCTAAGGGGTTTTAAGTTAGATTCAGCAAGCCGACGTCTTACTGTCCATGCACTTGGGTTACTTCCTCCGAGGCGTCGAAACTGATTTGTGAGTTCAGTTCCTGTGAGAAAGCGATTTCGAAGCATGGTGTTCACCAAGTATCGGTCTTCTCGTGCTGTGGTACACCTGGTTCTGCCCGTTCCTGGTCTGCGTAGGTTAGAACCAGTTTCTTCGTAACGTCGGAGAACTCTTTGTACTGTTGACAGCGACACACCGACAGTCCTGGCTGTATCGCGCTGACTCCGGCCGGTTTCCAGCATTGTAAGTATTCTGGTGCATTCTTCAGGCGTAAGCGACATAATTTCAGCTTGAATAATGAATATAGAGCACTATCAACATGGTTTATGTACCCACATAAATGACAGATTACAAACAAAAGCAAAACCAAATGCTGTAATTTCGTAGTTCCATCTTCGAAAGTGGCCCTTTTTCAAATTTGATTTTTTTATGATATAACTATACAATAACTAAGAAGTTTTAATACCTTCATTTAAGGAGTATTACATTGTCTATTAAATATAATTTATTGCATTAACCTAGCATTTTTAGTTTCCGAGATTTTCAGGATTCTTTAAGTGACCCGGATTCATTGCTCTCGAGTGTACTAAGGCAACAACAACTATATAAAAAGAACAACAACGAATAATTCACCAATTACAACAACAAATTCAGCAATTATTTCAACGATTTCAGCTATTTCAACAGCTAAGATTTGCTCATAAACAAATTACTGAAACATTTTGTTTGTTAAAAGCAGGCCCATTAGCCGTGAGATCTATGTCGACAGGCCCAGAGTCTATGCCGCCAACAGGCTTACAATTTGTACCGACAGGCTCACAATCTGTGCCGACCGGTCGGTGTGCCGAAATCAACTACAACAACCGAGTTGCTCATCAAGAAATAATGGAGTCATTTCGTTTGTCAGAAGAAGACCCATTAGCAGTCAGATCATACCGAGAGGCCCACAGCCTATGCGGTCAGGCCCACGGTCTATGTCAAAAGGCCTTTGGTCTTTTCCGACAGGCTCGCCGCCCATTCCACTAGACTGCTATTCAATTTCACCAGACTCTCAAACATCTGAACAAAACGAGATCTCGAGAGACTTGTTAGTGGGTTTGTGCCGCGTGATGTGCGACTACTGCGTTATTCTCGAGGGTGCCGCTCAACTACTCCATGCGCGTAGGCACGCAGTACAACCGCGTAGCCGTGCTGACCCGTGTGCGGCCCGGTCCCCGGACGAGTTCCAAACCGAGCCGAATATTATTTTTTTATTTATACCACATAATTATATCAGTGCTGTCGATCTACGATTTTTGTATGACTTCGAAAACCATTAACTTATTTTGAATTGATCATTTTTCGTGACTCATTATCTATAATTAATTTAATATCTTAATTTAATTTGACTTAGTGATGGTATATATTTTTTCTATTTATTATTAATCGAGTTATGTTTTTTTTTGTTTATAACACATTCAGACACTAGTTATTGTTATTGAACAATATACAATATTTTTATGTATTAATTATTTAAGTATATTCGTAGCAGAAGTATCTCAAAGCCTGCTCAGACGATGGATATTTGCCAGTGCAGTAGCTATGCACGATTACACGGCAGACAAATGACCGCAGTCCGTAGATTATTATATTCGGGGATTTTTATCCTTCTCGGAGTACAGTCTACGTCTGCGCAGGCCTTAGTACGGCTGAGAACGGTTAGCGTATCTTATAGTGCTTAGAATGTGCCTAGCACTGCGCTCCTGGACTGAAAGTACGCTATACGTGTTCCTCTCACTAAATGCATGCTTCATAGTTGTCTCCAAAATAATAATATAATGCCTATATGCGATTCAATGTTTTAGTATGAATTCAATATAGCACAACTAGCTGATGCCCGCAGTTTCGCCCGCCCGCAAATTATGTTCTAAAACCTTTCTCTTGAATCACTCTATCTATTAAAAAAAACCCGCATCAAAATCCGTTGCGTAGTTTTAAAGATCTAAGCATACATAGGGACAGACGCGGCGGGCGACCTTGCTATATAATAAACTAGCTGATGCCCGCGGCTTCGCCCGCTCGCAAATTATATACTAAAATCTTCCTCTTGAATCACTCTATCTATTAAAAAAAACCCGCATCCAAATCCGTTGCGTAGTTTTAAAGATTTAAGCATACATAGGGATTTATGGACAGAGAAAGCGACTTTGTTTTATACTATGTAGTGATGACGTGCTCCATTATATTATTCCCAGCACTCTCGATGTTTGTAACCCTTTATAATAAAAATGTGTAGCCGTAGCCTTATGAAATAAATTGAAACCCTTTGTAATAAAATTGTGTAGCCGTAGCTTTATGATATAAATCGTGACCATTAAAATGAATTGAAACCATTACTAGTGTTGTTTTATTTTATCATCACACTATGCCTGAACCGATGTCTATTTTAAGCGAAATAAGCATTTAGGGAAACTTGACTGTTGGTCTCGTGTTCACGAGCTATTGCCAAGAATGTGCTCTGGGTTCGATTTCCAAATCTGACCACAAAGTTTTATTGGGTTTCCCCATCAGAAACTCGCTAGATTTCTTGCCCTGCGCTAGATTTGATTTGTTTGATTTTATTGAATAAAATTATTTTACAAACTATTTAAATATAACCATAAGTGTTTTTACCTATAGTGTATTGTTTTAACTATAGTGTTAACAAAATTCAACATTAATCATTTTTTTTTCAGATTCTTTCAAAATGGAACTAGTGATTAAAAAAACATCAGTAGTCATGGAACTGTGTTACTAGTGGAACTAGTGATAAAAAATTACAACATTAGTTCTATTATTTTCAGATTCTTTTAAAATGGAACTAGCAAGGAACTTAAATACTAACTGGAATGAGTACGAACAAAATGATAAAAAATAAAAAAAACTATCTCAAAAGATGAGAGTTTAATTAAATTTGTACAACGGATTCAATAAAAAAGAAACGTTCCGAGCGAGAAACCGATATTGGTGGATGGTGTCTCTGTCTTGCCTTGTCACCGATGTAAACAATATGGCCGATACATTTTCGCGTTGAAGTCACATAAGTACTTTTTATTGTATGTGAAATATTCCGCTATAAATATGGTAAACTGTTGTGGTGTGAAGGGGTGTAGTAATAAGGGTATGCTGGATGTGAAATTTCGTTTTTCAGGGTAGTTTTTTAACTTTGGTTGTCTAATACGACTAGGGTTATCAATGTTTTAGATTGACAAACGGGAAATATCCAAATAAATTAAGTAAGTTCGAAGTTTCGAACATCGTTGTCGTCCATAGTAATCAAAAGTATATTTTATAAATTAGAAACTTCGGACATCGCACATGGTGTCAGTAGTACTAGTTTGCTTTTTAAATACAAATATTGAAAAGAAAAGAGTCCGCCGCACCATGCCGTGTCCTAAGGTTTTTTCCATGCTTCTCCAGCAAAAGAATCCATTTGGCGAGCTGCGAGTGAAAATGAATGGTTTCGGAATATAAAATAAATATTGGCGAATGTGACTAAAACATTATAGGTAAACAGTCATAGCATTAATATGCGATTTTCTATGTCTGAAAAAATATATAATATTAACGGAGTCTTCGAATCCCCGAGTACAAAAGTCGTCTGGATAGAATGAAAATCAAAAATGAAAATGGATAATTTGCAACTGGACGGTACAGACATACATTTAAGTTAACAGAAAAAGTTAATGTCATCTACTCTTGAAGCTATTTCGCTTAGCTTTTATTTCATCATTAAACAATAAAATAACAGCTACTCTGTAACTGTCTCAAGAGTTAGTATGATTATTGGACACCCTATTAGAAAGAGACAACATCCACTCTCGAAGCTTTCTCGCTCGGAACGTTTTTTGGGTTGCCCGTCCTCATTCCAGTTAGTATATAAGTTCCTTGGGAACTAGTGATTAAAAAAAAAACAACAGTAGTTCCATCATGGAACTGTTAATTTTTCCCGCACACGTGCGGGTAAATGAAGAAAACACACGTGTGTGAAATACATTGCATGAACTTAATCGTAGTGCGTTAGGAACCCGATTTTGAGGAAGTGTATAGAAAAATATATTTACTTATTATTAATAAAAATATATTTCCTCAGCTGCTTAGCTAACGGGGGAAACACTGTCCGCAAGCGTCATAAACATGCAACACTAAAAGATAGACAGACAGAGGGACATGTCGAAACTATAAGGGTTAAACAAGTCATTTTAACTACGGAACCCTAAAAAAGAGGGAGTTAAAATAAAAGATTGAGCTGGATATAACTACATTTTAATAACATTTCATTTTCTTTGCCCATGAGCCCATTCGATCAGATGCATACGTACGTACGTACATACAATCATAACAAACGTCTACTTACTC
Organism: Xestia rhomboidea; assembly: GCA_963853795.1. Lineage (NCBI taxonomy): Eukaryota > Metazoa > Arthropoda > Insecta > Lepidoptera > Noctuidae > Xestia > Xestia rhomboidea. The sequence continues at coordinate 19,863,206 of OY970772.1, forward strand.
TTACAATAATGGAATGATTGTATTTATATCACAACTTCGCAAAAGTAGGTAATACAATGTTAAATCGTTTAAGACCTACTCTCAGTTAAAACCATAAAGTAATTTTTTATCTCAAGTAAATCTTGTTCGTCGTAACGTTAGTCCATGGAAATCGTAGGTACCATTTAGGGGGGGTTGCCTTGCATCAAATAAGGTACCTTAGAACGGAGCTATAGGGAACATGCAGGAACTGTAGGTAACATAGGCAGCACTAAATCGACAAAAGAGACACTATGCGGACATTAAAGGAAACTTTTCAGCTGTCATCAACAAAATTATCTCTTCAATTATATTATTTTTAGATATGCTAAGAGCTATAAAATATGGGTTCCGGTCTATCAATAATGATCGTCAGCGTAATATGAATGTTTAATAATATGAATTTTATATCTTTCATCTACTTTCTCTGATGAAAAGTGTGGCGCATGAAGAAATGGTGGCTTCTAAAACAGTTCTTATTTTTAACACAAATGTTTTAATGGAAGGGAATCCTTTACCAGCGAGAACAGTATCTCCAGGCTCTAACAAATCAATTAGTCCACAATCATTTGTTCTAAAGCAATCACTAGAACGCCCTCCGTAGCATTTAGATACAAAACTTATGAAACCACAAGGAGTGCGGCCAACTAAAAACTTCATTGTCTAACCATGTTTATAATCTGAGTACGTGGATGTGGACTCTTTGTTTAACTGTTGAGGGATATTCAGTGTGAACTTCAGTGCAGTCTATTATAACACGTGTGTTCGCTTAGTAAAGTTCATTATGGTTCTGGCATGTTTGCTTGGACGGTTAATTTTGAGGGCTATTGAACTTTTTCAATGCAGAGAGTAACAAAAACAAGTTGTTTTCAAATAATTTTCTTTACTGCGTTTATCCATTTTTTGCGTTTTTCACACATACGTGGTATGAAAGTACTATTCTTTGGAAAGTAATAAAATTTTACGCTATCCAGTACATCCAGAAATGCAACAAAGCATTATGATTAGCTAGAACAATAATTTTCACTAATAAAATTAATTATGTTTACTTGTTAAAAATGTAAATGTCAAGTATTAATAGAGTACAAGCACGTTATAATATTACCGTGGTACAAGATTCGGATTGGCGACGCCAGTCGGCAGCACCGTCGTTGTGCACGTTCCCTATTTGGATTTTTGGCCATTTGGAGCCATCAAAATGTGATTGGGTTTTTCCATCAGGAATTTCTCAGTAGCACCCAATCAAAATGTTGCTAGAGTTTGTAGAAGAACTTCTACCGACAGCTACCGATATTTTTCCCAAATAGCCCCGTTTTACGGTAGTTCAGATTTTTTACATGTTGTACCTAAGTATGCCATGAAGTAATTCAATTTTCGGACCTCCGAAAACCTCGGGATCATGGTAAAATCTATGAAAAACCAAGAACTTTTCGTACTTTTATTAGTTTTCGACACTTTTTTCCACCAAGGACCTTTGCTACGGTAAAAATCACTATGTAGTTATAAGAAGACTAAATTTGCAACAAAATGAAAGTAATTTGGTTATGTTAGACTAAACAGCTTTTAAGATACAGCTGTTCTAAGTTTGCTAAATTTCCATATAATATATATAAATTTTTCATAAATTTAACAATGGTCCGGAAGATTTTGGAGGTCGAAAGATTGGGTTTGACATTACTACCTACTTCATCACCTACAACATAAAAAAAGAACTACCTTATTTGATGCAAGACAAAATGTACTAATTCCATGGACTACGTAATACAGAACAGGTACTGATGTAATGTAGTAGGTAGGTACCTACCTACTTATTTCTTTGTACAGTCAGTGCACTGTAATACCATGACTTACAAAGCAGGAGTGCGGTAAGGGGACGCTGGCTGTACTTACCTACCTATAACAAACCAATCCTACTCGAGCTATGTTTTGCAGTTAAAAATATTACTTACCTACAATATTAATAAATACTCACCTAGTTGCCTTTTGACCGTCACATCTTCACATTTCATAGGTATCAAACATAGATTACCACGTATAGTACCTGGGGGCCTAAAATGGCCGCTTTAGCAGAATCTTATTATGAATCACGTTAAAAATTTAAATTCTTAAAATGGACTTTATGTTAAGAATCATAAGGTCCATTTTAAGAATTTTAAATTTTTAACGTGAATCATATGAAGATTCTGCTAAAGCGGCCTTTTTAGACCCCTTGATCAGCTGATATTAGGTAGGTACAAACAAAGAGTATTTGACAGAAACATGACTATAGTACCCAATGTAACCGCTACACGTACACACTACCTACTCAGTCTTAGCAAATGCTACGCACGACTTTCAGACAAACCTACAATCTTTTGACGTACGTTCTGTAGACGTACTGCCTAAGCTAATGGCCGGCCACAGGTTGTGGCTTACGGACGCGGGTGGGTATTATGAAGCAAGTACTTATGTAATATAGTTGAAAAAAAAAGGCTACGCAGATGATGACAAAATCTACCTATCTACTCAAATCAGTAAGGTAGGTAGGTAAATTTTGAATCATTTGTTTTCTTTGAACCCACGTCTGTTGTAAATAATTATGTTGTTGAGTAATGATAAAAATCTTTTGAGTAAGTAATTATAAAAGCCAGTTATTTTTTTGCAAAAACTATTTTATTTAAGAATCCCTTTTTTTACTTATGTATCTCACAAAAATCCTTGTCAAGTATCAATTTTACATTGTAACTAGGAAGTTATTAGCACATCATCCACATATACGGAGAAGAAATATTAGGTAAGGGAGCACCGCGCGAGCTTCTTCTACCAAATGAGAAAAGAATCATCCAGTAACCACGGAGAAATCGGTGTACATACAAAAAGACGCTGGTGGAATACATACCTAACCTTTTTTTAGAAGTCGATTAAAAATAAGAAACAGCACGCTCTGTTTAGATACCGTCATTATGTAGGTACACAATAATCATAGGCCTACCTTTGATAATGCTACAGGTACAAAAATGTAAGATAAATGGAAGAAGAAAATGTAAGGACCGCCAGTCGTTTCTTATACCTAAGTACTATTGTTTGGCTTGGACCCCAGACGTGGTGAAAAGAAGAAGTGGTGAGAAGAAGGAAAAGAAAGCTTAAATCGTCCATGCTACATAGTAGGTACCTAACACATAGTAACACTTAAACATATTATTGGCAATAAATTCATAATATCAGTAAAATGCAAGTATAAAAACAATTAAGTATACAAAAATAACATCGTCTACTAGTTAAAAAAACTTAATACAAAAAATTAACCAACAACACGACAACATGAAGATGTAATGGAAAACTTAATACAGAACACCTAAAACTACCATAGTGCTGCATGGTGCTATTGTCCTTTGAATGGCACTGCCAGGGGTCAGGAGGGCGCTGTTCATCTTCTTGTCGATTACCTACACTAAAATTGTGCCATTTTTGTCAGATCAGTATGTAGCCACGTAGCCACCTGCACAGCTCTAACGTTGACAGGTCGCTGCTGAATAAACAAGATGGCGGTGCTAGTTACCCGCCATAAGTACCTTGCAGCACACTCAGAGTATACCTACTACTACAAAATTTAAAAAAAAGATTTCACGTAGTAAGTACAATGTGCGATAAAATGTTAGACTAAGTACCTTTGCATGCCGGAGCTACGCAAGTATTGCGTAAATCGATTTTAGATCCTGATTTTATTCCTGGGTTTTAATTGGCATCTTTATCGCACGTTGTAAGTAGGTAGATCGCTTCTGCCTAAATCTATAATTTGTGCTAAGTCATAATACTGCGGTTATATCTAGGAATACTCGTGTTGGCACGTTTAGTACCAATAGTAGCTACATGACGGGGACGTACAGCATCGGTAACAGTCGTCGGTAACGCATTACAATGGAGAAAATCTATATCCTATACCTACAATACAAGTGTTGCCACCCGTAATTCAAAATACAATAATTTTAGCTAATTTAGTCCTGTGGCTAATACTTTTGCTTTGCCTAAAAAGATGGAAGCCAAATTTGTTTAATATTTGATTAATACATAGATAGTTCATGAACAGATATTTCTTATTGCTTTTTGAAAACTGGGTTATTTTGAAATTGAAGCATTTTCATAAAACAATGTGATTACTTAACAGTAATGCTGCGTTACCGTTACGTCTGCTTTCATTTTATATATGCGAAAACGTACACATATCTACCTAAACTAAGTCTCATAAGTATCTTCTTTACATCAATAATTTGGACGTTAACGATTCGAAAAGCACGTTCACATGATTCTCAACTCAATTCTCTTTACTATAAAGATCACTTTCTTAAACGTTAGAGCCACAAAAATAATCTAATTGAAAACGTCAAGTCGCCGGTTACGTTCGGCCCTGGTGGACCCTAGTTCCGCTAATGGACGAAGATCTAAGCTAACGAGTAGATGGTACTAGTTACAACAACCGGTAGGTCCACATGGACAGCGGGTTCTGCAGCAGCGCGAGGTGCGGCGGCTCCTTGCCGCCCACCAGCAGCAAGTGCAGCTGAGTCTCTCCGTTCCTTGGCACACTCCTCGCGCGGCGCTCGCTCAAGTCCTGGAGTTCTATGTCTCCTGGACCTACGCCAGAATCTGGAGTTAAAGCGGCTCCTAAATTCCTCACATCGGGACCTAAATAGTGAGGATTGCTGAAACCGATCGAATGGCCAGACAATCTGTTGACTCGCTCAGCGCTGGCATAGTCAGAGGTGGATAGTTCTGCGTCTCCCTCGTCAGTTATTATGGTGTCTTTGGTAAACCTAACAGACGCAGACTTGGGGATGCTGACCACGGTGACCTTGCCGTCAAGTTTGACAGACGGTACATCTCTGCTCTTGATGTTGCTTATTTCTCGCTTCATGTCTTCTTCCTCTTCAGAGTCGAGGTACACAAGCTTCGTAGCTTCTACTGGAGACAGCACGGGCGTGGGAAGAATCATGTCGGCGAAGTCAGGGACAGAGATCGGTTCTCGAGACATATCTGATCTATATTCAATGATGTCACAATCTCGAGGGCTCTCGTCTCCATCTGCGGGCTGTCTCTTGTCGATGACGTAAGCGGAGTAGGACTTGGAGAGCGCGGCGGCCTCCTGCCTCACGAGGCTCTCCGTGGAGTCGCGGTCCCCGGCCAGTGCGCTGTAGGAGCAGCGCGCCGCCTTGCGGCTGTGGAAGGAAAGCTTGGAGATCTCTTTGAGTAGACTGGCGGGAGGCTGAGGGCGCGTGAGCTGCGGCGGGCGAGCGTCCTGCGAGCGCTCCGCCGGCGCCGAGCGCACGCGCGGCGGCGCGGCCGGTATCAGTAGCGCGCAGCAGTTCACACGGGACGACGGCCATTTTATACTTTGCATTATTCGTTCCCAGGTTTCTGTTGCTGTAAGTTAATAATATACGTGTTAAACAAATTGTTTCACGCACAGGACACTTCGAGGATGATTGCACTTCGTTCAGACGTGTCTTACCGAAATGAAACCTCCAGAGCTCGTTGGTGGAGTGTCCCTGCGTCTCGCCGCCGAAGATGTACAGGTGTGCGCCGGCGCGCAGCCCCGCGTGCCCGCTGCGCGCCGCCGGCGACAGCTTGGCGGGCGTGCGCACCTGGCTCCACACGCGAGACACTGCCAGTAATAGACAAACCAATGAAAAGCAGGAAAGAAAAAAAGTTAATAAAAAACAAGCAATGAACTATATTTTGTATTTTTTTTCAAAATTTTAGGCTCAGTAGTTTCGGAGATCAGGGGGGAATGGTCAATTTTCGTCTTCTTTCATGAATAAAATCAAAACTATTTTACCTTAATAACAAAAATATATTTGAGATCCGCATAGCGAGCCCTTTCATTTGATATATTATATGACACAGTAAGGTTTGCAAAACTTTTTTTTGTTAATTTCTTATTTTGTCCCCTGAAAAATGGCGGTACTCACTGGTATCGTAGTACCAGAGGTCGCTGCAGTCGCGCAGGTCGCACTGGCCGCCGTGCACGTACAGCCGGTTGTCGTGCAGCGCCGCGGCGTGCCGGTGCCGCGCCGGGCCCGCGCCCAGCGTGCGCACCTGGTGCCACGACGACGAGTCTGGAACACGAGCATAGCCTACGAAAACAGCTATAGCAACGCGCCTGTATTCCTCGAAGGTTAGGTTACACACTTTATTGTAATCAACTCGTCCTTACTACAATTTATTGCTTATCCTTTTCTTCCATTTTTCTCTATTAGTCGTCACCTCATAATTCCTTTCTAGCCATATTATCCTTCACACGGTCCATCCATCCAGACTCTGAACTGCTACTGAGAAATTCGTAATAGGAAACACCCTAACCCTTTACCCAATCTGGGGATTATACCAAACGCTCAGCAGTGCTGGTGCTTGTGAAGGTGCATATATGCGACCTGGGACCTGGGAATATAATACTGCTTGCTATGCCTCTAATATATTACTTCCCGACTTAGAAAGCGAGCCCAGGAGCTCATGTTCAACAGTCACGCTTACGACCATCAGACCAACGAAGCAGGCAGATAGAAAGATATGAACTAATATGAACTAACGTGAACTAATATGAACTAATATGGTTAGGTATTAAACTTCCCCCACCGTAATGAAACGCCCAGAGCTCATTGGTGGAGCCCCTGAGGTCCTTGTAGCCTCCGTATATGAGCATGCAGTCTTTCAGCGAGTGCGCTGAGTGGCCCCGGCGGCCGCGTGGGCCTAGGGCTGCGCCCCGCGACTCTCTGCAGCTTCTCCGCCTGAGTGTCGAGCTCGACGTATAGCCCGACTGGCCTGGGAGTTTGCGCCATATTTTTGTCTGAAATTTTTTTAAAACATCCCAATCAGCCAATAATGTTCCCACTTCTAGGGTTGGGATAAAAGCCTCCTCACTGTGAAAGGACATGTACCATAAACCACCTCGCGGGCCCAGGGAGGACTGCGGGTTCATAGATGACACATGTCTTAGAATTTGTGAATTGTGGCGAACCCCGAGGCCGCGACAAGTCGCTACTCTTACCACTGGCAAAACAGGGGATTACACATTAATAACATGTGGGTAATCTGTTCAACGAATCATATGGTTTTAGTAAGGGTAGGTACACCTAGTCAACAAGTTATCGAGCTAACGATATCGCTTGTACGCTTGACTTTAGGAACTGTTATCAATTAATTTGTAGTACCTACATGTAGAAAGTTAATGATATTTTTTTCCCCAAATTTCCTTTTACGTAACTGTAGGTACGTACTCCTTAACCTACATAGATGACGAGAAGCGATATCAAGCCAGTCGCGTGCTCCCGGACTCTTGGGCCGTTGGGTCTCGACCCAATAAGTGCAACACGACAAATTATTGTGCACGCGAGCTTACGCAAAGTACCTACAAGTACCCATGTACCTAATGGTGAACACTTCAAGGACTGTGTTCTAAAGGGGTAGGTATGTTTCAAGAGGTTTGTTTGGAGCCGGATTGAGATGTCACATTACACAAATGGTCATTTTTGTATAAGTAGGTAACGTTAGTACTTATACAATAGTAGAGGGCGTCAAAACGTGACCTTTGATTGATTTAGTGTTTTTTCATCCCCCCATCTCGGAAAGAGTATTTTCACCTCAGCACCTCAAACAAGCAGGTTTTGCTGTTTACAGACAGTGAGCAAAATTCGATTTTGCTGCGAGCGTGAGACAAAGTAACTTTTTAATTTTTTTTTTAAATACCGACAACTGTGCAGGTCTACTCACTAAATTCGAAAGATTTCATTTTCACTTTGTTCTGTCACTTTCATTTCGATACGAAAAAAGCGAGAGATAGGAACAAGTCGATTCGAAATTCGATTTTCAAATTCCATATCTAGTAGGCCCAAAAAAGAAACAAACAATAAAACGTTCGGATACCGATATTGTAAATCGATAACCGTAATATTGCGTGTTTAGGTTGTAAATGAAAAAATGTTATATTTCGAATAATCGAATTATATTTTTTTTATCAAGATCAAGAATGTTAAAGAAAAAAATACGAAGTTTATCATGTATCTACTTATTTATTTTTCGTAATAACAATCTTTAATATTGAGACAGAATACCGCGAGTGTAGTTTCAGAACGCATTTTAAAAAAATAGCGGGGTTTAAATTTTTATTGTTTTGTACGCTAGCAATGATTAACTCAATGTTTCTAGCTACAAAGTACAATAAAATTTGGATAATAAAGTAATAATAACAAATTAATATCAGTGAGTCCAGTGAAGAAGTCTGCTATTTAACTCCCGAGGAATTGAAGCATAATGTAAAAAATGTAGAATTAAGTTTCCTGCCTGAAAAGTCTCGCTAAAAATATCTAAAAACTTGTGAAATTTTTAAGCATAGCTCCAGTGTTACTTTTTATTTGCAAAACTGCAACCATTTTACTTTTAACTTTTGATATTGTTTAAATGTGGTCATCATCATCAGCCTATTAACGTTCCCACTGCTGGGACACGCACGGCCTCCTCTTAATGAGAGGGAATTGGCTATAATCCACCACGCAAGCCCAGTGCGGATTGGTAGATGTCACATGTCTTCGAATTTTTGGTTCTAGGACATGCCGGTTTTCTCACGATGTTTTCCTTTACCGTTTTGAGAGCAGTGGTGATGAAATAAATTACACAAAGTCATGCGCCTGCCTAGGTTCGAACCCACGACTTACTATTCGTAAGTCGGGGGCGCCACCACTGGGCCACCGCTGCTCTCATGTGTCTCATAGTGTGGTGTTCTGATTTAATTTTTACCATGTTGTTTTTTTACCTTTAGGTATATGTTCTCGCTGCTGAGGTGAAAAGTTGTATGTGTTACACGAGACCAAAGTTATTTGCACCTCGTGTCTTTGTATCCCTCGCTACGCTCAGGATTCTAACCTAGAATCACTCGCTACGCTCGTGATTCAACTATAGAATCCTTCGCTTACTCGGGATTCAAAATCAACACTCGCAGCAAAAACCCACTTTGCTCTCTTGTTGCACAAATAACTATTTTGCTCTTCGACATCTGAGTGCAAAAGTCGTTTTTATCCTCTAGAGGATAAAGTAAATTGAATTTAGAACATCGTGTGCACTAAGTTTGTGAATTCAAAACATCATTAAACCTATTTACTTCTACCTCCATGGTGCCGAATTTATCATAGGTACAACCTTTTTTAATTTGTTAAAAACTCAGACTCGGAACCTTCTTGGTGTACTTTTATAATTTGCTTTGCGCGCGCCATTTTCTTGTCAGGTCAATTGTTAAAACCTTAGGTTAAAAACAAGTGAAAAACGTAAAATAAGTGGTTTTGGCGACGAAGAAGTTTATTTGACGCCAACAGAATTGACTGAAACTGTTAATAATGCGCAAATGAGCTTTCTCCCTCAACAATCACGCGAGAAGGATTTGAAACAGTACGATATTAAAAAAAATGAAAAAAAATAGGTAGAAAATGCCCAAGGCATTAAGTCCGCCTTTGTACAGTTTTTACTTGTGCATAAAGTTTTAATAAATAAATAAATAAATATTACACTCAACTTAACTAACTGTAGCAACGTTACTTTAAATTTTTCTTAATTGTACCAAAGTATTATTTGTTATAATTTAAAGATTATTCTGTAATACTTACCTACCATAATGTAGTAGTTAACACCTAAACTGAAATAAAAGTATCTTGTGATTGTAAATGTTTTTTTTTTTTGCATTTAGTAATTTCCTCGCTGAGGTGGGATGAAAAGTTACGTGTTGCACTCGAGTGCAAAGATTTTTCACCTCGTGCTCTTTTGATTCCCTCGCTAACGCTCAGGATTCTAATTTTTGAATCACTCGCTGCGCTCGTGACTCAATTTTAGTATCCTTCGCTTGCTCGGTTATCAAAATTGAGCACGCGGTTAAAAAGCAACTTTGCACTCTTGTATAACAAATAACTATTGGCCCCGACTTCTGAAGCTAAAGTTATTTTTCACTTTTTTGAAAAAAGTTTTTTATTTTTCAATTTTTGGTTGTTCACATGTGCTTACCCCTTCACAGCGTTATGAACTGGTGTAAACAATAGACAGACATGAGATTTCAGCAATCCCAGTCCATTTGCTATCATTTATTGAGGAGTTCCGTTGCCTATCTCCGAAGTCCTAGAAAGTACTCTTCCAAAAACTACCCAAATCGCTTAACGTTTGCCTATAAAATTTGAAGAGTTCTCTCTATTACTTCAGGATCCCATCATCAGATCCTGACTTGATGATCAAGGGACCACCTGGGAAGTATACCCTTTCAAACAAAAAAAATATAATCGAAATCGGTCCAGCCATCCTCGAGTAATCGAGGAACATACATAAAAAAATAAAAATAAAAAACAAGGTTCCGACGAATTGAGAACCTCCTCCTTTTTGAAGTCGGTTAAAAATAAAATAAAAAAAGGTTCCGACGAATTGAGAACCTCCTCCTTTTCGGTCAAAAAGACTTAACGAAGCCGAAAGGCATTTGTTCTCCCCGTCATTATGATCATTTTTAGGGTTCCGTACCTCAATAGGAAAAAACGGAACCCTTATAAGATCACTTTCTTGTCCGTCTGTCCGTCTGACACCACCGATTCTCAGGAACGGGTGGACCTAGCAAGTTGAAATTTATACCATAATATACTGAGGTCTTTACTCCCTATTAGGTGTATAAAAATCAAGGACCTGAGTAAACATGATAAAAACATATGGGCAAATTTAGATTTTTGCGAAAACTTGTAAGTACCAAAATTTACCTTAATTTTCAACTTTTTTTTTATTTTTTGGACTTTCCCTTTACTTGTGCTGTAAGACCTTGCTTTTAACCAAAATTGTCAATTCTAGGTCAACCGGAAGTACCCTATAGGTTTTAGGTCGTGCACCTATATGGTTCCCGTTGCCCTAGGAATCACGAAATTTGGCAAAAAGCAAGATCTTACAGCAAATGTAAAGGGAAAAGGTCTGAAAACAAAAAAAAAGCGATTTTACTATTACAAATTTACTATTTGCGGTTTTAGCTATAGCCGTTTCTGGGGATCGAACAGCAAAGTTAAGTTTGTCCTTTAAAAAGTTTGTACAGAACCCTCGGTGCGCGAGTCCGACTCGCTCTTGGCCGGTTTTTTTGTTCTAGACCATACCTGGGAACCTTATAGTTACGGAGGTACCTATTGGGGGTCAAAGTTCCAACTCTTTGACAAGTTTTTTTTTAAATACATGGTTTTGTACCTATGATTTTTACTTTAAACTATTACTACTTATGCAATCCATTCATCAGCACAATGTTTTAATTGCGTTACATTGAGTCCTACCGAAAAACGTGGTTTTTCACCCCCAAAAAAATAGTAGATTATTAACCAAGGGGATAAAGCAGTGTCTTCTGTCGCGGGTGACGATTTAAATCGCGAGCGTAACGAAGAACTCGAGGTTTACTCCCGAGCGTAGCGAGGGTGTTAAAAACTTAAATCACGAGCGAAGCGAGGGATTTAAGACGAGTCCTGAGTGTAGCGAGGGATTTAAGTTCACCCAAGACTAAGACAGCTTTATCACCGAGGAAAATACTCTACTTTTCGTACCATTTGCGAAAAAATGAACACAATAATAATATGAGATAAGCATTTTAGAACATTAACTTATTTATAAAAATAAATTAAAATAAACTTAACGTTTACGTATTTGAAGAAAACAAAAACGCGGCAAATTCCTAGATTAATATTTTTTAGTCGGAAAAGCAAAAGCATCAAGCTCATACGGCCTCGTCGGTTTTCGTAATTTTATTTAATTATCATAACTGCATAATAAATGCGTATTCCTTTTTCAAAAAGATGTATAATGCTTTATATACGAACTCAATGGTGTAAACATAGATGTAGTTCAGTATAAATTTCGGTAAGTATTCCAAATTTAAATCACATTCTCCCCCTAGAGGATAAATGAAATTCAGTACAATTTTCTTTCCCTGTTTTTAACAGATTAAAAATGACTATTGGTATGTTCGCTTTTTGTGACATAGAGTGTCACTTTTGCAGCACTTTTGAGCAAGTGGTACGAAAAAGTCATTTTCCAGCAAACATTTTTGCATAGAGTTACTTAGTTTGGTGTAAGTTGTACAGAATGATTGGTTGACGGCTTCGTGAAGAGTCTGTTTACACCCTGTGTACTCGTATAGGTATACCTATGTGTAGGTTTTAGATAAGTTGATAAAGGTGACGATTCTGAAAGGTCACTGTAAAAGGTTAATAATCTTCAGATCCTTACAGATATAACTCCCTAAGTATAATAAATCATGAAGGCTCGATTTGCTTTGATTTAATTGTGGGCTTTGATTTAACGTGGTGAAGATCGAGAGTATGTCGACCAGGGTGGCGTACCTTATACTCAGAATATCTTCAAGATATTCGCTGAAGGTCATACAGGTCTACGCCCCGACTTCGGCACACCCCGACGACGAAGTGGAGACCATGTATGAGGATATTTCTAAAGCCATGCATGGTTCCAAAACTCACTTTACCGTTGTCATGGGGGACTTCAACGCGAAACTGGGCAAACGAGACGGGGATGAGCTGCAGGTGGGGCAATTTGGAGTTGGACGTCGGAATCGCCGGGGTCGCCAACTAGCTAGTTTTATGGAGAAGGAGGGCCTCTATATGATGAACTCCTTCTTCAGAAAACGTGAGCACACGAAGTGGACTTGGTAGAGCCCCGATGATGCAACTAGAAATGAGATTGACTTCATCATGTCTACCAAGAAGCAAATGTTCAATGATGTCACGGTGATCAATTCGGTGAAAACCGGAAGCGATCACCGCATGGTAAGAGGCACATTAAACATCAATATGAAGCTTGAAATATCAAGGTCTCGACTGATGAAGTCTACGCTCCGTCCAGCACAGATCCAGATCCAAAACCCCGAGAGCTTTCAGCTCGAACTCCAGAACCTTTGTGAGTGCCTAGGAAGCTCAGCGGACGAATACAACGATGGGTTCGTAGAAACTGTACATACGACCGGGTCTAAGTTCTTCAAGACACGTCGTACGGAAAAGAACAAGAAGCTTTCCGATCACACTCTCAAGCTCATGCAGGAGCGGAGTGAGATGATCCTGCAGTCTTCAGACAAGGCGTGTAAATACCGGCAGCTCAATAGACGGATCTCTAAATCCTTGAAGAGCGACCTCCGCCGCTTTAATACCAAGCGTATTAAAGTCGCGATTAAGCGAAATAAAGGCTCCAAATTATTTGCAAGAGATCTGGCTATTGGGCAGAGCCGGCTCACGAAACTGAAGACCGACGATGGTAGGATCTTATCCGCCAAACCGGAGCTTCTGAGGGAGATCGAGAGCTTCTATGGACAGTTGTACACGTCAACCAGTAAACCCGTTGTAGATCTAGCAAACGACCCAAGAGCTAGACTGACCCGACACTATACCGAAGACATCCCGGACGTCAGCCTGTACGAGATTAGGATGGCTCTGAAGCAGCTCAAAAACAACAAGGCACCGGGTGATGACGGAATTAGGGCCGAACTCCTGAAGGCAGGTGGAAAACCGTTACTTAAGGCCCTTCAGAAGCTGTTTAATTCCGTCATACTTAAGAGAAAAACGCCACAGGTATGGTGCAGGGGTGTGGTGGTACTCTTCTTCGAGAAGGGCGACAATGCCCGGTTGAAGAATTATAGGCCCATCTCACTTCTAAGCCATGTTTACAAGTTGTTTTCAAGAGTCATCACGAATCGTCTCGCGCGCAGGTTTGACGATTTCCAGCCTCCCGAACAAGCCGGTTTCCGAAAAGGATTTAGCACCGTGGACCACATAGTCAACGTGGCGACACTTGGGGGAGGCCTATGTCCAGCAGTGGACGTTTTTCGGCTGAAATGATGAAAATTGTGGGCCTAAAGGACAAGTAGTGTTACCTCTGTATTGTATATCCAAAGCGGCGTCTCGTTGGAGAGCGCGCCGGCCTCTCCGCCGAACACGTACAGCTCCACCGCGTGCGCGATGGCGCTGTGCTCCTGCAGTGAAGGCGGGGGGTCGCCGCGGCACTCCAGCTTCTCCCACTTACCAGTCGCTGGAAGGACATTCATTTATAAGTAGGTAAGGTACTATGATAGTGTAAACTAAGTAATTCAGTTGCTGAGTAATAAGTAGCAAGTCCATAGTTGTATTTATCTGGGTTGAGGACCGCTGCAGCACCAGCACGGTACAATATAAAAAGCAGGCATGATATTTTATACTTTCCCATAAAATGTAAATTAAGCCTGATTAGCAATAACACATTGCTAATTATGTTTAGTTTTACCATAAAACGTCAAGGAAAACCTACATAAAAACAAAATCTTTTCAATATTTCAATTTAATCTGAATAAAACAAATGACTCATTACGCAATCAGTGCCGGAAAAAGTCCCAACTCGTAATTAGCGTTTGAGTCTGTTGATGAGACTCGACCTAATTAACGCCCGCGCCAGTCGGAAGCTGCAGCAGGCGCTCCAAGGAAGAAAAGACACGTTTTTGTGGAGGACCCTCCAGCGAATGCTGACGACAGCCTCTTCGATTGATATGAAGTGCCGTATTTAGGTCGGTGTCCCACAAGGAGCACGATTCGGTTGACAAGATTGTTTGTAAGTAACTACATTGTAAATTTATATGCTGTGATAAGTAAATGTTTGTTCTATATTTAGAATGGAAAGTGCGGCGTAAATATGTGCATTTCAACCGAAGTAGTTTTTCAGTCATGCTGGATTTTAAAGAGGTTCTTTATTTGATTTTCTATACTTTCGACTTACAAAAACGTACTTACATTGATTTACACTGTAAATTTATCCGACATAATTCGACTTACCAAGACTGTATCTCCAGAAGTCCCTGAGCGGTACCGCGCCCCCCGCGCCGCGCCCGCCTAAGACGTACACATGCCCGCACAGCAACGTCGCCGAGTGCTTCGCCCGCGCACACGGCACCGCACGCCCGTTGCTGCCGCCGCACTCCACCGAGCTCCACATCTCATCTAACAAACAAACAGATAAGAAATAATAAACGCTCATACAAAGATATAAGGTCAAGCTTTATGTCTAGAGGACGTCGACTCTCAACTGAAACGACTTAGCAAATGCCGTACCTATAGTCATCAAAAGGGTTCTCTTTGTGAACCTAGATCGACTTTCCGCCTTTTCTCAGCTGAATAGGCAAAACCATCATATCATATTATTTATTGCACATGCTTTAACAGCATCAAAGGCAAAACCAAATTTAGTAAAATTGTATTTTAAACGAAATAGGTACTTATATGAAATTGAACGCTCCAAGACTTTCGTTAAAATAAACCACATTGCGTCTTTCCCTCCTCTGTTATCGAAAGTTTCCGACTTCAAAGTCGTGTCCCTTCGAATAAAATGCATTACTCCCCTTCAATGTGCATAAAAATCACCAACTACTCGTCGTGTGGGGTAGATGAAATGCTAGTGTCCCCCAGGGCTCCTCGCTAGGACCCCTCCGTTTCAACGTCTCTAAGTATTGCTTATTGTGAATGAATCCCTTCTTTTTCCGTGTAGGGACGTGTTTAGGAGTTATCGTTTACAATGTGTAAATATTAGTTAGTATCGGGAGGTTTTATTTGTTTGTGAGAGGTCACATAAATTACGATTGTCATTGTGTTGTGATTTGTTAATCTTTGATTGGAAAAGGTTAATTCATGAATAGGCAAAGGAAATTGTCAATTTCACTAAGTTTCTACATTTTATCATAGGTCTGTTACAAGACAACCTAACAGACTCACTCCATTCTGCATGCAATTAAATCCTTAATTACGTTGTGTTGCTCACAAGACCACACGATATTGTAAGTTGAATGCGTACTAAGCTTTACCTTTGTAGGTAGTAAGCCGCAGCATTAAATAGATTAAAACTTTGTAGAACTTAACAATTTCCTGAGTTGGCCGGCAGCCAAGCGTCTCATCTTGTAGCAAGTTCAATAGACCGATAACGAATGGTCGAGGGAAGGGGTTCGAAAAAATGGCTTTCTCGTCCTTATTGTCATGAAATTCTGCGAATTTTTCAAGCAGTAAGAAATTGTTACTGAGAAGTTTCATCTTGAGAAAGATTTCTATATCCACTCTTATTTCTTCTTCATTATTCTTGAAGATATAATTGAAATTACAACGCATTACCAGCGTACGTAACTACGTGTAACCAATAACGTTTAAATAATAATATTATAATTCCGGGCTCAGTATCAGATAAATTATATCCTTCCGGCCATAACATTAAACCCTTTCACGAGCCAAAGCCACAACCCTTCTTATATTAAGACTTATGGCTTCATAAATGTACGTTCATTTTCTAAAGGTTCGTTTATTCTTCTCATCAAATATTTAGCCCGATCGCCCTATAATTAGTCAGTGTGCAGCAACCCTTTGTTTGTGACGTGACTTGTTTGACAATTCAGCTCAGACCCCTGGACGTCGCCATGTTAGTACACTAGTCGGTAAAAAACAAAAACAGGGGAGATCCGGAGGGTCTCTCTACGGTAGTCGAGGGTGGATGAGCCGACGACCGGCGGTACACGCTTGTGTAATCAAGAGAGACATTGACGGACTTACCGACTTATTTGCCAAAACACATTTGGGTGACAACAACGTTGTCTCTCCGGATGGCGGTAAGGTTTTAAACGACATTTATTTCCACATTAATAAGTTTAAGATCGTTGGCAATGTTTCCAAGGTCAAAGTGAATGGCTGAAGTTTAAGAGATAATTTCAGGACTGCCATAACTTTAATGCCCTGCAGCTTGTTTCGCCAAGTTCAATTTCCAACGTATCACAACTTTGTTAAATTATTTCAACATTTTTGTGATAACTTCCTATTTTATTTTATCTTAGAAGTTTCCAGACACTTTGGGACAGTAGCAGCACTGATTTCCTTCACATTTATTTTTGCTGAATCACAACATTCCTGTTTCACAAGTATCTTATTGTTATAGGTCATCAGAGTTTATCCGGAGAGACCCCATTCCCTTGCAATGCAAACATTCCGCTATGCTCAGCTCTTGAATGGCCTGTAAACAGCGCGGTCAGAGTGGGGTGAGAGCTCCCGAGAGGGCATTACCTCGTCTCGCTAGCTAACAAGTGCGGCATTGACGGGTTAATCGAGAGCCTGTGCCCTGCCAGCGGGTTAGAACGAACCCGACGTAAGGTACACGTCGACACGATGTAAGGCATACGTAGGCACTACGTAAGGCACACGACGGCAGGTTTGAAAAGCGTTTGAACAAAGCTAGGCCGCTTGTGTACGTGGACGATGTTATTGTTTACTTTCATGACGATGCTAATGCCGGCAAAAGGGCCCGATGTAAACTGTTTATATAAACGCTTCGAAATCTGTTGGTGGGACACCGGTAAATTGTGTTTTAGAAGATAACGAGGAAGGTGAGCTTCCGTGTAGCTAGCATTATTAAGCCAGTTTTTTTTGTGTTTAATTTATTTTTATTTCTAGAATAAATCAATTTGATTATTGTATTTATAGTAATACTAATAATATATAAAGAGGAAAGATTTTTTTGTTTGTTTGTACTGAATAAGCTCCGAAACTACTGGACTGATTTTAACCATCTTTTCATCAACAGAAAGTTAAATTACCAGGAAGTAACATAGGCTATAAATTATATTAATCTTCTTCTTAGCGTGTCGATAGCAATCTAAATTGTGTCGGCCCAGAACTGAGCTACTACTTTGGCGCTTTCGGTAGCCTCTAGCACGAAACCCGTAGTTTCGGCCGAAGTAACTGGCGTTTCCTACTCCGTATCACTTACGGACATAAGACTCGTTAGGGGCCCGAACTAAAACTGAATGACAACTCGATTGGTCATGTATCCTTACTCTCGATGTGTTTACAAAACTCATGAATTCTAAAATATTAGGGAGTAGGTTAATTTCAAAGTTTAAAGCTACTTACGGACAGGCTCCGTATCTTCGTTGACGAACTTGAGTGTAGGCATATGTAGTGAACAAACAACAGGACACGCAGGACACGATATTAAGTGCTTCATCGTTTGTGGAACAGCACCACATTTACACTCCAGGGCAGATTCATTAATAAATCTCCATCTGAGCAGGTTTTCCTTTCTGCAGCCAACCTGGTTCCGGAGTCTATTTAAAGACTTCCAGGTCAGCCATGGCAACTCATGTCTAGGTGGGAGATTTTCAGAAGGTGGAACGAATGGGATTGGTAAGGATGCACTACCTCGCCATAGCTTTAGTCTTTCCGTGTAGCGCTCGCCACTGAGTGGGGTGATACACTTCAGAAAGCTGTTTCGACTTTTCGGCCTTTGCCACACGAGGGCATTTAGGTGTAAAGGGTGTCGTGTGTCTGAAACCATTTTGGCTCTTTAGAGCTTTCGCTAGAGCTTGCCACTGTTCTGCAAACTTCTGGTGGCGCTATTCCTGCCAGTGGGTACAGCATCTGTACCGGGGTCGGCTTAAGGCAACAGTGATGATCCGTTTGATTCAGAGCTGTATCCACTAACTTTGCATGGGCTGAAAGGCTCCACACGGAGCACGCTGCCAGCGCAGTAGTCCGCAAGACCTGAGGCGAAGCACCCCACTTAGAAGAGACAAAAGCCGCCGTAAGAGACTTGCAAATTAGCCGAGCTATCACAATTTTTCCGGAAGAAGTCGCAGGCGAAGTGCTAGTATATTATAAACAGAAAGCAGTTTTGTTCTGGTGGTAAAAAATAAGATAGACCGTAATAAGAAATCGAGCACACTTTACCAGTAGAAGATGTCGCTCTGAATAACTCAATTTCCGGAATCCGGAGTCCGGAGCGCACATTTCTAACTTCGTATAGGTAGCCGTCGGTTCAAGTTACCATAGCTATGCAGAGATATCTCACTTTCGGGACTATTAAGAGAATGAGATATTTTGTCTTAAATAATAAATGTTACTTCGGAACATGTCTCCATAAATCATTGGATACTTCCGCAATTTTTGTGAGAGAGCCACACTGAATTACGACCTCCTTCGACCAAACTTATGAATGAGTTCGAATAAATTGATTCTTTCTGTTTGGGGATCTTCTGGTAATTCGTCAGTGGCTTACATCCGGGGAACCTCTTAACTTAATACTCTATACCTATATATAACAAATGATTGCCACTTATATCATGACTAATGGGAGCTGGCGGAAGCGGATGGATCACGTTATAATAAAACAGATAGATATGACAGAATGAATGTGCGAGCGAACAAGGAAATAGCGCATGCCCAAATCATAGTAGGTATTATTTGACAAGTTATTGTAATTAAATGAATAGGTACTATATACATATAGACGCGGAAGAAAATATAAAATTTCACGTAGTATGAAATTGATAATATCGATCTTCACTGAAAAGCAGATCAATCATGAAACAAATATGGGATAAAAGCTGGAAAGATCAATATAATATAACGAGTAAATCTTACAGTGGAAGCTGAAGCTATGATCGTTCATGCAGCAATATGTCCTGATGAGGCTGCAATCAACGTAGATGGCCACGTTCCTTCTCTGGCCGCCGCCGCGCCATGAATACAGATCGCCCCAACTCCGCTCGCATAATATCCACATAAAGCAGTGGACGGCGCTGGGGTTACAATTAATTTGTCGTCTGCTGAGTATCAATTATTTTGCTTAGTTCAATATAATATTATTATTTAAATGCCATTAAGTACCTACGAGAGAGAGATCGAATACCTAGATATGTTTGCTTTGTATGCGCTCTTTAGGTAATTTATGTACTCTAAGCAGCGTACAATAACGCTCAACGTAAGCTTATCTATTCCTTCATCAGCATTATTTTGAAAGAAAAATTGCTGTCTTAGTTAACCACTGGTTTGATAATCATAAAGGACCTTTGCTACATCCCAAAAATCTCTTTAACACCATCAACATAGCTGGCTTTACATTCTCCAGCACACAAAGGACCGTCATCTTTTATCATTTCTTATCTTCTGCGTCCTTTGTGCTTGTCGGCGTCGTCCCTCAGTTCATAGATCACGACATCAACAGAGGCCAGAG
Source organism: Xestia rhomboidea (assembly GCA_963853795.1). Taxonomy (NCBI): domain Eukaryota; kingdom Metazoa; phylum Arthropoda; class Insecta; order Lepidoptera; family Noctuidae; genus Xestia; species Xestia rhomboidea. The sequence continues at coordinate 19,883,252 of OY970772.1, forward strand.
CGTCGGGACGCCGTGACATCGGCGTCGTTATCTCGAGACGTATCCACCTTATACCGATCAATACACTCCAAAATGGGTAGCTTTGTCGATCACAAGGTTATGCCTTATGCGGAAATACATTGAGTGAGGCATGACGTTTACGCGAAAAAATTTTTTGGCAAACTTGGAACTTTTTAAGTAGGTAATTAGTTCATCTTCGTGATCTTCCTCAGTGTCTGTCGTGAAAAAAGGTGGAGTTAAAATTAATAAATGTCTGAAATTGCCAACAGGCCCTCAGCAAGCGTGGTTTCTGAATGAGAAGAGGCCTTTACCCTTTTTAAATCTAACATGATTCTGACAGAACTAGGTATACATTTATTAAGATTGGCGACAGCCACTCTGCTCGTGTACTCAAAAAGTCAACATTATTTATTTGCGGTTAATGTGGTACAAAAGGTGGTAAAAATAACTTATACCTCGTGCTGGCACGGGCAAGGAAGACAAAAAGACTTGTCGCTGTATGTCACAATAGTTAGGTATTCGTAGTTACATTAATTATCCTGTTCAGTTCGAAATACTGAGGAAAACGCAATATTAGTGATCGATGGGAAAACGGGCAAAAAATCTTAACAATTGCAGTTAAGGTGGATGCTCCAGGGTAGCCAGCGAAATTCAATTTTTTCAAGGTCAAAATCATTCCTCGACCTTTATGAACTCAGAGGGTTGTATCGATGATTTTGATGATTGATGATGAGGATGATTTATAATTCTGTAACTACATACGTCTTACAGTCGCGAACAATATTTTAATCAACTTACAACCTGGCACTGGTCTACAAATTGCAAAAAACGTAAGAAAAATTGAATTTCGCGGGCTAGCCTGACGATTTTACCTTAAGGCGACTACAGAAGCTAAATTAGCAACTCTATTTGTGGTGGTTCAAACTTCGTTTGAAATACTGTTAGAATAAAGTTCAATTCAGCTTGCACTACAAAGTGGTTGTTATTGTTACGTCAGTCACTGCGGGCCGAATAGTGCGAAATGAGTGTTTTTTTGCGATTTACAAAAAATCTATTGATTGGACTAAAAAATAAAACACTGATGCTAATATGTTGCTTGTAGAATTATTTGCCAATAAATCAGAATGATCGCATGTATTTTAGTATGGTTTTCACTCGTTAAAAGAAATTTTTAGAGATAAGTTTGTGATTTTATTTTTATAGGGTAAAATTAGTTGTATTATGTTTTCAAAACACTATCGCACTAGCATAAATCCTGAAGAATATCATATATTTTTCTGGTTTTGTTTATTGCCGTGAATCACATGCTTTTTTGCATTATAATTCTCGCGTTTAGCTCCTGTAGTCCTCTTAAAAAACTGACAAATACCAAATTACCGACGTTGCTTTTTGTTATTTCTAAGCTTGCCTTGTTAGTATTCGTCAAATCTTGGAACCCAATTTCAGACCGTTCCCCCTAATCGATTGAGCTGAAATTTTGCACACACCAATTTTTTTTTATGACAAAGAAATACTTAACTTACTGCAGCCAGGATTGTCTCCTCACGAAAGAACTCTTCAATCTTTAATAGCGCGGTCATGATACTTTGTATACGCGTTCAATTTTGATAGATAAAGATGATTTTTAACATGACCTCATCCTGCAGCCAGGTTCCTCTCCGCTAAAGGGAACTCCTTAACAGTTAACGGCACGGATACGAAAACTTGTAGACTCGTTCATATTTGATGGATAATCGTGAATTCTATCATGACCTGATCCAACAGCCAGGATTGTCTTCTCACGAGGGAACTCCTCTACGGTTAATGGCGCGGAAACGATTTTTTTTATACGAGTTCAGTAATTACGACAATAAAACTAAAAAAGAATGGTAAAGGCAAAAGAAAAACTATACGCGACAAGCTTTTATGAATGCTTTCGTTTTCATTTACGAAAAGGTTTATTTTCTTCTTTTCAGTGCATTTTATAAAAGCTTATTTTTAAAAAGGTTTTTTAATTGATAATTTTATTTCTCATTCCTGCTTATGACAGCACGTGTATAATGTTTCTCCGAGTAGCAAGTGCTGCCTCGTTGACCTTTGACCTCATCCTCGGGTTAGGAAGCACGTCACGCCGCGCGCCGTGTCTGGAGGGTGTTAGCAGAGTGAGCGATTGACACGCGATGCTCACTTGTCGACACTTTCAAGTCACACGTGCGATCGTATGCTAGATGCTTGGCAATATGTTTACTTTGTTTTCATGTTCCTGCCTTTTTGAAGCTATCTCTCAAGTTCCAGACACTGTTAGGGAACAGCCTCTGGAACTTGCTTTGAAAGATAAATACGCTTCGAAAATAAGTCAAAACACCCTTTAATTAGGGGATTAAGGGCTCAGCAGTAAGTACGGCGGACTGTGTAATATGATTGATAACAGTTGTTCGCGACGAACGTCACCAAATCCAAGTGTACATAGTGTTTTTACCATAAACATATAGAGTCAGTGATATGGGCAATAACAGTGACATGTAAATGAGTGAAACAGTGCATTAGAATAAGCAAAACAGTCATTTACGTACGCGCTAGACTCACATGTACTCGCAAGTGGAGCTTTTAAAGTAATAATTTAATGTAATCCAGGTAGCCTAGGTTGCGACCTAGGCCTGGATATAGTATTTTTGTTTAGAACAACTTAGACCCTTCAGGAAAACCACTTGCAGAGAATGTGACAGTCTAACGCGTCCATCTTCATTTTAACGTGTAAATTTCGTCTAACAGACTGACAGTTGAAGGATCATTACAGGCTGAAAACCATAGACTCGTAACTAGAAACAGTAAAACTCGATAGGTCATATACTTTCCTAGTATATGGCAATTATATGCTTACGGTCTCAATGACGGTTTTCATGAAAACTCAGCTGAAAAGATCCTTCAATCAGTCAAAATTAGAAAGATTGTATAGTTTCTAGTTTTATTTGATTACAGACAATAAAGATAATTTTAATTTTGTACCAGTACATAGGTAACTGTACCTAATAACTTGTGTTATCTTGAATATGATCAGATATAAGCACAAAGTTATATTTTTGTTAAAATTGTTAAAATTTATAAAGGAATTATTTAATAAAAAAATCCAAAATCAGGAAGCGATTCATGGCCCTCGTTACAGTATAGTCCCGGGGTATAATAGAGACCCAAAATTCAGACAGAATCGTAGTCATCAGTACGGCAAATATGCCTCTATAACAGTGAACAAACAGTAAAAAGTAGTGCGGAGAAAGTCCTGAAGTTCCGAATCGCTTCCTGAACAGTTATGAAAGTTTATCAGTGTTATTATTCCCAGTAACCCCCTTTCCCAAGTAACAATGTCTGAGGTAGCCTGAACCTACAGGTGTAGGACGTCAGCGCCGTCTAGGAGCGAAGAACACGTGCGCACAGTGCAGTATACATAGGCACATAGTCTGTTAGGTACACGCATACATCCTCGCGCCCAGCGATCACGCCCGTCCGGCACAACAGTGGTCTACCATACGGAGGCTTCTGTAACAAACACTTATTTACGTTTGCTATAAAAGCAGAGAGGACCATAAGGATTGGTGGTGAAAAACAAATAACAGCTCGCAAATGAAACTATACGAAAGGCGATCATCACATCATCATTTGTCAAGTTTAGTCTTGGTCATGTAAAAAATGTGTGAAATACTCTGAACTTTGGGACGTACTTGTTACGTACTCTAGTAGGTAATAGTTTCAAATAGATTCCGCAGTAATTGTTTAGAGTAGACGCTGACCTAAATATAGCGAGGAAAAGTCTGAGATTTAAATGTAAATATGTAAGTACATACTTTGTAGGTCGCAAGTAAATCCTGGGTAAAATATACCCGGTTTAAGAGGGTTGGTTCAACAAGCATTCAGAGAGTTTATTTAAAATAATAGAGCTTTGTGTAAGATGAAACGACACTGAGAAAGATCACGAATTCTATGGTAACGGAACACCACGCCTGGAATCTTTAAAGGGTTAGGCAGAGGTGTATCTCACCATTCACATTCTACAAGTTATGTTTACCTACGTCCCATGTAATTGCATGTAAATGCATTACCATGAGCCGGGCGCAACTCCGGGTTGTTAATGAGAAATAACCTAAAAACCCAATAATACTTTTCCTGACCCGGGTATCGAACTCAGGACCTGTACCATTTGTGACCACTACATCAACGAGCTAGCTACAATTAAGAAAATATTCATAGAAATGTAATAATTTCGCGGTTTATTTAACTTTTTGCATATTTTGCTGGCTTGGAGAACTCTTCACCTCTCGGGGACGCCGGAGGGACGCCGGAGGGACGCTGAGTAATCTTAATCACACCATTGATCATTTTGTGAAGACGGCTTCATTTCAATGTGCACCAGTTCGAAAACGTAGGCTGTCTGACCGCATTTTCTTATCATAGAAAAAAAAACCAGTATCCTTCATTTAATTTTGTAAGTGCTACCACTTACAAAATTAAATGAAGTGTACTGGTTTTTTTGGAATTTAGGTAGCAATATTGAATTCATACGGGGAAAATAACATTATTTCATATTCATCTAGAACGACGCTGCCCATAAAACTGTAATTGTTAATTATTATGAGTAGGTACATAGATCATTATGATGCGGTGGGTTTTTTTTACATTTTATTATACCTACAGGATAATGAAATGCATTATGAAAGAGAACAAGTCTACGTAGCTATTCAATAACACAACGGGACTAGCCGAAGGACTTGAAATGAGCCGAACATCATTTCCAAATATTTAACTCTTTCATCTTTCACCTAAACACCTCAGATGGCAGTATACATGTGTTCCTATCAATACGTTTTCATAACATATGATATTATATCGACAGCGCCGAGGGGTGTCGGCAGACAGGCAGCAGGGGAAGCGCGCAGGAGGGGAGCCCGCCAGGGGTAGCAAATTGGATTTGGCGCGCAATAGTTACGTACGCCTGCTGGAGAGGTGTCGCCAGGCTTCGAACAATCAGAGGGGAATAGTCTAGCTAGTCATTTTAAATACTTATTAAAAAGGCTAGCCGGCGGCTCCCATAGGTTCGAGTCACAGTTATTTATGTTCGCGCACAACAGTCAAACTGTAGCTTTTGCAATGTGACCTTACACAGGCATTTTACAGTTATAGTTTGTATTTCAGTTTCATCGTCTGACGGAAACACCTGTAGGTATAATTCGACTAACCATTTATTGACTGGAATTCAAAGCGATTTATATTCCATTAACAGGTATCTTTCCTTATTTTCCAGTTAGTAGCTGCCGTTTTTTTTGTTATATTTTCCAGTCAAGACTGAAGACATGCTTTTTCAGAATCTTTTCTTATCTAAGCTAAGATTAGTTTCGCGTTTTCCACCAATTTCATCGCAACTTGGTTACATTATATCCCCTGTAGCTGTACTCCTAATACTCCTAAATAAATGATCCCGTCTGCCCCGGGTTACCGGCATCGCCCGGTTCGTAACAAATGCTGTTCAGTGGCTGGATCGCTGTCTCAACCCGGTTACATTGCATTCAGGGATTATGTTGTCAGCTGGGAACGAACGGAACTGGGCGCTATTGTGTACTTACTTGTATGCGTTAAATTTGTATTTTCATATATTCGGTTACGACTGAATATATGAAAATATAAGTTATAGCTACAGATAAAGATAAAGATAAAGATTTGTTTATTTGCAAAAACATGTGTAGATAATATACATGGTATGATGCTTATTATAGGTGTTACAGGATATTCTTGGGCACAACATGTTTGACCATGACTGGTGTACAAATTAGGTCAGAAGACCATTAGATTTCCAAACAAAAAACAAAAAAATATACAAAGTTAAATAATCTAAAAAAAATGAACAATTGACATTAATATTAAATAAAAAACAACAAACAATTGGTAAATATTCATGCGATTCGAAATAAATAAACGAATTCAGTCAGTAAATCAAAGCGATTTGTCATTTAAAAATTCATTGACATTATAATAGGCTTTTCCTGTCAGTATTTTCTTTAATGTTTTCTTAAACTGGTCTGTATTTAATTTTTTTATACAGATAGGGATATTGTTATAAATTATCGGTGCTCTGCATACAACGCTTTTATACATTAGAGCTGTCTTAGCTGGCTGAACACGCAGTTTACTATTATCCCGGCGGTTTCGTTACAGCTACAGCTATAGCTAGGTTTAGTTAGAAACTTCGTTAAAAAAGTGCAAAACTTACGAGTTTGCCACTTATGGCATGGTAGGAGATTGTGAGCTGTTTTTACTGCGAAGGAAAGTTGGCCAACAATATTAATGACTAGCATACTTTCATGCTCCTAGCACAAATGTTCAGATTTATGTAGGTCGAATACTGCCACCATAATCGGTGGACTGTCAGTCTTTGTTAATAGCCAACCCTCATCCCACGCAAATTAAGATGGATGAGGATCGCCGACTATGATTAGTCATAGATAACCGTTGTTTTATACAATAACTATGTAGGTATCAACATAAATTATTCTGAGGCATTTTTGAGTCGGTGACGTGGATTTTTCTGAAAAAAAATGAGTGAAGGCTGAAGGGGAGAATAGAAAACAAAAGTGTCGTAACAACACTTTTAAGCGCAGGAAAAATGATTAAATATGTCGACGAAAAGCAAGGAGAAATGAATCGGAATAGACAGTAGACCCGCTCAGCCGTCTGTCTCCAAGTGGCGAGTAGTGAGCCTTTGTGTGACCACAATACATAGCTGCTGATGAGCAGGCCACAATGGACAGTCTGGCCATTGATGAGGCCACAATGGTCCGAGCAGATGAGTCGATACGAGCCGACATTGTAGCCCTGATCGGAGATAGCGCACGTTATTGTCAGTTCTAGCTGGATGGATGGTAACGACTCCTATTGGGTGACAATGAATTATATTGGATTGGATTTTGGAAGTGGATGACATTATAATACAGACTTTCAGCGGTGAACGAAAATCGAGAGCAAACGGTCCTATAGAAATTAGATCTCCATTTATTTGGCATAGTGAGATGAGAACGATTGATGAGAGTTGAGATCTCGCAAGTTCACAATATCTTCACATTATACGGATACAAGGAGAAAAATAGATGGCAAAGTTTTTACCAAAAATTAAATACTCCTGCTTGTTAACACAATCAAACAAACCAGGCCTGTTCTACTTTGAGTTTGACAAATCACCGCAAAAGATCTAGTTACGGAAACTTGTTATCAAACCGGCTGTCACAGATAAAGTTTGATCGTTGTGTTAACTGATCGTCCCCCTGTCATTCCCTGCGACCATGTCGCCCCCGGCCGTGTCTAGGACCACCCCGATGTTCCGCATGTTATGATTTCTATTCAGACAAATTGGGATAAACATGATTTAGCAGTTATAGGCGGTTGCCCCGAAGCGAATAAGCAGGAGAAAATGTTCCATAATTCGTGAAATTGAACGAGTATCCCCCGAGAATGCCGAAGTGTTTCCGTGGGTACATAGCAGTTAGGATTTCTCCGAACCATTTAGCAGCAAAGCCGAGTAGATTTGCTACGCACTCGGTTGTGTGGGTAATCGCAAATGGTGGCTAAGCTTTGGTTCAGTGCACATAGTGATTATTAGTCGCACTAGCTAAGCCACGTAGTAACACAAAGTATATTATTGTGGACGACACAGAAAAGCCGTTAACGGGATGCAGCATCAGTTTTCACAGTTTCCTAGTCAGTAGTTCCAGTCTTCCGCAAGTGACAACGCAATTTGAAAACGTTGTTAGATACTTCTCTGATGTGGACACGTATTCTTCAGTTATATCTTTATATTACGCTTAAACTACCTGATGATCGCTCCTTTTCAGCCTTGGCTGACAATAAGCAATAGGCCTGGATAATATTTTGCGCTAGTCATACAATCACCAATATTTTTTTATAAAAACTTGATTTACTCGACCTAATATGTACGGTTAAACTTGAGCTTTGAGGGCAAGTAGACCGAATGAGCCGATAACGACGCAAGCTATCTTCCCATTAGTCATTGCCCGACATCCGACCAGTGCCGACACCCGACAGCATCCAACTCGTGGACGGTCTACGGAAATAAGAAATTATCGCCGTTAATACATGGAGCGTACCGGCCCGGAAAACTGCGCACTAAAACTACTTATGACGAGTCATTTCCATTCCGGGATATTGAATCATTGGGCAGATTTAACAGCTTCAAACTGCAAAGGTGTTGTTTGCGACTCTCTTAAATGTGATTTGATCCCCATGTTATACTTTTCCCAGTCTTAAACGTTATCATCATCTCTCTTTTTAAACGCTCGCGTAGTCAATTAAGCCCGGTTGTGTTTAATTAGGGGCTCGGATGCGGTCGTTTTGCTACTGCTATTGCGTAGTTAGGTATATTGTAAGTATTTAGTATCTTATCGCTAATACTAGATAGATATCATAGATGGATCTGCTTAGAATTTCTGTGTAGATTTGGTATGGGACGACCGAATATAATAATAAACCGCCACAAGCAAGGATAGGATATGGTCGGTGATTAGGGTTTCTCTAAGACGATATCGATTATCGTTTAACTGTCTAGCCACCAAGACTGCAGTGCTAATGATCGTATGCTTTTGTCCTTTATTAAGTACAGTACAGTTTATAAATATGCATATCTCCGTGCCGTTGACCTTTCTCCTCTCCTCTCTTTCTCCGCTCGTGTCAGATTGCCGCCCAATGAGGCTCTAAGAATGAGAGAAGAGAGAATGCACCTTTATTTGCGCACACACTTCTGTACAATAATATCTGTCGCGTCGGTGGCTGATCGACGCGGTGACTAGCCGTAATTCGGTCAGGAGGACTATTACAAGCTTACTGTCCAATGCTAAGCAAACGACTGATTGTTTTGAATTTTTAATACAATTTAGTATTCTCTACGAAGAAGAAAGTAGGACAATCCAGCAGAATAGCTAATGAAGTCTTTGTTCCCGCTAGTCTGCTGCAAAATTCATAGAATTTGTCCTTGAGGCAGCTGAGCATCGGCTCAGTGAGCATAATCATAACGGTTTACGATGAGGCTGGGCCGTAACACAGCGGTGTAGGACAGTACACTGCGACTGGGAACACATAGCGGCAGAAGGTTCGTAATGAAATATGAGACGTGTTTTAATCTTCTCAGATAATATTCCTCGCTGTGAGTATTTTCATTACAATTTCACGAAATTAAACACTGTGCAAAAAAACTACATACACATAGTCGTAGCTCTATGATAATCTCAGTTATACGTTGTGTTTGATTTCTTTGCCCTGTCATACTCCTTGGTTAGGTTTCAGGGCTTTACATTATTTTATCGAGAGGAATCAATGAACAAGCCAATCGTTTGCGAATTTGCCTGTTATGGGTAGCACAGTGATGCAGAGACCAATTTAGCAATGGTAGAGTGTTTTGCATCGCCTTGCCTTTTGATAACCTTATAATTATAATTTTAGTGTAATAGGCGTGCATTACGATCAGATGTATGATTGCGGTCGAAGCAAAAGGAGTTTGTAAGGATCGTAACAGACGGCGAAGTTTATGTGTTTATGTAGGACATTTCAATTCTTATTGTTTACAAGTGAACCTTCTGCCCTGTACCTTTATTTTCAGCATCAGCTAGGTATAGGTACCTCCGGGGCTCTGCTGCCGACTTGGTAGACTCGTAACTTACGCCTGGACGCGTTGTGGACGGTCAAGGGTACGGGGCATGAGAGATAGGGAATTGTTTGCTGAGCTGAGAGACTGAATTATCGAGTTTCTTTCAAAATGGTGGATTTGGTACTGGGTCAACAGTTTGTGATATTACAAGTTACGATAAATAACATAACAGCCTGTATACCAGTAAGGATTAGACAAAGCTGTAAGGGGTGAGTCTCTTACCACCCTGCTACTAGACATTCCTGATAGAGAAACCGAATAACACGTTACTGCCCGATTTAGGAATTGAACCCACGACCACATGGTCAGCGGCAGCTCACGCTACCACTAGTCACTAGAGCAACAGACCAACAGACCAACAGAGCAACGGGATACAATAACACAAGTTGGCAAGAAATATGACAATGTTAATGTTTATGTCAATCTGTCACCACAACCATACTATTGACAAACCTTTAAAACTAATGGAGCCAAGGGTACCATCAGAGTTAAGACCCCTGTTAATTTCAATCAACGACTCCCTACCTAACATGAATTTCAAAACACTGCCTTTACAATTTAAAAAACACGACATTACAATAGCTACTTCTATTCCGTCACAACAAAGTTCATTTTGGAACACCTTGAAATTCAAAACACGTCAACAACCGATTATCAACTTCACACTATTCAAAATAAGGTCTGTTTAACATAAACACGTGTTCATCGACACCCTTGGCAAGTGTCGAATCAAGTTATGTAGGAATAAGTGCCGTGTGGGGGTAGTTTTAAAGTTATTTACCGTTTGGTGGCGCGGCGGGTGAACGACCGCCACCCCCGTGATGCAATGTCCGTAGTCTGTCAGTCGACGCTATGATGGAGGGTAGTTGCGAATATGAAATACCAATGCAGGATATGAATCAATGGAGGGCAATCACAATTGAAAGGTTTAAAGTGATTGCGATTGCGGGAATCCGGTCTGTGGTGTCGATAGCGTTTCACTTTCGATGAGTTCCGATCAACCCACAGTCAATTATCTACGGATGGATTACCTATACCTACTTACATTAAAATTGCTTGTCACACCATTGCATTGAAAAATCATATTATAACCGTTCCTTTTGGCTTTGCCGTAGCCGGGTTATAAGTAAGAAAATAATAACATTATTTTCTTGTAATGATTGCTGTGTTTGTGATAAATAAATAAACATTGAACATATCTTCAATATCATAATGATTAAAAGTTAATAAAGAGAGCAGTATCTAAGCAAAAGTACATTTCACCTTCAGTGTCGGGATCCCACCGGGAGGGTTCACTGACGTACCTATCACCTTCAGTGTCGGGATCCCACCGGGTGGGTTCACTGAAGTACATTTCACCTTCCGTGTCGGGATCCCACCGGGTGGGTTCACTGAAGTACATTTCACCTTCCGTGTCGGGATCCCACCGGGTGCGTTCACTGAAGTACATTTCACCTTCCGTGTCGGGATCCCACCGGGTGGGTTCACTGAAGTACATTTCACCTTCCGTGTCGGGATCCCACCGGGTGGGTTCACTGAAGTACATTTCACCTTCCGTGTCGGGATCCCACCGGGTGGGTTCATTGAAGTACATATCACGCTCAGTGCCACCGGGTGGGTTCACTGACGTACATATCACCTTCAGTGTCGGGATCCCACCGGGTTCACTGAAGTACATTTCACCTTCCGTGTCGGGATCCCACCGGGTGGGTTCACTGAAGTACATTTCACCTTCCGTGTCGGGATCCCACCGGGTGGGTTCACTGAAGTACATTTCACCTTCCGTGTCGGGATCCCACCGGGTGGGTTCACTGAAGTACATTTCACCTTCCGTGTCGGGATCCCACCGGGTGGGTTCACTGAAGTACATTTCACCTTCCGTGTCGGGATCCCACCGGGTGGGTTCACTGAAGTACATTTCACCTTCCGTGTCGGGATCCCACCGGGTGGGTTCACTGAAGTACATTTCACCTTCCGTGTCGGGATCCCACCGGGTGGGTTCACTGAAGTACATTTCACCTTCCGTGTCGGGATCCCACCGGGTGGGTTCACTGAAGTACATTTCACCTTCCGTGTCGGGATCCCACCGGGTGGGTTCATTGAAGTACATATCACGCTCAGTGCCACCGGGTGGGTTCACTGACGTACATATCACCTTCAGTGCCGGGATCCCACCGGGTGGGTTCACTGAAGACGCACTTGCGATGCCTAGAGCCATCCAGGAGGGTCCACTACCCACTTGCAATATGTATGGTGGGATGGCACATGTGCGACATGAAATGGGGGTGGGTGGACACAATGTCACAAATGTGTTAAAATATAAATACATGCTGATTCAGGAGTAGAGGCCCACTAAACACGAAAGTAAGTAACCCTTAATTGGGCGCGTCTAAAAAGTTACGTAAACGGTCACGTGGGGTGCGTGACACCCCGATCAAATAAAACTAATACGAAATCCATACAAAATCACGATTATGCTCGATACTTGATCCTAAAGGACATGTGTTTATATTATGAAGCTAACGGGAACTTCAGCGCCAAATATAGTATTTAAAAAGTTCTAAACCTTGATGGATGCGATAGGACTTAGGGTGTGTAACTCCCCTATATAATAAGGTTAGTTTTTAACATAATAAAATAATGCCTCAGATAGAAATTTTCGGAAAACATGGAAATTGGGATAGTTAAAAAGAACCTTGTGCTATCCCAATTTCCGTGTACTGCCTGTGTGTGTCCTTGTACCTACTGCCTGTGATTCCTGCGATTCATGGCCCGAAACTTATATTAAATTATGGTTCATAAAATAGCTGAAACAAGGCTATTTATAGCTCGTCGCCTAATCTTTACGACTTTTAGTTTGATAACTGTATTCTTTTAGGTGTTTAGGCTCGTTACTGATAAGATATTGGTAACCGTCTTTATGTCATTTCGCTATCGAAATCAATTGGTTCTTCCGGTGTCTAAATTTAAAATAAAGTTATAGTTTTGCTTTATTTATATTTCAAAATTTACACAACCTTAGTATCTAAACATGATTTAATTTAAGTTATGGAACCAGCGCTTTCACTTGCCGTAATCCATGACAGATGAAAACCAAAAGCAAAAACAAAATAATGTTTGAAAAATAATAAGAAAAGTTTGTAATTGTAGTGAGAGCCAGCTAACGTCAGTCAGCAGCAGGTGCCTTTGACATTTACATTCAAACTTCAGCAGTCTCGGCTCGCAGTTTGTATTGTACTCGTGGTAAGTACATAGAACAGCTATGTCCTGCTCTTATTAAACTGCGCAAATTATTACAATAGCCACATGTTCCCATGGCATACAATAATGCGAGAGCAATGAACGATGTGGGAGGCCATTAATTAATGCTCTAATTCATCAGATTGGCACTTAGAATGATTGAGCTGCAACCTGTTTGTGTGAATATTTTTGGCAAAGGTTTAATTAACACAGCTTATGATATTTATTAATGTAAATTGGTAAAAAAAAAATACACGTCACATGTTTTAAAACTAGGTGAGGTCGGTGTTTCCCATAAAACAATAAAAAACTAATTTGCTTATACAAGCAAGGCAGCTGAGATCCTTAAGGAGTAAAGTTTTATAAGGCATCTAATTGTACAGTAATAAAATTAAGCGATTATGGCATGGGATGGCGATGCGACGGCGAGCGAAAGGTCTGACTTTCATCTTTATCCTTATTTGAACAAAAGAAAGTACGTTACCACCAAACTCGACTGTTTAAATACCTCGTTAACCTAACATTGTATGAAGATAGATGGCTTGGTTTATATTCCTTCGTTTATAACCTGCTTTATAATATTGTATGACGCACAGTTATGGTTTACTGAACAATCCCGAGGTTATGGCAGTTAGAAAAAATAATAGCCACAGGACATTCTAGATACAATAACTTAATCACTCTATTTCAATTGATGATACCAATATTACAAATACGGAGGGGTTGTATACCCTGATAGAAAACGTTTTTATTAATATTCAAGTACTTTCCGTGGCCCCACGCTGGGCGCCAGTACACTTATTCTGCAGAATCGGAAATGTTATACCGTTTTAATTTAAAAGTAAATTAACACCGTGAGGTCAATGATACTAACCTTTGTAGAAACCGGGTCACAAGGCCATTGTTGAATATCCTACTTGTTTAGCCTTTCAGCGACTGAATGTTCTTTCATGTTTTTTATACTATTGTTAAGCGCTTTCTTTGTGTCAGATACATTAGCGAAATTATTATGAATACAAGTAGATTCCCTTTAAAAATCCTCCACAGAAAATCTGTTTTCAGTGTTTCATAATCTACTTCCTGAAAGAAAATGCAAATCTTTCACGGAAACCGTTCAAATAAAGACCTCACAAACGATCCAAATAACGGAACACAGATCATGTATGACGAAAAACCATCCGCAAATATGATAAATACCTGTCGATACAATTTACAAACAAAGATGAATGGAAGTTGAAACCCCAATTGGCACCCTATAAACAGGCTCCCTTCTTTTTATCCCAATTAAAGTACAGATGTCCGCAACCGCGGCACGCGACTACTCACCGAGGGCTCGGCATCAGGGCAACATCCAAAAAAAACAGTAAACACTGCACAAGACACAGAGCGACACACGCGCGTCCTCGACGGAGGTGCGCGACGCACTGATGAGTTTCGTCAGTGTTGCAAGGGTGGCTTTTTACACTCCCTGTTTCTATGTGAGTGGTCCTGCCTTCCTTGTCCTGCAAACCGACCCTTGTTTCCTATTAAAGCATTATGTGGTACATTTGTAGAAAATGTGGCAAAGCAACCAGTATGCTACGGACTCCATAAATGTTGATTCAACTGAATAAATAGTTTATTAAAACCTATGTTTGTTCTACAAGATGCAGCCATTCACATGACTTAATATGAATAGTAAAAAGTACCAAATAATCCACTCCAATATTAAATTATCCACTATCAGTTTAATTATGACTAGCACTTCGCCCGCGACTTCGTCCGCGAAAATTGTGATAGCTCGGCTAATTTGCATGAAATCAATATAATTTATAGCTTATGTTACTCAGTGATAATGTAGCTTTCTAACAGCAAAATAATTTTTGAAATCGGTCCAGTACTCTTTACTCTTTATAATATTAGTGTAAAATAGAATAGAATACTCTTTATTATGTACACCATAAAAACTACAGAAACAAATGTAAAACATTAGATTAGAACACACACACATTACATTCGATTTTAACTTAACTCAAACTTGAAATTGTTGAATTTCTAATCTACCTGTAATTGGGGAGGGTCTCTTATAAATTATCTCCCACGTTTGAGGGTTAAGTTCCCACCTTGCAACCCCGTCGCGTGTAGGGGGGCGAGGGTGCGTTCGGCATACCGGACATTTCGGACAGAGCTGTTTAATTGTCGCCCGCGTCGACGCCGACGTCGGGCGATACGTTACTACGTTTATTGTGACGCCGCAACACGTCATCATTGCGCAATAAATTACCTGTTAAAATACATGACTAATGCTAAATGAATTCTGAAAGCGGCGTGGGTGACTATTCATAATATTGTTAACTCATTTGTGCCATTATTATATACGTCAACGATCACGATTCTATCTATTCGCAAATTCGACCAATAGCTCCAATCATGCAGATAGAGACCAGTTGCCTTTCAGGCTGACACTATTGAACAAAGCCTACCTCAATGTACATATATAATAATCGCCGAGCTAGAAGTAACTAACGTAAAACGATAACCATTGCCCTTCTGGCTCAGAGTTGCGGGCCGTTTCCTAGCTAGACAACTGTGATTACTGGAAGCTTAATAATGTATGTCATGTGCAATTTGGTTCCTACGGGGTGTGACAAGGTGTGCAGGAAGTCCAATGGTTGGGGCATTTAATTGTCGCTCAACGGTCTCGTTGGGGGCTAGTACAGAGGGGTCTTTTCCCCAAACAGTACACTTTTAACAACGGGCTTCCGCAAGGCAACCTTAATTAATAAATAATTCTTGATCATTCTGGATAGGCCAATCGTTAGCAATTTAAATTGTGAAATACTGTAGTAGCAATAGGACTGTTCTAATTGCTAACAGACAATTGAATTATACCCGAAAGGGTTGTTTCTCTAATAGTTGCGTGTACCGAGCGACGTACCGCGGCATTGTACTTGCGATTAGTTACGTAACCGGGCCAAGGCCGAGTGGGTCAGTAACCTGTGCGACCTGTACCCGGGAGACTGCTTCTGTCTTATTGGATTGCTTTCTGTTAGATGACAGTAGCTATCTGACGTAAGATCCCAATATTGGAAACGGAAGTGTGTTTGGTAGTCTTAGTTTGATTTCAAATCTTTGCAGAAGGTAGGAGTTGGGTCCTAATTAAATGTGTATTTTTAGATCTTTTCAAAGAAGAGAAAAAAGCAATGCTAAAAAAAATCCATTGTTAGGAAGGCCTTACAACATCTTCGTCAGGAAATTCCAATAAGCCTTTTAACCGAAGCCTGGCTACATCAAAAAAGCCTTCCTGTAATTCTTTTAAAACTCCAAACATTCCAGTAATTACAAGCTCTCAAATTTCATAAAATTTGCAATCATGAAACATTTCGCGGAAAGGGTTTCAGAACGCGTCCGGATTGCGGATCAATATGGCGGCCGCGGGAACGCGAGGAAAGCGCGGGAAGCCTTGCAGCGCGCCATTTTGTCGTCGCCATGGCAACCAGACGGAGCCAGATACAGATGGTGTTGGTAATGAGATCGTGTGGTTCGATTTGTGTCGTTTTTTTACTGTTTACCTACAACACAGGCTGTACTAATGAGTTTTCTGTTTGCGAGCTCGATATAGAAAATTGTACTTACGACAAAATTGTACTTACTAGCTTGCAAAAAGAAAACTAGTTATAGGGCCAAAGGCTTTGAATAGGATTTAAAGAAATTGTTAAAAGGTAGTTATTTTCTTGTAAACGAAACAAAAACTACTATTCTAATAAAAAAAATAATTAAAAAAAATAAAAAACACGACTGCGTAAAAAAAACTAATAAGTACTTAACTTTAAATTAAATAAAAACTGAAAAGAAAAAAACAAGTTCAGGAAACAGGACATATTGACTTGTTTTTTTCTTTTCAGTTTTTTTGTTACGCTGTCGGGTTTTTTTTTATTGTTTAGAAGCAAAGAACGTACATATCTCCCCCACTGATGCCGGGATACTACATAGCAAAGAGTATAATAATAATATGGGAGAAGAGAGCCCTCTTGTGCCATTTCGAAGCATCCGATTTGAAGCGCCCTCTGGATTTCTTAACGAAAACTAAGGCTCTATAGGTAGCTATAGGTAGATAGGAATGTATGTATACCTTCTTACGTATAGGTCATCATTGATCATTCAAGTTTTTTTGTTTTTTTTTTTTTTCAAATAGCAGCTGTTTTGTTTACGTCGTATGTTGATCTTATTGAAATTTGCGAATACAATTTAATGATGATACATTTTAATACGAGCCATCATTTAATTCGCGAATTTCATTTTGATCACATAAATACGATGTAAACACACCTTCTATTTGCAAAAAACAAGAAAGAATTTCGCCGGCTACATTTATATTTGAACAGAATTGACAGTTACACAGAGAATTTGTATATAATTAAACATAAAATGGACCAACGAAACACATTCAAGCGCAAGCGCAAGTTGCGGCAGCCGTATTATATCATGATCTGTCAAATGAGCAATTTGTTCGAGACACCATTGTTTAACTATTGTGTCTACTTCGTGGACAGATCAAGGGGATGTTGCCAGATTATGTTACACAAAATAGGATTTCCAAGACAAGGTTGTGGTATTTATTTGATAATACGAAACAGCCTTGAAATTTAAAAACGTGATAATTTTTATGATAAATGTAACAATTATTCTCTAGAAAACTACTTTATATTAAATTATAGAACTTATTTTATCTTCATAATTGAACAGAGACATCTATCGTTAATTATGAGATATTTCGTTTTTAGTTTATTGGTTAAGAAAAGTAGATGGCGACTCTTTCTTCACTGAAGTTGTGCATGTTCTAACTGTCTCCCCCCTGCTACATAGTGCCCGTGCAGCTAAAACGTGAAGCGACAAGTTGGCGCTTTTGTAACAGAGGTGCAGTTTTGTTGTGCGCTCGCGAAACTAGTAAAATCGTGTGACAGAGACATAATGACTACTAAGTATTGTAATCTAAGAGATACAATAAATGTGCTTTAGTAAAAATGATGATGCATAGTTAAACACGATTAATTTAATGTATGTATTACATTATAATAGGGAATATGCATGAAATACAAAACTCTTTTTATTTATGAAAAATGCCTTGTATTGGCGCATAAAACATTGTGGTACTTACACTTGTTTAAGTTGCTAATACATCACTTATTTTACAATTTACTGTTTTATGTAGCATGTTTTTGGTGAAACGGAACGCACTCTCAAAACGCATCGTACTCGATAACGCCGGTATTGACGTCAAAGTTCATGTGTCAAAAAAACACTTTTATTTGAAAAGTGCTAAAAGTTTCACAATTTTTTTATTATAATATTGTTATTGCAATTTTTACTTGAATATAGCACATCCAATTGGTAAAATTATTTTATTAAGGCCAAAAAAAAAGATGTAAACAAGGCAGATTGTGTATAATGACGTAACATCATGGCCGCGACAGCTACGGACGTTTGAACTGTTATAGAAAATTGCAGGTGTTTAATATTATTTTTGTGCGACACGCAAGTAGTGGAACTCAACTTTTAATACTTTTCTTGGGTTGATAGTACTGTATTTTATTGATTTAAGGTGAATGCGCCAGGGTGGCCCGCGAAATTCAAATCTTCTTACGTTTTTTGCAATTTGCAGGTCAGTGTCAGGTTGTATGTTGATTAAACTATGAATCGCGACTGTAAGACGTATGTAGTTACAGAATTATAATCATCAAAATCATCAATACAACCCTCTAAGCTCATAAAGGTGTATGAATTTCCTTTTTCAAGGTCAAAGTCATTCCTACACCTTTACGCGCTTAGAGGATTGTATTGATGATTTTGATGATTATAATTCTGTAACTACATACGTCTTACAGCCGCGATTCATAGTTTAATCAACATACAACCTGACACTGACCTGCAAATTGCAAAAAACGTAAGAAAATTTGAATTTCGCGGGCTACCCTGGAGCATCCACCTTAAGTGAAGAAAAAATTACGGGCCTATTCCCTAATATGCTTATGAATTGAATACAAAAATTATCAAAGTTTGCCGTGAAAACGAATCGAGTGTGACTCGCGAAGAACACCGATTTTGCTCCTGTTTTTGACATTAGATGTTTATTTTATAAACATGATATATAATTGTAGGTGTTTAATGTTGAAATTATACACATATATAAGTACAGAGTAATCTGTGTTTGGTCTTTAGCCGGAATGTTTTAAAGGTTAGGAATTAAGAGCGTGTGACCGCGTTTTGAGGCACCTCGAAGAACTACCCTTATCAAGTATGGGCTACCGCACAATATAGACAAGACTGTCTTTACACAGACTATTTCCCTACTAGTGCGAGCGAGACAGACTATGTATTCTCGCTCGCACTAGTAGGATAATTGTGTGTCTAAAGACAGTCTAGTCTATAGTGAGCGTAGCCCTATGATCGCTCCCCCGAGCCCCGTGGGGGTGTCACGACTCGCGACTGAAGCGAGCGAGCGTAACGTCTCGCACCCCATTCAACATTACTGAAACATGGCTGAAACGCAATGGCCGCGAAATTTCCCGGAAAACTGTAACCGCCAGGGTTATCATAAGGTTGTGCTTAATCAAACTTGTCCAACAGTAAACATGAAAGCTTTTTATGTTTAATAGGAAAGGTGTTGTTTGGTAAACCAAAAATTTACTGCCTTTTTACGATTTCCCTAAAGCCTTTGACGTTAGGGGTTACAGTAAAATTAACAGGTAACCAATAGGCAAGACGACAAAAAAAAACTAATTAGTCCGTCAGTTAGATTATCAAAAAATATTTGACCCGTGTTTTTTCTTTTGTTACGTAAACCAAAATTGACGAAGATATGACGCTATTATAATTCTCAATACGCAACGCCTAGGTATAATTTTTAACTATTTCTGACGTCACGAGCCCCCACTCACGAGTTTTGATGCGTTTTATCTTTTGTCAATTTACAAAAACAAAAAATACGTGTCCATTAATTTCCAATACTCTAACTGACGCCTAATAGATTTGCAATTTTTTGATACTGTCGTCATGCCTATTATTTCAGTTTGTTAAGAATTTTGTTTTGCGCTAAATTATATGTGTATTTGTCGTGGCATAATGTCAATGATGTGGAAGTCAGAAGTGTATGTATGTTTAAATAAATAACACAGTCCACGCTGGTCTAGTGTCCGAAATACGACTTCCATTATTACTATTTAATATTATTACATTAGTCACTTGTCACCAAAATAGCAATATTATGCGAGACATGAGGCACACGCGCGAGTGGCCGAATACTGTCAAAGCGTAATTATGTAATTTCGTGTGCACAGTCTGTCTAGAGTTCAATGCCTACTCTACAGACTTCCGCATTCTTATGCTAAACTTCACATCACATCATTCTTTACGTCGCACATCGGAATAAAACTAGCAATTTTTTTAATTGCAAGTCTCTGCGGACATTAGTATTTTCACAACACAGTGATTCAAACTGAATGCGTAAAAATGTTAGCACCGTTGGAATTTCAACTTTCGACGCTAAACCGAGCGTTGAAAATTAACAGAGCGGTTTTATTTACAGAGCATTCATTTAGGAGGCGCTTAGTGGTGAAAGCGAAGAGCGTCACTAACCGTCTAAACCGCGGCGTTCGGAGTTACTGCCCCAGGCCACTGCACACTGCCGTCATATTATATGGCAAGGCTCACATCTTCTACTTGGGCGGATTTTTTAAAAAGTGTACATTTAGTTTTGACGGTGTCCCGTATGTTTAGATATTTTTTCTGCTTACATCATTACAATACACTAATATTTTTTAACGTCACTTCATTGAGCATATGTTTGGTAGCATTTCTGTATTTTTTTATCAATGTTTTTTAGTTCACTTTTAATTTTTCAGTCCAATGAAATTACTAGGGTACCGGGTTTTGCCATGTCCCATCGTCAAATAGTCATTTAAATAGAATAACAGTTTCGTTATTAGTACTTATGTAAATTTATGTAATAACAGTATTAGACGGCTTAGATAACACCTTCCTGGAAAATCTATACAACCATTAATTTAAATATAACTTTTCTTATGTACTTTATCTAAATAATTACACTACTTTTATACAAACTATAACTCTAAATAATAATAAAAATATGTACAGGTTGTTACAACCTGTAACCGTTATAGGGCGTCAAAAAATTCGTCCACATCGCTGTCAACAGGAAAAGTGCCCAGAAGGCTGGCAGCATTGCCACGTTGGATGGCAATGCTGATTCTTTGGCCAAAAAATAGGCCCGCCCTCTGGTCACGTGAAGAGTCGACCAACCGCTTGGCGATTTCTCGAAATACTAGGTGGGCACTAGGACCACATGGCCCTAGTGTTTCAACCCCAAGCGGCTCAAACACATAATTACCAATTAAATTATTGTATTTGCGTCGTTTGAGGTTTTCAGCACCTGCAGCAGCCGCCCCAGCGCAGCCCACTGTGCTAGGAAGATGGGATGGCGCAAGGGTGTCGACGCAAGTTGCGTCCCACACCATAGGCCTACCCAACTTCCATGGCATTATGGTCATACCATCTGGTCTCTTCCCATCGACGCATGCCAAGCCAGTGGGTTCTAATACAGCTGGCACCCCGGCGGTGGCAAGAGCACGACGGATGAGATCATTATTGCTAGCGTGCCGCTCTTACTGGAGGAAAGGCCATGGTGTCCGAGGCAGTCGACTGCTTCACCACATTGACAGCGATGTGGAGCCCCACAAGGAGCGCCCAAACGCAAACATGTATCGAGCCGGAAGGTTGTGTCACCCATCAAGGTGCCTATGATGACGGTAGTGCCTGAAGCCAGAGACCCGACTCCCATTCACCCACAGCCAGCAGGCGGGCACGCTCAGCAGTATTAGTTGACGTATTAATAAGTTTATTCCGTACCAACCTGCAGAGCGGCTCATCCCACTGTCTCTGAGAAAATGGGTTCTCGGCCCGATCCGTGTTCGGGCAAGCCACTTTCCAGGCATCCTCTACGTCGGTCAAGCACGTCACTTCCGAGTTAACCAGGGAGAGAGTTAAAATTTTCCTGGTTAGCTTTTCAGTGCTGTGGACAGAAGACATCAGGTAAGCTTACACTAGAAATTTTGCGGACGCCGAGGCCACCAGGGGGCCGAGTCTGCTATTACAATAGTGTCACAATGGTCTATCATTGATTTCTTAATTGTTGATCGATGCCATTGTCATTTTGCTAAAAGTTCGTAATCTGCTAAATTCATAATGGTCGATCATTGGTCGGTCAATGGTCTCGTA
This sequence comes from Xestia rhomboidea, assembly GCA_963853795.1. Taxonomy (NCBI): domain Eukaryota; kingdom Metazoa; phylum Arthropoda; class Insecta; order Lepidoptera; family Noctuidae; genus Xestia; species Xestia rhomboidea. The sequence goes on from OY970772.1 coordinate 19,905,441, forward strand.
ATAGAATTGTGTTATAATGGCATTGTTGTATTGCCATTATTATAAAACCTGTTAATAGAAATGATTTTCTAAAAACTAGAATTAAATTTGAACATCTAATCATGCCGGATTTCATTTATATATATTTAAACATATTATTTAATGTTATAAGCAATCTGAAGTAGTAAAAAAAACATTAAGTTATGTGTAACGCGGATTAAATGTGAAACAAGGAATTTATATACTAACTGGAATGAGGACGGGCAACCCAAAAACGTTCCGAGCGAGAAAGCTTCGTGAGTGGGTGTTGTCTCTTTCTAATAGGATGTCCAATAATCATACTATCGGTTGAGACAGTCCAGTTGCAAACTATCCATTTTGCAACCGGTCTATCCAGATGACTTTTGTATTCGGGGATTCGAGGACTCGGTTAAAATTATATATTTTTTCAGACATGGAAAATCGCATATTCATGCTATGACTGTTTACCTACAATGTTTTAGTAACATTCGCCAATATTTATTTTACCTTCCGAAACCAATCATTTACACTTGCAGCTCGCCAAATGGATTCTTTTCCTGGAGAAGCATGGAATAATCCTTGGGACCGGCATGGCACGGCACGGTGCGGCGGACTCTTTTCTTTTCAATTTTTCTATTTAAAAAGCAAACTAGTTACTACCGACACCATTTGCGATGTCCGATGTTTCTAATTTATAAAATATACTTTTGATTACTATCATGTACGACAGCGATGTTCGAAACTTCGAACTTACTTACTTAATTTAATTGGATATTTCCCGTTTGTCAATCTAAAACATTGGTAACCCTAGCCGTAATAAACAACCTTACCATATTTAAAGCGGATTATTTCACTTAAATACAATAAAAGCACTTATATGCCTTCAACCCGATCTGTACTGTACCGGCCATATTGTTTACATCGGTGACAAGGCAAGACAGAGACACCATCCACCAATGTCGGTTTCTCGCTCGGAACGTTTTTTTTCTATTGAATCTATTGTACAAATTGAAACTCTAAGCTTTTGAGAGAGAGATTTTTTTATTTTTTTAGCATTAATTTCGTACTCATTCCAGTTAGTATATAAGTTCCTTAAGTGAAACTATACAATTCAAAAATATTTTATCTGTTTAGCTGTCAAAGTCAAATGAGACATTACTGCTTACTGACGTTTTATCTGTTTTTATTTCTAGCGGCCGGTGTTTTGATTTGTTTTCATCTAGGTGTTTTAAATGATCTTTAATATCTTTATTAATTAAAGATCATTTTTGAATTATTATAATTTTATATGCTATTTGACACTGTAATATGGTTATTGTTCGTTTTTAAGCGGTTTGGTACAAAACTGTTAGCTTTATATGTATTCTGAATAAATAAATAAACTAAAAACTTTAAATCATGGAAATAATAATTCCAACATATTTTATGTGAGAGTTTTTTTACATTCCACTGAATAATTTTGAAAAATGTTACTCAGTGGAGGCAATTGTTAAATTAGAACCTTAATTTTAACGTATGTACACTTTTTTTTAAATCCGCCCACTTAGCGAATATTTATGTGCATCATGAGTCGTGAGCGAGGGGTCCAATGCACACCTGTAGCCGCCAGAACTCGAGGCTCTTGGGGAGATTGGCGAGAAGGTGGAACTGCAGTCTAGGGGAATCGTAATGAGAGTATTTCACTATTTATTTATGTCATGTTAGGAGATATCGCTTTTGATTTCTTTTAATTAATTTTCTTGATTATACTTACGATGTTATTTATAGAAGTAAGCGCGTTGATGTTCGCGTTTCTTTTGAATTCTGCTTGGTTTTTAAATCCATGTGCAAGCAGAGATTTGATTCAAACTTAAAATACTTAATACAGATAGAATAATTCAGATGACATCAGGCATTCAGGCATGAAGATCGCATTAGGAAATGTATGAATGAAAAGGGTTGCCCGTCGTAAAGCCATCTGTCGCGCCTTCAACAGCCTGCAATAACATAAGTCTCCATTCCTTCCCCGAACAACGAGTCAAGCTCTGGGCACATCATGAATCCCGTAAGTAGGTAGTGTCGGCAGTAGGCACACACAAAGAGCCCTTTGAATCGACCGGCGAGTCAATAGCGAGCTGTCACGCAAAGTGCAAGCGCGGCCTTTTACATGAGCGACGACTGAGCCAGGCGCCTACTAGGCCATGCTACGAGTATGCCATTACTGAATAAGTTTCAGTTTCGTAGAATTTCAAAAATATTAAAGAAAAATAAATACACCAACCAAAATATAGAGCAATACAACATGTAGGTAGGTTATTCTTTGACAGGCAAAAACGGAAAGTTAAATAAATGAAACATTGTAGAAATACTAGGGTGTTGCAGGTTACGCGCTACGTACTACGAGCTACAGCTACGTGCTACGGGCCCCATGCTACGCCACGTGTATCGTGCTACGAGATACGGGCTACGCGCTACGGGCCCCATGCTACGTGTTACGTGCTATGAGATACAGGCTACGCGCTACGGACTCCATGCTACGAGTTACGGATGTCATCGACTTTATTCAACATTGCAGGTTGACATTATTATTCCATAAATGCATAACATTTTTTATCACTTATCAAATTAAGTGATCGTCACGCTAATATGTCTGTTTTCTAACTAACCATATGGAAGTCTATGATTACGGAGAAACGGGACGCATGTCATGTGTTCACACTTAAAAGTATTTTGTAAGCAGTAACGAGAAACTGGAAAGCGTATGTAATAATTTTTGTTATACTTTTACTAATGAAATTGGTTTTCTTAAACAGAACCATTTGTTTTATGAAAGATGTAAATATGTAAAGAAAGTGCTGCGCCCGAGATATATATGTTTAATAATAAATATGTTCAGCTGCAGCAAGTCCCTAGCTTCTGATGGCATTCGAGTACAGGATCTAAAAACTATTAAGTTCCCTATCAGCCAAGTTCTTGCACACTTCATTAATAAGTGTATAGAACTACAGGTATACCCTAATGAGTTAAAGACCTCAATTATTAGACCAATTTTCAAGGGGGGGAATACATAGAGTACACAAATTATAGGCCCGTCGCGATATTGGGTGTAATTAATAAAATTTTTGAAAAAGTAATTTTAAGACAAATAACAAAGTTTTTAGAAAATAATAATATATTAACAGATATTCAGCACGGTTTTAGGCCAAAAAGATGCACAGCAACGGCATTAAGTAAGTTTACAGATGACATAAACACCTCATTGAAAACAAAAGAGGTGGTTCTATTGGCCTTTATTGATTTTAAAAAAGCCTTCGACACTTTGGAGCATGAGGGCTTGCTGCAGGCCATGGTCGAGTGTAGGATACGGGGCCCTGTAAAAGGGTGGCTCAGGCAGTATCTAGATAATAGGTATCTTAAAGTTAGGGTTAAAGGAGTAGACAGTAACCTCGGTAAAGTCGATTACGGAGTGCCGACTGGGTCAGTTAATGGACCGATAGGGTATAATTATATATCATGCACGTCAACAGTATGGTCAAAGTCATTAAAAATTGTAATGCATACATGTATGCAGACGATACGTGCTTGACATACAGCGGGCGGGACTATGAACTGATCCAGTCGGCAATGCAAGAAGATTTAGATAGTGTGGTCAAATGGGCGCACGATAATGGTGTCCTTATTAATATAAACAAAACCAAGTGTATGTTGATATCGTCACCGTATAACCACATAGCTAAAAGTGCCTGTATCTCGATAAAAGGCCACTCGTATGAATGCCTTCACGATAGCATTGCAAACTGTCAATGTGAGTGTATTGAGCGTGTGGCGAAATACAAATACCTAGGATTATTAATTGATGAACGATTCACTTGGGACGCACACGTAGACACTGTATGTAACAGACTACGCTCCGTGCTAGGGAAACTTAACAATTTAAAATATATAGTTAGTAGGCGGTTACTGTATATTCTTTACCATGCACTTGCAGAGGCAACCATAAACTACGGTTAGGGTGGTTATGGACTAACGTTTCCGGTACATTTAAATAAAATTAAACTATTACAAATTCGATTTTTAAAATTACTAGTAAACAAGGCAAATAAAGATACTTAGCATTAAAATAAGGAGTACGAAAAATTAAGGAGTATAAAAAATAAGCACTATTTGGGTCTGTGTCCCTAGCGCTGGAACCTGAATTGTTAAGGAGTCGCTTCACTAGGCGTATTTGTCCGGAGATTCGCGTTACCTGCTTTATGGAAAGCATAGCTTAGTCCTATCGAAATAAAGTTCATTTTGGGCGGTTGGGTTGGGCAAATGTCTGGACGGGTATGTCGGGTGAAATGTAAATAATTATGTACAGTCGTGGTCTTTTCCGCCTGATCAGTTAAAAATTTTTTTCGCTTGATACATGCTGACGCGCCGAGCCACACCCCCTTAAAGATCAGGCCTATTAGGAAAGCGTCAATTTGGCGTGCAAAATAATAATACCTCTCGTTTGGCGTGCGTCGTCGGTGCGCTCGGCCGATCGGTATTGTCTTTCATTCATTATTTCTATACAACGGGGCGGGGCTAGAGAGAGTTTCTATGTTGTAAGTGCAAGAAAAAATTTGCTTAGTGGTGATCAGGCGGGAGTGTCCTCGATAGTACGTAACGTGAGAATGGGTCGGCCATGCTAGCATGCGCGCGCGACGTGCTGCTTGCGGCCGCGCGGCCGCTGTGGTGTCTCACTCGCGCTGGGTAGCTCGTCTCCCACCGGGCGGGGGGCTGCAGCAGTGGTCGGGACGCTTCGCTTTCGCTGCGCGTGGTGGGATGGTGGGCAAGTCGATATGAGCCGATATATAGACGCCAGTGTACCATCTCAACAGACGAAATCTCACCACCAATACGGCTCTTTTTGTTTGCAGCATCCGCCGCTATTGAAGCGCTAAACTTTCTCTTCCTTTGTCCTTTTTTTTTGTTTTATTTCGATTAGTCAAAAAAAGGTGGTCAAACAATAGAATAGATTTTTTATAAAACAAAGGATAACGTAAAAAAGAGTCAAATATTTTTGTCGTTTTACTACTATTGGTCCGCACACTCTTTGTGCGGACCAATAGAAGTTCTTCTTCTCCTTCGTGTGGATGATTCGTTGAGGGTGGTAAACAGATGTGGACATCGTGTGCACGGGATTTAATTTTGAACATGAGCAGATTTCGTTCGTTGTCATAGTACATGTACGGATACACGAGCTGTACATCAGTATAATTATGTACCTACGTCTCTTTTGAAGTAAACACTGGGCAGCTCGAGTATGTGTGCAGTTAGGCGTGGTGTGATGCGTACGTCTATGTAAGTAACAAAACTTTGTGTTCCCTTACCTTTTTTATGGATGTATTATTGTTAGGAAAATAAGAACTGTGTCCACGAGAACACTGCCGATGAACTGCCCTGCAGTTTGGCAGAAGATTTGTGAAATAATCTTAGGTAACTTTTTGTTGAAATAAAAAAAAATGCCAATAAACAATGTCACGTGTGTCAGAAGTTTGACTTTGTCCTAGAAACCCGGATACATCGCTTTACATAGAATAGAATAGAATAGAATACTCTTTATTATGTACACCATAAAAATTACAGATACAAATGTAAAACATTTTATAAAGGGTGACACAATTGGCGGTCTTACATATTTTATCGCAATTGCACACTGCTCATGTCCTAACTCCAAATGTACCAGACTAATCTGTGGCTACTTCCGTGCGGGCCTGGCCGCCGGTTGGGCCAGGGGAGCAAAGTGGGTCACACAGGGAGCCGGCAGGCACGCGGCGCGCCTGATCAAGTGAACCCACGACGGCGCGGCGCGCGGCGGTGGCGGATCGTTCGGGCCAGAATTAAGTCCCTTTATGAGTCCGCGTAAAGCCGCCTCATTAAAATGCATGGGGAGCAGGTGGGGGACGCTTTTTAATTTTGGAACTAAAATTGTGGACGAATAATACATATTTTTTTTCAAAATCAAAATAGTTTATTTCACATAGGCCTAGATGGGCATTTATAAAACGTCGAAAAAGGTGCACGGTTCGCGTTGGAGAAGAACCGGCAAGAAACTCCATGGTTACTCTTTTCAAATCATTTGGTATTATAGTATAGGATCCCTTAGAGAACGACCTTCACCGAGCTAGTTAATGGATGAAAACCATTTAATATCAAATTAAATATGTCTATAAATGTATTGCAAATGAACCCATTTGCAATACATTTATAGACACTAAAAAAAATCAGTCCAGAATATGATTAATTAACAATTTAAAAAATATTTTTTTTTTAAACATTTCACTGGTTTGGTTAATAGACAAATTGCATACCAATCGAAAGTATGAAGCCTATAGAATATGCAAACGTTAGGTTGACTACTTCTTTCCAGTCACAACTCATGGGTAGGCAGATATAAACAGGTAGTCGACAGGCATGACAAAAATTCTCATGACCAAAGACAAAAACAAGAAAAATGGAACAAATGGAACAAATAAATCTCGACCGTTGCCTGACTTTTCCACTAGCACCAATGCCACCTGCTCTTTTTTCATGGACTGGGGAGATGTTAAAATCTTCTAAATCAAAGTTAGCAAAAATTATGAAATCCGAAACCAAAATGGTTGAGCCAACATATATCAACGTTGAAATAATTGATGGTTTTTACTACTTGCACCCAATCGGATTTTGTCAAACTTGTCAAAATCAACAATTATGAAATCAATGATAGTTTGGGGCATAGAAGCCCCAAACTATCATTGATTTCATAATTGTTGATTTTGACAAGTTTGGTAATCTACTAATATGATGGCGTCATTATGGCTTTCCAATGGTCAACCACTGCCACTCCATTGAAAGAAATGGCATAGAAAGGTAATCTCGTACATAATGACAAATGAATGACTGGTGCTATGTACGAACTTAATTCTTACTACTTCAGATTGCTTACAACTAATAAATAATATTTAAAAATATATATGAATGAAATCTGGCAGGTTTTATAATAAACAATTCTATCATGAGACCATTGACCGACCATAATGAATTTAGCAGATTACGAACTTTTAGCAAAATGACAATGGGATGAGAATGGGATCGTGTTGGAATGCCGAATTTATAAAAATAGCAGACTTGGCTCCCGCAGCAGATTTTCGCCGAACTGGTCCAAATGTACGGTGTACGTTACCCCAGCAGGAAAGTGTCTCCTAGAGTTATATGAGTGGAACGTAAATTGTCTGCCCTAACTGCTGTAAATGTGCCCCCACATAAAAAATGTGTGCCCCCTGTCGTTTTCGAAAAAAACGGAAACGTGTATGTTTATTCTACAGGGGCACATGCAATGGTTTTAGAGATATACGATTCTGCAAAACGTTACCCCAGCAGGAAATGCAATATCTCGAAAACCTGAAGGGGCACACAATTTATTTGAGGGGGCACACTTTGGCACTACTATAAGCTACAAGGCCATGCACAATGTTTCTCTCTCCGATCATTCGTTTAAATTTTTCCTGCTAGAAAAACGCCAGCCAGCAGGAATCGTTTTTTCCGTTTTTTTCGAAAACGACAGGGGGCACACATTTTTTATGTGGGGGCACATTTACAGCAGTTAGGGCACACAATTTACGTTCCACTCATATAACTCTAGGAGACACTTTCCTGCTGGGGTAACGTACACAAATGTACGTAGGTACCTACTGAACAGCAGATGTTTTTTTCGTGAATTCAGGTTTGGTCCCATAGGAAAAGTTGTTTGTTATCATGAGTACCTATTATCACGAGTTTAGGTGTCGGGCACTAATTACCAGTCACCCTAGTGCTTACACACTCACACTACTAACTTAATAAGTTGCTGCTTTTGTTGTCCATAGACTATGAGTGCCTAACACTCACTGCGGGTTACAGTCGCATCAGATAGGTACTATCTTTTCTACTAACACACCTATCAACACAAATATTTCCCTTATAATACCTAGCTACCGTAAGCTAGGATATTGCACGGCTGAACAGTTCATTAGATTCTAGGTCGGAACACCTAAACATAGCCGTAATAGACCTTTGATGTCCGGCTTTGATGTGATGCATCCGAGCCAGCAGTAAGTACTACCAGGTTTAGCGAGCATTCAGCCAGTTGCAATCATCATATTGTTTTGTCAATCAGAAAGAACTGATATTTCGTTCAGAAAACACGGGTCGGGCGGCTTGTGAAGTGATTGAAACGAATTGACAAGGTGCATCAATAAACAAATAACTCAGGAAGTTTTATCGTCGAAAGAGAAGTGTGGTTGGTAAAATACTAAAATAAGAAGGTAAGAGAAAACAGTTATTTATTTAGCAAACGATACTGCCGGGAAAGTGCAATGGTGATGCTGCAAACAAACAAGTTTTGTGGATTTTGGAGAGCTGGCTGTGGATTTTGGAGAGTCTCGACAGAGATAACGACAAAATCGCTAACTTTCGATTGCTAATTAATAATGAATAAATTCGGTTGCAATGGTGATGCTAGCGAGTAACGCAAGTCTCTACATCCAAGATGCGTTTCCCGCAAGGATCACCATTGCAACCGAATTTATTCGTTAGTAGTTAGCAATCGAAAGTTAGCGATTCTGTCGTTATCTCTGTCGAGACTGCAGGCCCTGAGGTTTTAGTATCTGTTTTATTACAGATATTGTACTGCTAACATCTCACTACATTTAACATTCCTTTTATATCATTTTTTTCGTTTTTCTTTGTTTTATTTTCTTGCTAAGACACTTACGTCAGAGTTGTCAAGCTGTCATTACATTACTTATTTTTTTTATTTTCTTACGGGCCTATTCATTGAAGGTTGCATTTGGATTGTACCTTTTAATCGCGAGCGTAACGAAGGACTCGAGGTTTAGTTTAGCGAGGGTGTTAAAAACTTAAATCACGAGCGAAGCGAGGGATTTAAGACGAGTCCTGAGTATAGCGAGGGATTTAAGTTCAGCTTTATCACCGAGGAAAATACTCTACTTTTCATACCATTTGCGAAAAAATTAACACAATAATAATATGAGATAAGCATTTTAGCACATTAACTTATTTATAAAAATAAATTAAAATAAACTTAACGTTTATGTATTTGAAGAAAACAAAAACGCGGCAAATTCCTAGACTAATATTTTTTGTCGGAAAAGCAAAGGCATCAAGCTCATACGGCCTCGTCGGTTTTCGTAATTTTATTTAATTATCATAAATGCATAATAAATGCGTATTCCTTTTTCAAAAAGATGTATAATGCTTTATATACAAACTCAATGGTGTAAACACAGATGTAGTTCAGTATAAATTTCGGTAAGTATTCCAAATTTAAATCACATTCTCCCCCTAGAGGATGAATGAAATTCAGTACAATTTTCTTTCCCTGTTTTTAACGGATTAAAAATGACTATTGTTATGTTCGCTTTTTGTGGCATAGAATGTCACTTTTTTGAGCAAGTGGTACGAAATAGTAGGTACATTGTTACCCTAGGGGTGAAAGTAACTTATTTAGTCCCGAGACGGGGTTTGGTGCCCGAGCGCAGCGAGGGCGCTAATAGTTCGAGGGTCTAAATAAGTTTTTAACCCGAGGTAAACACTGTGCTTTTCATTACAAGAAATATATACAAGGAAAGTAAAAATAAAGACCAGATGCCGTAAAAATAACCAATAACTTTAAAGAAAAACTGAATAGAAAAAAAACAAGTTCAGGAAACAGGACATATATATATAACAATAACAGCTCCCACACATCACTGGAAACCGATTTATTCGGTGTTTCCCTTAACAAGTTTAGAAGATCAGTTTCTGAGGTACGGGAGAGCACTAATTTACCTTTTAATAACTAATTTCTGCCAATTCAATACATTTACAACTGCGCAACAATTAAACAAAAATGTAAATCTTTAGATATCTCACTCATAATGCATATGTATCTCATCATAATCCATATCATTTCATTTAGTATTAAGTAAATTTTATTTTATATTGTATTCGAATTTTATTATTATGATTTAAAAAAAATTATGTTGTTTGTTGTCTTATGGTGAAGGTTGCGTATACCTATAATAGGCATACATACCAGCACTTTATGTTATTTTCATTGTTTTACATTAATTATTTGTATGTATTGCTGTTGGTGTACCAAATAAATAAAATAAATAAATATATTAACTGCAACTGAACAGTCAGTAAAAAAACTGTATTCCTTACTAGGTAAGTCTCTTTTAAAAAATAACTGTATTTTTACTACAATTGTAAATTCTTTTATCTCATATTTGTTCGGTCTACTTTTACCTTTTTTATTTAATAAGGACTAGTCCATACGACAGGTTGCAACGAAAAGCTTACGGAGTACCTACATAGGCACCCGAGAAAATCGTGGCATATTTACATAGTCAGTTAAGTAGAGAATGTAGACAGATTTTAACAAACTGCCACCCCAGCCTTCTCCTTCAAGCCACGTTGCAACGTCGTCGTCGTCGTGATAAAACTTTCAAACGTCTACACCGGCTGAAAAAAACTGAGTTATTTTCATACATTTTCCAAGATAAATAATAGCTCGATAAGGCGTTACAGATGAGCCCGGGCTGAAAAATATTGTGTGTACAATCACGTAACGCAGGGGTGACAAACATTATAACATGCCAGTTTTTATTTTGTCCTACTTTTTAATCAATGATTACATTTGCCATAAATTGCCTTCGCTAATTATGTATCCGCATTGACCTAGCTTCTACAACTTAATTACTTCAGTAGGTATTTCCATCAAGTAGGACTAGAGACTTAGTAAAGGCGCACGTGTTAAAAAATTCCGTCGCGCACGCGTACCACAGGTTGGCCACTCCTGCCGTAGGGTTGTGCAAAGTGTATTTATGGCGTGTTCCCGCATAGATGCGCGTGCCCCCGCTTAAGTACACCTGATTTATGTCTAACTGAGACCGGGTTTATGGCCAACACTTCGCTTCGATATTGTTTTGTTTTAGTCCTTGTCCTCATTAAGATAAATCAGAGCACGATTTTGATTTCTCACAGTCGGTAGTAGAGTAAGAGGCAGATCTCAGTAAGTAGGTATTTTCTATAAATAGTGCAATCAATAGATCATTTATTTATATAGGTTGTTATTGACATATTATTTTAGGCTTAAAGGTCAGGTACAGCTCCAATAGGTTTGGAAAATAAATGAAGACAAAAAAACCAGATGCAATGCATGAACGTCGCCGAGGCGCAAGGACTGTGTTAGGATCGTAGCAGGTAGCGTTCTGTAGCTTCTGCCTACTCCATGGGAAAAAGTATATGTTAACGGAAAAGTACCTATGTAATCCGTCATTGTATACTAGGAAATGTGTACAATTCCTGAAATAGATAGGAAACCTAAGATAAGATCTCCTTTGTAATATATGCACTTTTGCTCGGAAATGTAACTATACATTTCCTAAATAGCGATCGGAAATGTATTACGTTGTTGATGTTTTTAAGTACAGCGGGGATAGTGGTGCGAAGGGCGACTACATACAGTCGAGAGGACTATTTTTTATGTTTTAAGTACCTTTTACACTATTTTTGTAACTATAGCTAAAGTATTTTTATCAGATCTAAAAAAACAACTTCCAGAAAGTTTCTCCACTAGACTTTCGGATATTCCTGTTCATGCGCATAAGTCAGTGGAGGTGAGAATTGAGGGACCAGATTTAATCGCTATCTTCAAATTGCGTCGCACACTGGCGAAATATCACAAAATTTTGGCAAAAAACTATTTTGCAATTTTTTGAACTGATTTATAGTACTTTACCTACTACTAATTGAAATAAAATCAATTAAAAAAAACAAATAATTTATTAATCGTTGTAACGAGGCTTTTTAGCTCGTCACATGGATGCATATTCTCGTCGTTTGTAGTGACTGTTTAGCTTGGGTGTTGCCTTATAAAAAATTCATTGTTTGGTTGACTTGGATTTGTGTAGTGGTCACACTGATTTTTTTTTTACGCTGTCAAGTTCACTTTGACATTTCTCACTTTTCGACTCGTCAATTTCGTGTATTCCCGTTCGTCCCCTCGACTTCGTCCCCCGAGGGGGACGAACGGGAATTCGTTATTTATTTTCCCGATGGTCCCTCAAAATTTTTTGGGGGGACGAATGGGAATAATTTATTAATTCTTTTTTGGGTCTATTGCTCCCACTAAATAATATAAGACTGGTGGTTTTAATTGGTAAAAAAACAAAATTGAAATAAAAATCAGTCATTTATTAAGGAATAAAAATCACAGTAAAAATCACAGAATCAACTTTGCGATAACTCGCAATATTTTTATATATAATATTTTTTTAATGTAGACAAAAATGTAGGTACTTACATCAGTAGTTTTCCGCAGAACTCGTGTCGAATATATATTATTACATTAACACCCGTGCACTTTCATTGTTTTGTCAACACTAACCCGACCGGTCTTTTTGGGTTATGGCGTGGTTGCAGCGCTCCTAAAATAAATCTGGAAGTGTACCTTCAGATGGGCGGCATCTAGTCCCAATAATGTGGTAGCCGATTGCCCTTGCCCCACATCTTGGTTGGATAGCATATATTTTTGATGGTAAGCGAATTTTTCGTAAATTCAGTTCGTTCCACATGTCTTGGTTATTTTCATAGCAGACGCTTTTCAGGATCTTACTTGAACATATATTTGCTTGGATTGCATCATCTACTGATGACCACATTTAAATATTTTGGAAGAAACGGTGAGTTTAATCGTATTTGTTCATCGATCGCCATTTTTTATCAACGCTGCATATCAGCTAACGATTATTAATGTTTGTTTACAGCCCCATGGCGTTTCTTTCTTCTTCTTATATTTTTCTTCTTCAACTTAAATAATTGAACGCTCGCCTCTACCAAAATTTATCATGGACGCCGTTGGCATCTCAGCGGAGGTCACCAAGATGAGCATGTTTTGACTCCTCGGGTTTAGTTTATTCGACGGAATTTAGTATGGTTTGTGGTACTTATTTTAGATTTTCAAAAGTGCAATAATGACAGGCCAAAAAATAACAATTATTCCATCTTAGTTTTACACCTCTAGTTAGAACCATATCTGTTAATTTTAGAAAGGAATTTTCTTGTGTTTTTCTCCCAACCAGCAGCCTTCGGGTAATAAAATAGATCTGTAACTTTCATGGTCGATTTTTATTGATACCTTCCCGCTTGAAGATTAAAAGCCAGCTCCCGCAGGTAAGTCTATCCTAGGCATAGTTTTGTGTGTACTCCTGGCGCCCGAATTTTCACTTTTACTTATTATTTTTATTTGGAGCACACCACACATTTATAATATCATACCAAAACCTCCCTTTTTTTTCTTTTTTTTATCATTACATCGTCATGGATTAAAGAAATTGCATTTTTTCCGAGTCTTTTGTAAAAGTAGACTCTCTATAATATTCAATAAGAGTTCTTCATCCAATGTAAATGTTTTTTTTTTTTTTTTTCGAATCGGCATCTCGCAGTTCAACCAGAGAGGTTGTCGTCTGCTTAACCGGACTTTCCTGTGGGTGCCTTAAGTGTAAGGCCTCCAGCCAGGGCAAAAAACTTACAAACTAAGCGACTACACGCTAAGGGCACCCCCTGCGGGGTACGAGCCTCGGCTTAGGGCGTCGCTGGGAGAGGACAGCAAGGGGACAGGCTGGATCGGAGTGGTAATGTAAATCGCTTCAGAGTTTGATCCTGGGAAAAAGAAAAATAAATTATGAATTTATGAATTTCTACCTTAGGACTAAAATTGACAAAGTTTGTTCAAGATGCGCGAAAACAAGCAGCTCTTTCTAGGTGTTTCTAGAAGAAGAAAGTGTAATGCTCATTTTTAGGTACATTATATTATTATACATTTATTATCAGAATTAAAACATATTCCATAGAATGTTAGTAAATCATACTTATAACTATGTTAGTACCTATATTACTATTCAATGTCAACTTTAAATTATTAATTTATTTCATTTAATTTATTTTACATTGAAAAGGACCCCTCCAGATCCGTGAACGGTATTCCAGTGCCTCACAACCGGACAATCAACCCTTTCCAATATGGTATTCAGAAGGCTGTTGGTGCTGCCCCGCACGCGACGCATCAGGGAGGCCACTCTTTTCCGTACTATAGCCCTAAAGCAGTCAGTGCTGGCCTTAGCAAACATACCTGATGCACTGCAAAAGCGAGGCAACCCCAACAGCATCCTAAAACCATTATTGTACAGGACCCGTAGGGCATTGAAAGATCTACGCGAATAGCGGACCCACAGGCTGCAGGTATAAAATGTCTGGCAGTATGCTTTAAAAAGAGCAACTTTAACCTCTTTTGTGCACCGTGCAAACCTGCGCGCCAGCATATTGCATCTCACTGCCAATGCCCTACGTTCCCGCTCAATATCTAAATCATCTGAGAGGTCCTCGGTGACCCAGTGCCCCAGGTATTTAAATTTTGTGACCCTACTTAACGGCATTCCTCCAAGCCTGACCGGTGGAACGGTTTTCGGACTCTTATTACCCGCCTTGAAAATAAGTAGTTCACTCTTCTTACAGTTATACCTGAGGCCATGTGACCCCGCGTACCTCTCACAGATCCCTATGAGGCAGTTAAGGGCTGTGACAGATGGGCTCAGCAGCACCATGTCGTCGGCATAGCTAATGTTGTTCATACAAACACCATCCACTGAACAGCCGACACCGGCCCCGCTGAGCTCACCTATCAGTCCATTAACGTACAGGTTGAAGAGCCGTGGTGAGGTTAGGCCACCCTGTCTCACTCCACACTCCAACCTGTACTCTGACGAACATGAACCCGCCCACCTAACATGATTGGTCTGGTTGCCGTACCAATATCTTAATATATTTATTACATCTCTGGGTGTGCTGGTTTCCCCCAGGAGCTTATCCCACAGCATGTCATAAGACACCAGGTCAAATGCCTTCGACAGGTCCAAAAAACAACCGTATACAGGCGTCTTCCTCGTCACATAGTACTGGACAGTATGCTTGAGTCGCAGTACCGCAGTTTCGGTCGATTGCCCAGCCCTGAAACCAAACTGAGCTTCATGGAGATCTATTCGCTCACTTAGCTGACTATCAAGCAAACCATCCAGCACCTTGGCGATCACTGTAGCCAGTGAGATAGGTCTGTAGTTGTCCCTGTATTGTGTGTATTATAGGGCTTGAGTCCACTACATAGAGTAGAGTTGGTACTTTTACTCTATGAGATGCTTGATAACTCTTTAAATAGCGACTACTGTTCGAAGAAATACCAAATAACATAGAAATACAATTCAAAAGTAACTTTTTAATATTTATAATAATAGTTCCTTACCGCCAGGAGTAGAATCCATCACCAAAACACTTAATTCCACCGCACAACTTAATAATATTTACACTTGAATTTTAAGTTTCAATAAAACAAAACACATCATCTGCTTAGCAAGTCAATCTTTGGACTGGGATAGTGGGATAGTACGTAAGTGCGGAGCCGGGGAGCGCGGCGCTTGCGCAGGTAGCTAGACCATTGTACTAAGAATCTCGAACAAACAATAGAAACCAGATTACGTGTAATTTGTAAATTTGATTATTTTCCAACTTAGAACGATATTGCGCCTGTGTGCGTCGATATTTTTTCCATTTTTTTTTTTATAAAATGTCTGACTTATTAAAACTTTATGTAGAAAATAATAATTTTTACTTATTTGATTCGGTAATATTTACTAAAATATTTATCTTTCTTGTGTGGACTGAGGGACACACAGTTTAGTCGTTTTATAATTTTTATCTTTGATGCTTTGAAGCAAATAAATGATTTGAACGCACCGCAACTAGATTGGCCAGAACTTCAGAAGGTTGGCCAGCCCGAAAATTGACATTTGGTGGTGTAGTGCGTAGAAAACCTGCCAAATTGTTATCGATAATGAAAATGGTATTATGGTACCGGTTATAAACTAGTAAATAAATTACTATTACGCTCAATAACGTGTTTATTAAAATACTCGTGTTATTTCGTAAAAACATGCAGTGTATTTTTATTTCGCGACTGGCCGAAGAGGTTAATTTTTATTCGTATAAAAGTCTGATTTCTTGAAATACAACAATCAGTCAATTTAATTCTGAATATGACATTGTAAAAATTTAGGCACTATTATTATTAATTCATCATGCACAAAAATTGCGTGAATAATAACTTACCGAAACAAACACCAATAGATTCCACATTATCAAGCATCGTCAAAAATTATCGCACCTAGCACATCACTACAAACGTCACAAAAGAATTTAATTTTATACCGATTTCTTTCTTTCTAAATCGAACAACGGTTACCTACAACTTTTGTTTCATGTTTGTGTTAAGTTTCACTGTGTATTTAACTGATCACCAAACATTCCGTCCATGGACTAATTACGGCACTGTTATTTATTAGCAATGAGGTGAGTATTTACTTGTTTCTACGGGTATCAGCTGTAGTTTGGCTGACGGGCGTGGGAGGACTGCCAACATGCAGATAATGTGTCAGGAAAACGGTGTTGATGAGCTCCGGTGGTAATTCCGCAGATAATATCCCATGAGCGTGCATCCAGACAGCGGTCATCAGAAGGTGGCGGGGCGCAGCGGCGCCGCGGAGACATGACGCGTCCGGGGCCTCCCAACGAGAACCTGCCCACAGTAAGATGAGATCTCCTTTGACCTTAAGTTTTTTTTTGTTGCCATGGCAGAAGAATTTTTTTTATAGCTCTTTTTTGCAATAGTCATAAAGTTCTCCTGTAATATTATTTTCTATAAGAACACTCGGCCAAAGGCAGCCCTAATGGATCTAGACTGTATAATTTACCATGTAGTGTTGTAGCAATAAATGGTTCCTGGGAAACAGTTCCGCCTGGTTTTATATCCTCTATTTAACTTATCCCAAGATCAAAAGAATTACTCTTTTTGTTAAATCATCAGCTTAATTCTCGTGCATAAATTATATATTGTCTGAAGTCAATTTTCGGAGCATGTGAAGTGATCCAATCTGTTAATTGAGGCAGTTAAAGGCGGAGAGTTTAGTTGCAAGTAACCACAGCTTAATAAATTGATTACAAAGATCTTATTTGTATCCTGTATCACATATTATGTAGACCTGTGGGTTACCACAGGTCTACATAATATTAATATCATCAAAAACCTGAAGAGTGTAAGGTTCCAAGAACTGCATCGTAACATTATTTCAACAGGAGAAATTTTGCAATACTATTTTAATCAATTGTCTGTTTTTACTATTGTTTGTATTATCAGTATTTCCTGAAACATTGTTTTTGAATTACTTCTATCATTGTAGTACTGGGACATCCTCGGAGGATAAATAATAAATTATGAAATTTGCATCCATCTAATATGTAAATGTCTGGATCTAATTTTGGTGAATTTGTTCAATGTTATATAATATAGTTGTTGTTGTTATTTGTTATTCACTGTTATCAACAGTGTCAAATAATAATGTGGATAGTGAAGTGCAACAATAATAAAGTTCTAGCAACAAAGAGTGTATGAGGGTTGTATACTATCTCTCTTATCAAAAGTAGCAAACAAGATAACAACGGGCCTAAGCAAATCTCATCAGTATATTCAAACATTTGTGTTGAACTATGTACATGTTGATCTGGATTTAATAAGTAGCTAAGCTGGCCAAGTAGTCTGGTGGGAAACACTTCAACATTGTAACATGTAGAGCTTTCTATGTGATTTTTTTAGAAAATTGAAACATTAAATTTAAAATCAATACTATCATGTGTTATGTCCACTAAGTACTTGTTGTCAATATGTTTGCCTACTTGTTCTCTTATTTAGATCTGCACAATGGACAGTTCCTGTTCTACCATCTGGCAGGTATTTGACTTCAAACAATTACGATTATCATATAATGATTCAGTGCATTTTGTATGGGAGCCAATGGTTGTTTGTTTTAGGACATACACAAAGAATGTTAGACAACTAGTATTGGACTCTTACTAATAGTACGTCACATACTAGCAACCTGAAAGGATCTTCTTCAATTAAAATTTAGAGTTCTGAAATGTACAAAGTATTTTCTTAACTGAGCCGGCACTCAGATCAAGAGCTATATCTTCTAATATGTCAGATAAGATAGCGTGATAGGTTTTGTGATTACAGCACAATAATATAGTCACTTGGTTTATTTCCATAGTGTCATGGGTAGAACTTAGAAACTTATATTATGTAGAATACATATTTACGCGTTCGGTGAGACAGGAAATGTATTTTTGTAATGTTTATGTGAGTTCCGTGTGATGGAGTGTTTGTGTTTGTGGGAACACTGTGACTGCTCTAATAAGTGGGCGGCTGTGTTTGCAGGAACACTGTGACTGCTCTAAGAAGTGGGTGGCTGTGTTTGTAGGAACATTGTGACTGCTCTAATAAGTACCCTGGCTGTTTGCGGGAACAGTGTGACTGCTCTAATAAGTACCCTGGCTGTTTGCAGGAACAGTGTCTCTGCTCTAATAAATGGGTGGCTGTGTTTGTAGGAACAGTGCGACTGCTCTAATAAGTGGGTAGCTGTGTTTGTAGGAACAGTGTGACTGCTCTAATAAGTGGGTGGCTGTGTTTGTGGGAACAGTGTGACTGCTCTAATAAGTGGGTGGCTGTGTTTGTGGGAACAGTATGACTGCTCTAATAAGTGTGTGGCTGTGTTTGCGGGAACAGTGTGACTGCTCTAATAAGTGGGTGGCTGTGTTTGCGGAAACAGTGTAACTGCTCTAATAAGTGGGTGGCTGTTTGCGGGAACAGTGTCACTGCTCTAATAAGTGGGTGGCTGTGTTTGTAGGAGCAGTGCGACTGCTCTAATAAGTGGGTGGCTGTGTTTGTGGGAACAGTGTGACTGCTCTAATAAGTGGGTGGCTGTGTTTGTGGGAACAGTGTGACTGCTCTTATAAGTACCGTGGCTGTGTTTGCGGGAACAGTGTCACTACTCTAACAAGTGGGTGGCTGTGTTGTGGGAACAGTGTGAACTGACTGGACTGAGAAAAACATGTTTTGATGATAATATCTGTGTAGGAAATCCTCAAAATAAATCATTAGGTTGATTTATTTTGAGAATTTCTATGTGAGCTGAACACTACTGAACAGAAGTGTCTTAATACAAATACTAAATTCTAATTGCAAAGTTTACAGTAATTTTTACGCTCTATCAAATTCGATATGAGGCAATAGGTAAGATGACAAAAAAAACTAATTAGCCCGTCTCTTAGATTATCAAAAAATATTTGACCCGTGTTTTTCTTTTGTTACGTAAACCAAAATTGACGAAGATACGACGCTTTTAAAGTTTTCAATACGTCACGCCATGGTATAATTTTAGCTAGTTCTGACGTCACGAGCCCCCACTCCCGAGTTTTGATGCGTTTTATCTTTGTCAATATTCATTGATTTACAAAAACAAAAAATACGTCCATTAATTTCCAATACTCTTAACTGACTGACTAAATAGATTTGCAATTTTTTGATACTGTCGTCATGCCTATTGAGATCAATTGTATGTGATACCTCCTCCCGGTACTTCAAAGTGTTAGTTGGGAAGGTTGTGTAGTTAAGTTGATTGTGACTTTGTTTGCAGTGCGGCCGCTAGATGCCAAGCAAGTATGTCGTTGTTCAAAAACAGTGACAGTGTTAGTGTGTTGCTACATTTATCTTTATATATTTTTGAGGCTGATATTTTGGTTGATACATCATTTAAGTGCAATTATCACAAGTGAATGCTTGTTCATACTTTGATTTGCTAACGGATTTTGTGATTGTAATTTTATCAAAGTGTTTCATGGTGTTGCCAGAAAAACAGTCCTCTTTAGCCCGGTTTAGTGTTATGTATCGAAGCAAAATTTATTATTGTGAAATCTGAAAATGTTAGCATCCTGAATCTCCATTTACTATGTTACCCTTTTTGTGTTAGCCTTTTGGAATAATGTTCTTGCCCCTCAATATAATTAGTATGACAATTCTCTTACATTTTATTCCTGTCGTCATGTTGGTAGCTCAACCTTGACTCGTAAGTGTGTTCCCTTCAGTTCTAAACCTGATTTTTGTACTCTCCCTTCCCTCTTCTATCATTCATTCACTTTTCATCATGATTAACTGTCATTTTTATCATGTTCAGATCAAGTTGGTAGTGGTCGGAGATGGCGGCGTGGGCAAGAGCGCGATCACCATCCAGTTCTTCCAGAAGCTATTTGTGACAGATTATGACCCCACCATCGAGGACTCTTACATCCAACACACGGAGGTGGATGGACAGTGGTGCATTCTGGATGGTGAGTTCTGCTGATGAAGAAGATACTCACAGTTATTCATTATTGGTATCAGTTAGTCTGCCTGAACCACCACCTGTGCTAGTTTACTAGCTTAAATGCAATGATTTTTGTAGACGAGCACATCTTTGTAGATGATTCCACTTATTTCCTAGGGTTAGGTTTGCATTAGACAACTATCTCGCCTAAGTTGTGATGGAGAGAGGAGAGCCAGTTAGTTTGTTAGCCCATCACCTACGTGCGCCATTAACTTTTCTTAGTAATCCTTGTATGTTCTAAATGAGAATGCCCTCTCGTTCCAGTACTGGACACGGCCGGGCAGGAGGAGTTCAGCGCAATGCGCGAGCAGTACATGCGCAAAGGCGATGGCTTCCTGCTGGTCTACTCCGTCACGGACAAGCAGAGCTACGAGAACATCCGCCACTTCCACACGCAGATCCTCCGCGTCAAGGACAGGTGAGGAACATCGGCTACCTGACGAGAAGAATACTACCAAGTTCTACGACCAGTGGCATTAGCAGCACAAACAATCTACATATAGTTCACTGACGCTCTGTTTACTCCTGTGCCTATAGCGCCATCTGTTCACCCCGTTTCGCGTTTATTGTCCCTTGACAACATTGTGCAATGGTTTACATGTCATCGCCGCTTTTCAACGTGACGCTGAGTGTTCTCGCTCGCACAACATAGTATACTCATAAGTTGTGTGTTGTGCTTAGGGAGACGTACCCGATGCTGCTGGCGGCCAACAAGGTGGATCTGGTGCACGTGCGCGCCGTGAGCGAGGAGGCGGGCCGCGAGCTGGCGCGGACTCTGGGCGCGCCCTACATCGAGACCAGCGCCAAGGAGCCGCCGCTCAACATCGACGCCGCCTTCCACGAGGTGCGTTACTCTTAGGGTCACAACAAGGTGGACCTGGTGCACGTGCGCGCCGTGAGCGAGGAGGCGGGCCGCGAGCTGGCGCGGACTCTGGGCGCGCCCTACATCGAGACCAGCGCCAAGGAGCCGCCGCTCAACATCGACGCCGCCTTCCACGAGGTGCGTTACTCTTAGGGTCACAACAAGGTGGACCTGGTGCACGTGCGCGCCGTGAGCGAGGAGGCGGGCCGCGAGCTGGCGCGGACTCTGGGCGCGCCCTACATCGAGACCAGCGCCAGGCTGCCGCCAATCAACATCGACGCCGCCTTACTCTCAGGGTCGTTACTCGAGGGCGTTACTCTCAGGGTCAAAGACAAAAAAATAAAGTCACAGACTTTCGAAACTAAACTTACTTATTAACAGTCATCATCAAATTCTGTAAATTTTATTTAATTTTCACTGGTTACAGCTGGTGCGCATAATCCGCAACCACCCGCAGCAGGAGGAGAAGCAACGCCGGCGCCGCAAGTTCGGCAAGTGCGCGCTGCTGTGAGACACGCAGCCACACGCACACACCCACACACCCACACAACGCCGGCGCCGCAAGTTCGGCAAGTGCGCGCTGCTGTGAGACACGCAGCCACACGCACACACCCACACACCCACACAACGCCGGCGCCGCAAGTTCGGCAAGTGCGCGCTGCTGTGAGACACGCAGCCACACGCACACACCCACACACCCACACAACGCCGGCGCCGCAAGTTCGGCAAGTGCGCGCTGCTGTGAGACACGCAGCCACACGCACACACCCACACACCCACACAACGCCGGCGCCGCAAGTTCGGCAAGTGCGCGCTGCTGTGAGACACGCAGCCACACGCACACACCCACACACCCACACAACGCCGGCGCCGCAAGTTCGGCAAGTGCGCGCTGCTGTGAGACACGCAGCCACACGCACACACCCACACACCCACACAACGCCGGCGCCGCAAGTTCGGCAAGTGCGCGCTGCTGTGAGACACGCAGCCACACGCACACACCCACACACCCACACAACGCCGGCGCCGCGTTTTGTAATATCCGCGTGTATATTGTATTAACTAACAGGCACAGTGAAATCAATTAAAAGCTTTTGAGAGTAAATAAACGAAAAATATGTAAACACAAAGTATCGTAACGGCCAGTGTTACACTGATACCGGCCCAGCTCTCACTCTCCAAGTGTCTGGTGGAACTTCACTTCACTTCCAATAACATGTCACGAAGGCTTTGCTGCAAAGAAATTGTTGTACGATTATAATGGTGTAATATCGTCGAGCACCTATTGAGGCACAAATTATACTGATGGATTATATGTGTTGCCAGTTTAATAAAAATCAACGAAATTATATGTGAAGTGACCAGATCTGGTCTCTCATGATATGCTGCATATTATTGTGCTTTCTTGTCGTAATTTGTGTTTGTCGCATAATATGACGAAAAGCAAGGGATATACTTAGCTTTACACCAAATATGTATGTTACGTGAAGTCGTATTTTATGTACCTAGTGTTTAATTGAATAAGACATTTACCAAACTTTTGTATAATTGCAAGTGCGGAGTTATACTTGCTGAAAATTGCTGCACAATGTAAATGTTGTTGATAGAGATGAAATTAGCTCGTTATTTGCACTAATACGATTTATGAAAGAATAGATTTTATAATCAATGAGATTCTGAAACACGAAATATTTTTCGTTGTGCAAAATATAACATGGAATACACAAATATTGGAAAAATAAGCTTTAAAGGTCTACTGACTAGAGTGTATTTTGCAACAGTTTCGAACTATATGTGAAATCAAAATATTGTTATTTTTTTTAAACAAAACTTTGTATGTAGGTAGATAATAAAGCGTTAATAGTCAGCAGAGACTACCAAATATTACTTTGACGTCTAAGTGACGATAAAAGTGCGTATTATTTATTGAAAACTGTTTATTTCGTATATTATGCAAGATGTACCAATGCGTAGCATTTATGTTAGCTCAGTAAGTGTCCATAGCGTAAGGAAACATCGTGACCAATAGAACGAGCAAATTATTTATTTTGGGAAATAAACCGTCGTTAGACTGTATGAAGGTATGCGCGTGTTACGTCGGGCTTACAGAGAGTATACTGGCCATGTTAGACTACCTCTCCGCAAGTATTGCTTAAACTTTCATGATTTGGCGAGAGCACAGTCTGTAGACATTAGTATTCATATAGTATTTCATCTAGGATCAAATGCTTGGAATCGGCTCACACACATGCAAAGCGTTTATACGAATTCTAAGCATGCTTCCGGTAACAGATTACTCGTAAGTCGGAGCTTTTGCATTGAAACAAGAGGTTCTGCTTTGTGTGTAGTGCATAATATGTAACGTTAAAAGGGCCTAGTTGTAACCAACTGGTTATCTATACACAGTGGCCAAATGGTTAGAGCTGCATGACTTACTATACGTTCCAGTTTGCTCCATTAATTTTACTATTTGCCTAAACAACGAGAAATGTCGTTTTTGAGCTCAATCGCGGCCCGGTATAGTGCGCGCGTACCTTCACTATGCACACCAAAGTTTCGTCAAGTAGAAGAGTTGTGAACAATGCATTTGTTACACTGTCACCAAAGAGGTTCTCTAAAACTATGTAGCTTTTATTTTTATAAGCTTAGGACTATAATATAATGTTTAAAAGTTTATGTGTAAGATTATTGTGGCAATGTCTGTGAGTTATTGAAACAAGGCAACAGCTGGGTTGCTAAATACATGTGTAAGACACCTGTCTTCTTTCAAATAAATTATGAATCTCTTACAGGAAAACATAAAGCTATTGTCAGCTTGTCCTATAAACAGGACAATAATTTCAATAAAACCTATTTCTAGCAACCCTACATTCATGGGCAACCACGGAAAGTTATTCTTGTTTCCAAATACGTGATTTCTAGTTTAACAAATAACTATTTTACTTTTGTGTGAATTAAGTTGATTTCGGAATGACTTGTCGTATTGAAAAGGTCATAAAATTATGAAAGTTCCACTGGAAACTAAACTTTGTGCGTAGTCATTAAGTGGTTTTTCGAAATCATATAAATTGGAAACTTGAATTTATGTCACAGACAAAGTCACGTCGTTATGTATTAGTTGTGAAGAGCACAAGTAAGCGGCTAGCGACAGATCTCCAAACATTGTATGCGCTGACCTTACATAACACTAAGGCTGAACGATTCAAACTTTATAATAACTATGAATAGGGTTTATTTTCAATTGTAAGCTGCGGTCATGCTACGCTTCTGAGTTTTCAAAAAATGGTTTTATCCGTACCTAATAATCTAGTCAATCAAATTTGAAATATTATCTTCATACGAATAGTTAAACACTACTGCTAGCATTGCTGAGCAAGCTACGTTGTATTAATTTCAGGTTTACTTGACTCAAAATCAACCTCAAGCGTAGCGCGCATTATTTGCTATTAATACATTTTAAATTGTCACGGAATTTTGAAGTCGAAATTCTTTCAAGAACAGAGCTTCATTTTAGTTTTACATATTTACTCACGTGAGTTAAATTATGACACAGACGTGTCCGCTAATTACACTCAGATTTCGCCTACCATTTAGTTAAGTCCCATGTAAAAGGGGAGTAACTAATCTTGAATATAGGCTTGAATGTTCCTGAGCTTTTGTCGCGTAGCGTGGCCGCGCTGACAAGCACCTCGCGTCAATATCGGAGAACGTTCAGTTGAAGACCGATATTCTAGGACAACACGCGCTAGACTAAGTACACGTATCGCTAAGACACTAAGAAGGAATTGAACTCGATGTAAGTGTTCCATACTTAATGTTAGGCCACGATAGATATACACGTAATGTTTCTTGAACATTTCTAGCGCAGGTGACAGGAACTGTGGTCGATACAGTATTGTGTAGTGGTATTCAAGACATTTTGATCAAAATAAAAACACGTTATAATTACTTAATGTTTTAAAATACCTAAAATACATGTTTTAGATGGTAAAAAGAGTCGAATTGGGAAATTCATCCAAGATCTATGATATCTTGGTAGACTAATTCTTCGCCGATTACTTCCCTGTCTGCTGTGCTAGAAAGGAACCTAGCTTACTTCTAAATCACAAGTGTAGTTAGTTTGTAACCTTTAAAACTGATTGTTTACTATAATCACCAATAGATGGCGCTACGCCAATATTTGACATCGGAATCGCGCTCGCAGAATTAGAGGTTTTCTTTTTAAGTATTTAAAAAATAAATAATTTCCAAGAACTCTGTAGGTGGCGTTGAACTGACTACGTTACTAGGTGCCAAAGCCAAACGCTTGGAAAAAAAAACATTGCGTTACGTCCCATACGCTCGTTGACTGACACTTTCGTTTGCTTATGCTTCCGAATATAACCATTACATTCAAGTGAAATGATGTGACGTTCCGTTCCTTGCAGTAACTTACCAAGTTCAGCGCCAACTATCCAGCGACTAGGGAAGAGTTGAGAAAGAAAATCCCTCATTCTCATTAAACGTTCATCCCAAATTCTTGTTTGAAAAAAATAATATTAAGGGTGTAATGCGACGGAAATATCGGTGGAGATTTAGGTCAAATCTGTTACTGTTCAATGATATCTAATCTCCTGAAAAACTTGATAAGTATTCAATGTCACTGGCAGGCAGCAGGCAGGTAGCCACCCCATGTGATTGACCGACTTCTTGTTAATTATACATATGCTGGAAATAATTGATGAATGACCCATGAACCATAGATATTGCCGTCGTGTCATAATAGACTATACAATGAAACTGAGAACCCCGGGGAGTCGCACGCAACGTACTGTAGCTTTAACGTAACGTAGCATAGTCTCAGAGCTTCCTACATACCCACGATCATGTATACTGTACAGTACATAGGATAAATGTTATTTATAATCGTTTGTGATTGTTTTCATTCTAGTTCGGGAATGGCAAACGATGGATTAGTAAAGCATCTTCCCTAACATTGTTTGCCATTCTTAAACTCATGCCCTGTTTCACAGTCTGGAAGGGCACTGTTTGTTATAATACAATGACAGTATCTTGACAATTGTGTAAGTTAATTGAAATGTATCCGGAGGTAGTGAAACAGGAGTATATTATTTTAATTTAATAACTGACTTCCAAACAAAACTAATTTATTCTTAAGAACAAATCGTTGATCAATATTTTCACAAATTCTATTAGCTTATCAAAGATATATTTTGTATTGCTTAATTGTTGTTATTCTTTGATCTAGTCTCTTGAAATCGTGTCCAAACTAGGAAGTTTACAATAAATAATAAAACGAATAGTTCTGCGCTGCCTCGTCTAGCATCGGCGTAATAATATGATCGTATATTGTTGTTACTATATGTTTTGTATGTTGTAACATATAATAAATGTAGAAATAAAATTAGTTGGTTTTATTTCATCTTCCCAAAAGTTCATCGAGCAGGGACCGAAAACATACAACATTTATACACAATAAAACTTGCAACCGAATTTAGAACTTCTTGCTTTTTTGAAGACGATTAAAAAAAAGCAAGAAAGTGACGAAACTGGCCCGCGCTCGGTGCTTTGTCTCTTTCATTCTGGTTAAACGGCAATATGTAATTGATTATCCTATATAATAATTTATTATATGCAGGTTGCATCTTACACTAAAATATATAATTTTGAATTCTCCAAAGAAATTAATACAATTTCTTATTTTTTTTATTTACTTAATCATATGAGATATTTTTTCTTTTTATTCTATTTTTTGGTTTAAGCGGTTAACGTTTTGACTCGATTGGTCGCTGCTATGGAGACATCGACTATGACAAAGACAATCATAATAACAGCAAGAGAACAATTACCAAAACGTCACGGGTACCACACCTACCTACTATTACCACTTTTAATGCAGCCATATTCTCACGTCGCACATAAGAGTATTAACCCAAAAAGTCGATAAAAATTATTTATTGGCTAATAGTACATTATGGTACAAGTATGTAATGTTGGTGATTACCGCTGAGGCGCCATTGAGAGCGACGACGGTAACCATGAATACACACGTGTATCATACGACGTTTTTCAACACACTTGTCAGAAAATAATACTAAAAAATCATTTTCAACAGTGAAAACGAGTAGTGAAAATTTTTTCGCAATGGCGGTAAAAATTAATCAGTTTTCCTATGCGCGCGCATCTAACAATGGCGATCGGCCATAGAGTAAAAGTGAGGTTTATATTTTTTTTGGCTTTTCGCGGATAGCGTTTTAACCACGTACAATATGGGGAATTCAAAGTTTTCTTTAATACAGAGAAAACAAAAGTTATATTTGAGTGAAAGTTTTATTTATTAAAAACGTAAACGTAATTAAAATCTATTTTTTCTCAAACATGCATGGAAATATTGTCATTATTTTCGAAAAAAGAACACGCGAAGTATCTAATTTACGGAGAAAGAAAATCAAATCCATTGCAGAAGCGTTTTTTGAATTTGGAACATTACAACGCTCCAGCAATGTTGTATGAAACGGCGTGATATGGTTATTAAATATTCTTTGATTGGATCTCTTTTATCATTCTTGGCATACCAAAGTAAGTTTCTTTGCTTAGTACAAAATGCGTTCACGTGGCTGTATAGCCATAATAAATGCGTTTGCCTTTCGGCACAGATGATAAATAGAAAATTTGTGTAAAAGCCGAAAATTTACTATTAAATACGAAGTTGCATGAAATAAGCAAGCAATAGGTACATTAAGTAATTTGTACTATTGAACACGATTTTTTTTGTATCGAAACTTTTAGAACAAAGTAACTCCACCAATAAAACCTATACCTATAACTCACTAGTGAATAATGGCAACGAAAAAGTCACAGTTTGATTACAGGTGTCATTATGTGCCTAATTGCGGTGAAATTAGAGCCATTTTATGAGCAAGTGTGTTGAAAAATTTATGTAAGTATTGTCATAAAAATGTAATCAAAAATGTTTAAAAAATACTTTGAGCGATTTTTGAAGCAGGAATTTGAAACAAGTGTAAAAAAATGATTTGTCACTATTTATTGCAATATTTCTTAAACTTATATACTAATAAATTATTAAATTAGTAAAATCGCTTATAACTTCTCTTCTTCATCTGAATCATGTACGCTATCTTCTGCATCTCCTTCATCCCTATCAACTTCGTAGGACATGTAACAAAAGTATGTAACATATAACAAAAGTAAAATTGTATTGTTGGAGCTGCTGAAGATTGTACAACTATCTTTGTTTTGTATAAATTCAATATTTTTGTATTGTGTGTTTGTTTATATAAACGCATATCCCATATTGTGTGAGTGCTATATACCTACTAGAATGCTATCAGTCGCTGGAAACCTACGTCTTTTCTTTTCTTGACTTGAATGTGCCCTGGCGGTTAAGAGTATGTCATGCTCACTCAAATGTCTCACTGACTGTGGCGCGTGTGTCAGATCATTTAGTTCCCTTCAAAATGGTTGAGTTGAATGGTGCTGATCCATGCGTCATGTTCGTGAACGGGCGCTGTCAGTTGGGACTGGTCAGCTCTTGGTTGCCACGGCTTATTTTAATTAATATTTTTTTTTTGAATTGTTTTTACTATGGACACTTTTAACGTGCACATCTTGCTAGATTGTTCTCACATAAAGTACCATCTCAACATGAATGATGTTTGACCAAGGTTTTGTAAAAATATTCTGATTTAAAAGAGTGTCCATGGAGTTTCTTGCCCGTTCTTCTCCATAGAGATCTACGCTAGGGAATGGGCAACTACAGTACTTTCACAGTTTTTATGCCTTGTGACTGGGACTGTTGCTACATTTAATTTTCATCTTTGTTTCGACAATTCAAAAGTGCCTGTAACTGGCCTACTTGAAATAAATGATTTGATTTTGATTTTGAACATTTCTCTAGTTAAGACTTTAAAAGGTTTTGATTTTTTAGATACCTTTGGTCTAATACTTGTCAAATAAGGGTCCGAAGTTAATAATATCCTTTTTAAGACATCCTTATTACAGTCAGTTCTACTGAATTTTGTTGCATATTGTTCCCTGAATTTCCGAAAATGTTTATTACGAGCATCTGCAGTTTCTTCTAATAAGGCCCCTATTGGTAGTATGGCGTGTCTAATAACTGTAGGCCCATGAATTAAGATTTTGTGAAGGGTCGGTGTCATAGGATACCTAGAGCATAATTCTACATGCATTTTCGCTGTGTCTAGGCTATAGGTAATTAATTAGCTATAGTAATTTTATATCCACTTCATCTTTGCCTCGTAGATGTGGTCTTTCGGCGCTTACTGCAGTCTGTTAGTTCCGCGAAATCTTTGCTTGGCCGACCCACCTGGGATCTTTCGGTATTCATTATTTATTTTGGTATTTCAAGGAGTAAGTACCTTGAAACCAATCAGGGTATTTTTTTAAAAACACACTTTCTGTTCGCTTTGCTGTCTGCCACTTAGACTTCATTTCAGACTTGAGACGAGAAAATGTATGAATAAACTTTTATTTTTGATCAGAAGGGAATGAAGAGTCATTAATTATTTCAAACTCCAATAAATCCAACTTTTCTCCGAAATCTGGTTCATATATTCCCTCGCGTTTCGAAAACATATTCTCGCGTCGCGATCTTAACACCAGAAGACCCTACAACAAGAAAAATCTGAAATTAACTTAAGGCCAGGTAGATTGAGCAAAGTAGGTATTTAACGCTACCATCCTTGACGCGAAACGAGCCGTGCGCTCGCGTCGCTGGCGTGAACTTACGTGAACCCAAAGCTGAGTGAAGTGTCACAGTATAGGTAAGCGTGCAGTAGGACAACTTATTTTATTAATTGTCAGCTTGATTTATTATAATACTGTAGTAATTGCGAAAACCTAACATGTATATGTAATAAATTAATTTGAATGGATATTGTAAATGTAAAATGCTGCAAGTCAAGATTTATTCAATTATGTGACTAAGTTTCTTACATTGTTTTTATCTCACGAAGCGACACGCACTTTATTTGTTGTATCCGTCACCAAACAGTTCATAATCTTTCGAGAGTTTACAATCTCGCGAGATAGATTATAATATAGAGGTATTTAAAATTTTACGGTGTAAAAACACCCTGTGATTGTTTGCGTTAAGATGAGTAGCGTCATTACATGACACACACACACACACACTTCCGACTTGTTTATAGTAAGTTTTATTTTATTTTTATTTTTTGTTTTTATTTTTTATAAAAATATTTGCTAAGCATTTATTTTACATGATAATAGGAGTATCCCCAATAAAATGGAACTTAACATACCTAACTGTCGAAATGTGGGTGTATTGTACACATCTGCTTACCTGCTCAGAGCATACAGGCGTGATGTTATGTTATGATGTTGTGTAAACAATAAACATCCAAGTGATTGCTGCAATCGCGGTTAATTTGCTGTAACTTTTTGAAGAGTTCCGTTGTCTGTCTCTGAAACTCATCATCAGATCCATATGAAATTTAAATGGGACCAACTTCGGGGTATATACCCTTTCCAACAAAAAAGAATCATCAAAGTCGGTTCATAAACGACGAAGTTATGCGCGACACATAAAAAAATATATAAACGGTCGAATTGAGAAACCTCCTTTTTTTGAAGTC
Organism: Xestia rhomboidea; assembly: GCA_963853795.1. Lineage (NCBI taxonomy): Eukaryota > Metazoa > Arthropoda > Insecta > Lepidoptera > Noctuidae > Xestia > Xestia rhomboidea. The sequence continues at coordinate 19,936,274 of OY970772.1, forward strand.
GGTCTAAAATGTATTTCTACCGTATACTAACAAATGGCAAAAGCAACGACGATAAAATAATATTTTAATCCAACCTTCCGCACTTTATACCTAGCTACTTGTTTTTATTTTTAGTCCTCTTACTTCACAAACAAAAGAATGAAATTAAAAACAATAACTTTCTTGCAAAAAATAAAACCGACTTCAAAAAAAAAAAAAAGGGAAAATACTTTTAGCTTCAGAAGTCGGTGACTTGTTTGTTTGATTCCGTTTTTTCTGCCACCTTTTGTCACATTTTAGTTGTAATATCCTATACAAATATTTGCTATGCAAACTTCAATCTTAATTAGGTATTATTTTTGTACGAACAGAACATTTTAGCATATTGAACCATTTGAAGGAAGCCCAACTAAACGTAACTACTGTAAATCGTTGAAGGATTCCCTCGACTGTCTATGGTCCCCATCATCAGACCTGTAATGGCACTTATAACCCATATGGGTGCAAAGTTCTCATCAATAGAAATGAATTAAATCCAAAAACAAGGTAGCTACTGTAAAACGTTGAGGAGTTCCCTTGACTGTCCTTCGTCTTTATCATCAGACCCCTAATGACAGCCACAACCCATCTAGGTGTAAAGTTCTCATCAATACAAATTAATCAAGCCCAAACACCCGATTACTATTGTGAATCGTTGAGGAGTGCCCTCAACTATCTTCGGGTTCCATCATCATATCGACTCCAGACCTTCATCAAATAGTAGTGCTTTAAAACGCACAATGAAAAAAAATAACAAACGCACTAGTCGCACTACGATTTTCAAAGGTTCCCCTCGATTTCTCTGGGATGCCATCATCAGATCCCGGTTTTCTGATCATGGTACCACCCTTGAAATATCTTCTTTCGAACAAAAAAAGAATCATCAAAATCGGTTCATAAACGACGAAGTTATCATAAGGCCAAATTGAGAAACCTCCTCCTTTTTTTAAGTCGGTTAAAAAATAACATACCATTATATTTACACTACGACGTATGAATAAATCGTTCGATAAATCAGCGAGACAGCCGTGCGCCGGCAAAAGGGACATAGGTCCTACCTCGTCAAGGCCCGGCGGGCGACTGAATCCACGTACGCAAGCCGCTGTATTATATAATAATTTATTATTAAAAGGATTAAACTCTTTTGCAAAATGTAACCACAAATAATTTTTCTAAATGTTATTTACTTTGCTTAGATATTTTTTTTTTGGAAGTAAATTTTCATTTTCTTCAAGAAAAATAAGAAAAACATAAAAAATATTCGAATTAGGCTCCTGTTCAGATTTTTTTTTATCGAGTGAAGTTTTCGATATCATGTTTTGAACCACAAACTATCAAAGTAGATATAGTCAACTATAATATCTATATTTTTTATGCTTTAAAAAATTACGATTTGTTAGTTTACTATTGAATCAAAGTTATGTAAAATTGGTAAAATTGGGTCTACCTCCCCTTAAGTGACCGCAAAATAAAGTTTGTTTTGGTAAATACCACATGTACTTAATTTTCAAAATGTTAACATTTTGGCATGTAGTGTAAGCTATTTCCTTTTTAAATTCCTAATATGTATATCTAACAAGATGATAAAAGATTTTGACTCAGGAAAAGTCCGGAAAATGCAATAAAAAAGCTTAGAAATATTGGAAATGGCTAAAATCGACTCATCATTTTAATGTACCCAACAAAAAATGGGGTAAATAATAATTAAAGGTAAATAATTAAATATTACAAAAAAAAAGTAATTTAAATTTTACATAATTAAATGTAAAAGAATTCTTTGAAAAAAAAAGTATCCGATAGATATAGCTACTAAGTAACAAATTATTGTAAGTTGATATATTTTTTACTTTCTCTATAATAATTATAAGAGTCTATTAATTACTGAAAATTTAAAATAGACATGAATCCTGAATTGTGAGTGCTATTCTTATTATCTAGACAGACGTAATATTAATATTTACACCAATATTGATGTTGTGTAAAAATTTTACGTTTATGATGTTTTAATATTTGTATGCCATCTCTATGGCGAAACATGTAAGTTCATAACCCTATCCATAAGACCTTAATGTACCATGTTTTTATACAAATAAATTATTCTATTCTATTATTCTATTCTATTCTATTCATACCTTGTTATCACCGTCCATAACTATAATTTGATTTATCCCGATTAATTTAATTGTAACACTTATTTTTTTAACAATTTAGTTGACTATGCCCGATTTCACCAAGGATTGATTGATTGATTATTTGATTTGATTTTACCAAGGATCCCTGGAGGATCGTGACGTTTGTTTTTACCCGACTGCGCCAGAGGAGGGTTATGTTTTTCGAGAGTATGTATGTATGTATTTATGTATGTATGTATAATTGTTTGGCACGCTCTGTGGCCTGAACGGCTCGATGGATTATAGCTTGAGAGGTGTCGTTAGATTTGTATTTACTGTGAGAGTGACACTGGGTGGGTATATCAAAATAAAAAAAAAATATGGTGGATTTTTGGCGCCAAATTCAAATGTTTGGCACGCTCTGCGGCCTTAACGGCTCGATAAAGGGCTCAACGTGAGCATTTTAAAATGGTATTTCGAATTGATTAAAAAGTGTAAAATAAAAAAAATATATAAAAAATAATAATAAATTCTTTTCGAAGGCGCACAATAGCTTAGCAATCTAGCTATAGCTTCTGAAACTCACTTAACAACTCTACTACCAGTGGCTACACTGATTCCTCCCATGTCTGCTACTGCGAGCAATCGGTTACCAGTGGCGTAAAACCGTAAAGCGATCAGTAACTGATTTAAAGGAGCCACTAAAATATTTCTGAAATAATAAAATATATAGATTTAACATATAAAGGAAATAATATGATCAGTCATAGTAGAAACAAATGTCTCTCATGGGTTTATTATATATTTGCTGTTAAAACTTTCAAAGAAAGTTGGTCTTTCTCTAAAGATGCGTGGTCTTCAAAATATATTGTACACATGTTCAATCTCATCTACAGCATCTAAATTATCTAAAAACTCAAAAATATCGTCCATTTCGTACAATTTTTTAAAAATTTCTGAAGAGAATATAAAACTGAGCTGCCTCTTAAACAATAGGAGCCCCTTCCTCGGCCATAAGTTTAAGGGGCGACTTATTGCGCTAGGTGACACTTGACGCTTGGTGAAAGCTATTTAACAGTTAGGTGCCACTTAAATATTGCTAAGTAATACTTAAATGTTAGGGGTTGGCGGTGAAAACGGGCATTACTTTCACTGCGTATTAAGTTCGTACGATCAAGCTTGCGTTAGAAAGACGACTGATTGCGAACGGAATGTTAGTCGAGTGGTATATTGTCCCCCCGACCCTTCTGGTTTGCCAGGTGGCGAAAACTACTTTCATATTGATACTCTGTAATATTAGACTTTTGATCGACATTTTGGGTTTTATTCCTATGTGCGTCGCTACAGTTATACGTTACGCCTTTATTGTGAAAAATAGCGCCCTCTATCAAACTCCTTTAAGAATAGTGACAACAACAACCGGGTACAAACGGGAAAACCGCTCCCCTAAAATAAAGTGCAAACAATATACTGCAGATAGATGGCGCTACTGTAACATTCTTACTGCCCTTCAGCGAACATAGATGGCGCTACCTTCTACATTTGTCGCAAAAATAATTATAACGTAAGTATTTACGAATCAAAGAATAAAGTAAATACCGACCAAAGTATAATGTAATTAGATAATTAATTCTTATTTGGTTCAAAAGGTAAACATGCTTGTTGTATTGTGGTCGAATGTTCCAGTTGGTTCCGTGGCTAATTAGCCGTAGTAATATGGACAGAACAAAGAGTAGGTACGAGTAATATGGGGCAAGGCGACGTTTGATTGTGGCCGCTAGTCCGCTGAGCACGTGCGCTGGGTAACAACGACGTGCTTTTGTTTGCACTCACTAAGTAGCTACGTCCAGGGACGGAATACTATGCAGATCGAGTTGTGGCTCTTGTGTTTATAAGTATTTAGTAAAATTCTAGTTATTAGACGTCGGAAGTGTTTTTATCTGCTTAATTCTTTGATTAGGAATATTTAAACTGTTTATTGATCAATACTTATAAATGTCAAAAGTTTGGTCCGTGCGGGAACCGAACCTATGAGGCTGTGACCAGTAGCGCATATTATATAACTATATTGCTTTTCGCCTTTCTGAAGTTGTAGTGCAGTGTCAGTTAAGTTCGAGTTCGAGTGATAAACGGTATTCTTGTAATCTTTGAACTGTGCGTAAGCTGCGCGTGAACTGCACGTCAACTGTACGACAACCAAACTCTACCAAAATTACTTATGGTGTGACCATAAGAGAGAATAGTACATTTTGATACACGTGGACATTATTTTGTCATTGCAGTTCTTGGCTCAAAAACACCCTCGCCTACGGCTGGGGTGTTAATTCCGCCTCGAATACAATAACAAACGTCCACGTGTATCAAACGACGTTTTTCAATACACTTATGGAGAAACAAAATAAAAGAACGAAAACTATTTTTGTCGTGAATTAATAAGAAACTATGATTTTAATTTCCTTTTTTTTCCGTGCTTTGCTTTCGCCAGGTTGAAGGAGAAGCAAAGGTATGAAGCCGCTACACAGCCTAATATAAAAAATGGTTTATTTTTTATTTTTTAATTAAGAACGCAAATAAATGTTAATTTGTTAATAAAAGTAAGTATTAGTTTTAAATAATCATGTTTATCTATGATATTCTATTTATAAACACAATTTGAATACTTATCCAAAAAATATTTACGCCGTAAAGACGCTTACTGCTTTGCCGAAATTAATTCACTTCCGATTATAGGCATTGAACCAATTTGGACTAAATATAGTTATAGTTATCTGTGGCAATTTTCATTCCCGCACACGTGTTGGAAAATGAAAAACATCGCACGGGTGTGAAATACATTACATGTCGAACCTACTCGTAGTGCGTTAAGAACCAGTTTTCGAGGAAGTGTATTGAAAAAAATATTACTCACTAAATAATCGAATAGAATCGATTACATTTCAATGAATATGACATTATTAAAATAAAACCTCAGCACAGATTTTAGTGCTTTTTCTTATTTAGTAGAATACCAATCATGTTGCGTTTTGAAGCACGCACCAAAGACGCGCAACAGTAGAATGCCTTTTTTGCGCTCGCGTGACGCGAACTTGACGCGAGCGTGTTTGACAGCGGTAGAGAATACAAAAAGCGTTGTTTTGACTTAATTGCAACTGCACTGTAACAGCATTTCTTTAGTTACGTGAATTAGCCTACTGAAATTATGTAGGTTTCTATGGTTTAGAGATATAATAATAGTACATTATGATATAAGTGCGGTAAGTTGAAAATTACAGCCAAGGCGATATTACTAGCCCGAGCCGTAGGCGAGAGCGATAAAAAAGTAGAGGCTGTAATTATCAAAGCGCACGTATGTCATACGACGTTTTATTTGCGAGGAAATAAATAAAACAAATAAAAACAATACAGCGAAAAGAAAAAGCGCGCGGAATAATTTTTACTTGTTCACAAATTAGCGAGGCGCGCGCATCAACGCTTTTTTTTAAGGCAAAGACACATAAAACAGCCAGTATTACTAATAAATTAAATTAATATTTTTTCAATACACTTCCTCGAAAACTGGTTCATAACGCACTACGATTAGATTCAACATGCAATGTATTTCACACGCGTGTGATTTTTTTCATTTTCCAACACGTGTGTGGGAATGAAAATTGCCACAGATAACTATACCTATACTTAGTCCAAATTGGTTCAATGCATAAAGTCGGAGGTGAATGTTTTTTTTTTAATTTTGGCAAAGCAATAATGCGTCTTTACGGCGTTAATATTTTTTGAATATTCAAATTGTGTTTATAAATAGAATATCATAGATAAACATGATTATTTCAAACTAATATTTACTTTTATAAACAAATTAACATTTATTTGTGTTCTCAATTCAAAAATATAAAAAAGTAATAATTTTATATTAGGCTGTTTAGCGGCTTCATACCTACTTCTCCTTCAATCTGGCGAAAGCGAAGCGCGGTAAAAAAGAAAATTAAAGTCATAGTTTCTTATTAATTCACTAGCTGTTGCCCGCGGCTTCGCCCGCGTGAAGTTCGGTTACTGTCCCACTGGATAAAATAAAGGGATAAATAGTATCCTACATGTTAATCAATCACTGTCACAGTCACTGTCATAATCACTGTCACAGTCACTGTCACAGTCACTGTCACAATCACTGTCACAATCACTGTCACAATCACTAACACAATCACTGTCACAATCATTACCATCGTTATCATAATCGTTATCACAATCATTGTCACCGTAATCACAATCAACATCATCGTTATCACAATCATCACAATAAATCTAAAATAACCCTGTATAGAAGTCAAATCCACCATCTTCTGGATCTCAAAATAAATGCCATATTCGTAATCAGCACCCTTGATAATCTCGGTATCGACACCCATATTGATTTTTAGACATTTCAACCCCATCGCACCCCAATAGGATCCCCTATTGGGGTGCGATGGGGTTGAAATGTATGAAAAATGATGGTATTTCAGGTCCGCCATTTTCAATCTTAAAATCGTTGTTTTTGTAATACACCATACAAACTATACCAATGTTGATTTTCAGACTTTGTCACCCCATTTCCCCCTATTAGGGGTTGAATTCTGAAAAAAACCGAACCCCCTTTTATACTTATTTATCAATAGGAGCACTCCTGTGAAGTTTCGAATAAAATAGTCTAACTAATCTTGTTTCACCATACAAACTTTGGAGCACCGTTTAACTCCCTTAGGGGTGGAATTTGAAGAAATCCTTTCTTAGTGCACCCCTAGACCACATAAGTAACCTACTTGCCAAATTTGGAATCTGTAGACCCAGTGGTTTAGGCTATTCTGTGATTTTTAGACTTTGTCACCTCATTTCCCCCGCTTAGGGGTTGAATTCTGAAAAAACCTGAAACCCGTTTCTACTCATTTATCAATAAGAGCACTCCTGCGAAGTTTCGAATAAAATAGTCTTACTAATCTCGTTTCCCCATACAAACTTTGGAGCCCCGTTTAACCCCCTTAGGGGTTGAATTTTGAAAAATCCTTTCTTAGTGCACCCCTAGACCACATAAGAAACCTACTTGTCAAATTTGGAATCTGTAGACCCAGCGGTTTAGACTGTGCATTGATTTTTAGAATTTGTCACCCCGTTTCCCCCTCTTAGGGGTTGAATTCTGAAAAAACCTGAAACCCGTTTCTTCTCATTTATCAATAGGAGCACTTCTGTGAAGTTTCGAATAAAATAGTCTAACTAATCTGGTTTTCCCATACAAACTTTGGAGCCCCGTTTAACCCCCTTAGGGGTTGAATTTTGAAAAATCCTTTCTTAGTGCACCTCTAGACCACATAAAGAACCTACTTGCCAAATTTGGAATCTGTAGACCCAGCGGTTTGGGCTGTGCGTTGATAGATGAGTCAGTCAGTCAGTCAGTCAGTCAGTCAATCAGTCAGTCAGTTTCTTCTTTTATATGTATATTTAGATGACAAAAATACTTTTCGTTCTTTAATTTTATTTCTTCAAAAGTGTATTGAAAAACGTCGTTTGATACACGTGGACATTTGTCATTGCAGTTCTTGGCTCAAAAACACCCTCGCCTACGGCTCGGGAGTTAATTCCGCCTCGTTTGCAATAACAAACTTTCTCCACTTGTATCAAAATGTACATGTTGGGTGTGGACTGTATGATGGTTTTCTTCAAATGACAACTTCGGACTTGGTTGTTCAGACTTCTATTTTTATTCTTCGGGGCTAGTCGGTTGCTTGAGTCTTGCGTGTAGAGTGAACAGCGAGTGTCGAGCGTAGAGTTACGAGTGACTGACGAGTGACGCGTATGCAACCGGCTAGCCCTCCTTTATCATATTTACAACGGTCGGGATCGAAGGCGCGCGCGGGGGCGGTCGGGGCGGTAGGGAGTGCGATCGACCAATCACAGCGCCGCTGAGTTAAGTCGCGCTTTGGCGTCTATGCGTCTGGGACTCCCGACAGGTTCCAACTTGTCGGTTCCCTTTCGAATCGCATTCCCCGCCGCCTTACAATATTATTTACAGCTTATTATCTAAGGGACAAAGAAACAACCTTACTTTAAATCTACATGTTACTTTACCTAATACAAAATCATACTTTATTTTACTTAGACTATCTTACTTCCTAATCATATTAACAAATAATTACCTAACAATCTATATACATGTGTTATTTTTGTATACGGCGTCGACTGGAGCTAGATCACGATGCGTCGTCCGTAACATCCTCCCCCCGGCGCAGGGCTACCGTAGCCTTATTCTCCCACGCAGAGGACGGCGAGCTTCGTGACGGGACGCCGTAGGATGCCTGCTGTTGTCCTGATGTCAGCTGACCGCACCTTGCCGTCTGGACCCTTGTAGACGGCTTCCACGACGCCTCGCGGCCACGTCCCTCTCGGCAGCGCGGAGTCGATGACGACGACCAGGTTGCCGACTTCGATGGGCCGGCGGTGGTCATCTGACGCCCCTCGGGGCACCAGCGTGGGCAGGTACTCATCTACCCAGCGCCGCCAGAATTGGTCGGCGAGCGCCTGGGCAGCTCTCCAGTGTTTGCGGGTGGCCTCCTCACAAGGCCCAGTGCGGGGAAGGCCTGAGGAGGTACCTCTTCTTTTAGCGCCTTCTGATGTAGAGTCGCCCCTAGCGCCGTCTTGACGGAGCGTACTAGTCGCTCCCACGCTCCCCCCATATGTGGCACTCCTGGTGGTATGAACTTCCACTTCATACGATACTCGAGCCCGAAATGAGTGAACTCCTTTGCCCACTCTTTGTAGGCCGTGCGTAGCTCGGTGTCCGCCCCTCTGAAGTTGGTGCCGTTATCGGAGTACATTACTCTAGGCCAACCTCGTCGCGCCGCCATTCTTCGGATTGCCATCAGCGCTGAGTCAGTGGACAAGCTGGAAACCAGCTCCAGGTGGACTGCCCTCGTGGCAAGACAGGTGAACAACGCTCCCCATCGCTTCTCGTGCCTCCTTCCTATGACCACTACCGTGGGGCCGAAATAGTCGACGCCGCAGTGCGTGAAGGCTCGCTGCGCCTCTGTAAGTCGTTCAATTGGCAAGTCCCCTGGAGTTGGCCTTACCGGCGTCGTTTTTCGTATTCGGCAGAGCTGACAGCGCTGTGCGATAGATCGCACCGTCGGGCGTAGGTTGACCACCCAGTATCGCTGCCTCAGGTCGTTGATAACGCGTTCATTGTTGGCGTGTCCGGCTCTGCGATGCGCGTTCTCCACCAGTAGTCGGGTGAACGGATTTTTGCCATGTAAGATCACCGGTGTCTTTGTCTCTTCTTTGACTGTCGCGTGTCCTATTCTTCCTCGCACCTTGAGTATTTGGTCGTCAAGGTAGGGGTCCAGTCGGTATAGGCTGCTGGACTTGGGCACCGGCTTCCCCTTCTCAAGCAGCTGGATCTCCTCCTCGTAGTTGTCGAGCTGCGCTTGTTTCAGCCATAATTTCTCGGCCTTCTCGATCAGGTCGACGGTCATCTGACTGGTTCTGGCCTTGCACTTTTCTTTGAAAAGGAAGGGCACGGCTGTGGCTCGCAGTAGTTTCTCGTAGGAAGAGAACCTACTTATGTCGGGCAGGTGAGAAGGGCGTTCTTTCTTCTCCGTCGTCACGTACACGGCTTCGCTGTCAGGTGTGTCATATTTGGCCCTCTCCTTGGGCCAGCACTCTTCGTCGTCATACAGGAACGTGGGGCCGGTGAATCATCTGTCTTCTGGCTTCATGTGTATGGTGTAGTGAGGGCGTGTAGCGTCGTCCGCTACGTTGTGCTCGGTGGGCACCCATCTCCATTGGGTGACGTTGGTCAGCTCCGCAATCTCCCCTAGGCGATGTGCTACGAACGGTGTGTACCTAGCAGCATCCTTTTGTATCCAGCGTAGGACAGTTTGCAAATCCGTCCAATACGTCACTCTGCTGGGCTTGTCCCGGTGCTCCTTCAGCACCAACTCAGCAAGTCGTGCGCCCATCACTGCAGCTTGTAGCTCTAGTCGTGGGATGGTGACGAGTTTCAGGGGGGCCACTCGCGCCTTGGCCGTGACTAACCTCACGTCGACTCCTCCGTCCTGTTTTTGGATCCTCCAGTAAGCTGCGGCTGCGTACGCTTGCTCGCTAGCGTCGCAGAATACATGGAGCTCGATGAGGTCGTCCGATTCTTTGGCGTAGCACCTGGGTATGCGTAGCTGTGTCACCTCACTCAGGCTCCGCATCCATTCGTCAAAGTGCTGCGCGTCCTCTTCAGGGAGGGCCTCGTCCCATCCTATGCCGTGTCTCCACAGGTTCTGCAGCAATATTTTACCGGTGACGGTGAAGTGACTGATGAGTCCCAGGGGGTCATAGACTGCCATCACTGCTCCGAGGGCTTCTCTCTTGGTCGGCGCTCTGTCCTTTGTCTTCACCTCAGGTGACAGCCGACCCAGCCCAGTGTTGAATCCTAGTTTGTCGGAGCCTGTCTGCCACAGCAGACCCAGTGTTTTGTCAGTGTTCTCCTCACGTTGGCCGAGTTTGACTTGTGTGTCGCACGCCAGCTTCTCTGGAGCGATGTTCTTCACTACGCCATCTCTGTTGGAACACCATCCCCTCAGGTTGAAGTGCGCGTTCTCGTGAACCTTCATGACTTCACTCGCTACCTTGATCGCCTCCTCCTCGGTCGTGAAACTGTCCACGTAGTCGTCCATGTAGTGGCTCGTGGTTATGGCTTGCACGGCGTCAGGGTACTGCTGCGTGTACAATCTCGCGTTGGCGTCTCGTACCGAGTGTGCAATGAACGGTGAGCACGACGCACCGAAGATCATCGAGGTCATTTTATATTTCTTCGGTGGCTCGACGCGGTCTCCTTCCCGCCATAGAAACAGCTGTGCGGCTTGGTCCTGCTCTCTTATCTTTACTTGAAGAAACATCTCTTGGATGTCGGCTGTGACGGCTACCGGGCCCTCTCTAAACCGGAACAGGATTCCCGGCAGTGACTGCAGCAGGTCAGGTCCCTCCAGCAGATAGTCATTTAAGCACACTCCGCTGTAGCGGTGTGCGGCGTCGAACACGAGGCGCATCTTTCCCGGTTTGTTTGGATTTACAACAGGGAAATGCGGCAGGTACCATATCTTCTTGTATCTTTCTTCGGAGCCGTCGCACTCCCGGGCGTAGCCTTTGTCAATTAGATTCTTGACCTGCGCGCTGTACTGTGCTGCGAAGTGTGGTAATGAGTCCATCTTCCGCTCGATCGTCTTTAATCTTCTGACGGCACTGTTGTAGTTATAGGGCATCGATGCATCTTCATCACGCCATGGTAACCCAACTTCAAAGTGACCGTTGACCTTCGTCATGCTGCGCTGAACCGCGTCGATCGCCTTTTGATCTTCTGCCTTGACCTTTTTCGCTAAAGAAACCCCTAGTGCATCAATTCTGAAGTGTGACTTCACCAACTCTTCTACGCGACGTACCTCTTCTGTCTGCTTTGAAACAGACACGTCGTGAAGGTGGAGCACTACTTGTCCCTTTGGTTTGTTCAGCGTAAGGCGCGGCGCCGTCCCGTGGATCACCCATCCCAGCTGAGTGTGCGAAGCGGCGGGTTCGTTCTTCTTGCCCATGCGCAGCTCACGTGTCACTATTAAGTGCCAGTTGTCAGCGCCAATCAGTACTTTCGGCGTGGCATTATCAAAGAATGCGTCCTTCTGTATGTCCTGGAGGTGTGGATAGTGCATCAGCGCCGACCTATCTACTGTCTGGCCATATAATCGCAGGTCTTTCATAGTGCGTGCGCGTAATTCTTGAAATCCACCGTTCTGGCCGCGCACCTGCAGCTTGACCTCTTGGCTGCGCTCTTCGTGTGGTTGTGACGTCACTCCTTGAATCCGTAGAGTCGATGTTGGCCCACTTACTTGTATGCGACGAGTTAAGTCTTCATCGACGAGCGAGGTCGTCGACCCTTCGTCCATCAATGCGTAGGTCGACACTTGTCCGCCGGGCCCCTTCAATATCACTGGACACATTTTCAACAACACACGTTGCGATGCACTACTTGACGCGGAGACGGTCATTACTGCTTCTTTGTTGACGTCGCCGGTCGGTTTGTCTGAATTATCACTGGACGGCGCCTCGCGTTCCTTGTGTAATAACGCGTGATGTGGGCGGCTGCATGAATCCGTGCCGCATCGCTTCGCTCGGCAGTGATCGCGTCGATGACGTCTAGTTACACATTTGAAACATACCTTCTCAGTGCGTGCCCACTCCCACCTTGCGTCGATGCTCATCTTCCGGAACTTGGGACACTTAGGTACTTCATGATCACTGCCACAACACAGACACTCGAGTTTCTTTTCTTCTGGTTTCTCCGATGTCGTATAAACTATTTCCCGTCCAGGCTTCCTCTTTGGGTTGGCTTGTGACACGTTCATGTTTCTAGTCTTTTTCTTCGGAGCGGGCGCCGGCGTAGTATTTGTGAAGGCGTACCTCATAGCTCGGTCAGCCTCCCGCATCAGGAACCTGGATATCAGAGTTAGTTCCGGCTCACGCGACGATTCCCTTTCCTCCGAAGCGTAGTCACACCATCTTGACTTGACGTGCGGGCTTAGTTTTTCTATTATTTCACGCACCAACATCGGGTTATACATATATCCGCGATTATCCATACTAGATAAAACGCACACTATGTTCTGAAGCTTCACTGCGAACGAGTTTAAATCACTGGCTGCACTCGTGAGTCGGGGTAATTTCTTTAAATCTTCCATTACTCGGTCCATGAGTATCTCCGGCCTCCCGTAGTACTGTTCCAGTGTTCGCAATATCACTTGCGGGTCGGAAGCGGTGTATAAGAGTGCCGACACTGCCTCTCTCGCTTCACCCTTGATGCAGTTTCGCAATCTTGCCAAGTTTTCAACTGCGGTAAACTTGTATACATTCGATGAGTCGACGTACGCCGCTTTAAACGGCATCCACTCGATGGCCGCTCCCGTGAAGACGGGTAATTCAGTCACTTGTCGCGGCGGCGGTCGTACTCGCATCATTTTGTCTAACGTATCGGCCAACTGTTCTATCCCTGCGCGGCGCTCTCTTCGGATGGGCGACCGCGAGGCCGATCGTTGTCTCCTTTGTTCATGTCTGGCGGGAGTCTTGGCGTAGACACATGTGGCGGGCTTGTTGCGTGTGGTATTTCCTTCGCACGTGGCATTTTGTTCGCACGTGGTATTTCCTTTGCACGTGGTATTTTGTTCGCACGTGGTCATTTCTTGAAAATCGTGTGGGGAGGCGGGACGCGGGGGCTGTTGTTCCTGCACTTGATTCGAGACTGGGAGGTGGCTCCGGTCAATATTTTGGAGCCACTCGTCTACCCGGTTCTCACTCCTGTGTACTGAGCCCTCTTCCCGGGCTTCTGCTTCCGCTTCGATCGCCGATATCTCGTATTCGAAACGTTTGTTGACGAGCGCCTTTTCTATTTCCAGTTGCTCGTTACGAATCGCGGCGATTCTCTTCTGTGCCTCGTATTCTGCTTTCTTCACTCGTGCCATGTCGCTGCCGTGTGTTCTTCTTGAACGTATCGTGCTCGCCGTATCCCTCACAGAAAACTCGCGCGCGGCCGTCATGGTTCTAGCCGAATCCTGTAGCGCGGGGTTTTGTGCGGGAAAATAACACGTGGACGGCGTTGCGATCGATTCCCCGTATTCGTACGCGGTCGCGGTAGCTCGACTCGCCTGAGGGCGTGGAGCAGGTGCGGGGGACGCGCTCTCGGACATGGTCAACGCAGCCCTCCCCGCTGCGGCAGTAACGGGGGCTGCGGTCGCGAGCGCACCGTACGGGGTGCGCGGCAACGCGGACGCGATGGTCGACGGCGACCTTGACGGCTCTTCGAACGTACGTGGCCGCCGACTATCGTAGCCCGACTCCGATTCACTCTCCCTAGCCGTTACGCTTCTTGTCTTCATTCTTGAAGCTTCTTGAGTGCCGGAACGTGATCTTGAATCTTCAACACGCGACGAGCGTTTATCTTGATTCACGACGATTCTTGAGTCACTGATTGACTTTTTTCTTTCTTGATCCGGCTCGAAGGACCAGACTGTTGGGTGTGGACTGTATGATGGTTTTCTTCAAATGACAACTTCGGACTTGATTGTTCAGACTTCTATTTTTATTCTTCGGGGCTAGTCGGTTGCTTGAGTCTTGCGTGTAGAGTGAACAGCGAGTGTCGAGCGTAGAGTTACGAGTGACTGACGAGTGACGCGTATGCAACCGGCTAGCCCTCCTTTATCATATTTACAACGGTCGGGATCGAAGGCGCGCGCGGGGGCGGTCGGGGCGGTAGGGCGTGCGATCGACCAATCACAGCGCCGCTGAGTTAAGTCGCGCTTTGGCGTCTTTGCGTCTGGGACTCCCGACAGGTTCCAACTTGTCGGTTCCCTTTCGAATCGCATTCCCCGCCGCCTTACAATATTATTTACAGCTTATTATCTAAGGGACAAAGAAACAACCTTACTTTAAATCTACATGTTACTTTACCTAATACAAAATCATACTTTATTTTACTTAGACTATCTTACTTCCTAATCATATTAACAAATAATTTCCTAACAATCTATATACATGTGTTATTTTTGTATACGGCGTCGACTGGAGCTAGATCACGATGCGTCGTCCGTAACAGTACAATTGTGTTTTTGTTACAGATAAATGGTTGTTATTTATTGTCAAAATTAATTAAATTAAAGAAATCAATGTTTATTTATTATATTTCATCTCCCAAAGTTAATTTTATTCATAAAATGTTGACCACTTTTCTGACATAAAAACTCTTTGTTAAGATTTAAAAAAGTATAAACCGTGCATTTTACTTTACAGCACAAGTACGTAATGAGATACATTACGATATTGAAATTGGTGAAATAAGAGACCCTTTACGAGCAAATGTGTTATAATAGTACATTACGATATTAGTGCATTAAAACTTTACCGAATAAACTGTTTAATTTTTATTTTAAATAAACTCAATCTGTGAATGCACACTGTTGCTTTCCCGCCATTTTAACAGCGCGCTAGCGCTGCGTACTGACTGGCGCCGCGCGGCGATTAGTTCGAAATTTGAATAGCAACAGCGCGCTGCTCACTAGCTGGAGTCGTGCGGCGGCGATCAGTTCCATATTTGAAATGGCAAATAATACTGTTATGGAATTTGTATAGACTTATAACTTAACTATTTGCTTTGGTAACACACGCGTTTTTTATGACCCGCTTTACATATTTAAAACCGGTGGAATTACATCAGCTTTACGAGCAAGGGTGTTACAAAATTATTAATAAGTAGTCAATTACTTCTAACTTTCTCTTCATACTATTATGCTGCGATTTCAAGCGTAGCAGTCGATAATCAACGAATACCGAATGTTACGTAAGTAGCAACAGGTTGTGAACCCGTACCTACCCCGTATCACAGTGTTTCCCTGATTTATGTTTGGCGTATAGAATTCGACTGCAAGTTTCAGTTACAGGACCTACTCTCTCAAAATACTTACCTATTTTAATAGCTCTTGTGTACTTTATTGTGTCACCTTCTGGTTCACTCATCCGCGCTGTTTATTTTGGTAGAGTAACGGTCGAGTAGCTTTTGAGGGAAAGCAATTAATGCCCTAAAATAAATAGCTATTGTCGTGAGTATCTAGGTAACTGAAAACATTTCATGCTTTTTTACCTCGTCCACGTGCTTACAGCTGGGCATGGCCCGGTTGTGAGTACTGTTCGTCTTCCTGAAGAACATCACGAATACAGTCAGTGTACCTGTGACCTTCCAGAAGTAGAAGTCCTCTCCCGGCGCTTCCACACACGTCTAGACTTGTAAATACTTAACTAAATAACTGAACAAAGCTGAAAGTGAGGTAGCTATTAAATTGTTCCTCTTTAACGTTCTCCCGTGAACCGGAAAATAATTTGTTTTGTGAGCATTAAAATGAAAGCGCTTTTGTTGCGATTCACTCATTATAATTAGGAGCTCGTTAATTATAAGTTACTAGACGCTGCTTACTAATTATTGTGCCCTGTTGCATGATTCTCTTGTTATGAACAACAAAAAAATAATTATACTGTTTGAGTGTTTGGAAAGCTTTGCAACTGAATATAATAGGTATTGTTACTAAGCAAGTAACTTGATAAGTGAGTTCTTAAAGTTGTATGTCGTAGGTATATTTTGAGATGTAGGGACCTTAAGATGTTAGAATCTTTTTGAGATATTGAGGTATCTTTTCAGGGAAACATTTTTTTGAATGAAGAATAGGCCCACTATACATTGTAGCGTAGGTATGTATAATGTAACGCTAAAAACACTCTAGATTACAGTGGTAACATAAGCTAAGCCGTTTTTTAACTCAGATCAAAAAAAAGGAAGATGGCGCGCTGCGAACATCAAAAGTGAAGACACAAAACCATGCTCCTGCAAGTAAAATACACGCTCACGCACACACATACAACTAAAACCATGCTTACCACTCTTAGTACCTGACATGTCGTCGTCTAGGTATCATAGTTTTAAAAAATAGAATTATGCCTTCGTGTGTAGTGAAAAGTTGTAAAAACAATAGTAAATAACATAAAAGTCTCATGGAATCACTTTTCACTTGTAAGTACTTACTACTCTACTTTTTTGCATTTATATAAATCAATAATTAGGCCACAGTTGCAGTTTGCAGTACCTATTTGGAACCCTTTTTACATAAAATATTGTGAAAGACTAGAGCTAGTGCAACGTAAATACCTTCGTGCTATGAATTTTAGATGTTATCGGAAAAAAATGTCATTCCACTTACTTCTTGATAAGTATGATCTTCTGACCTTAAAGTCAAGATGGAAACTTCTAGAAGTTATGACTCTTTACAATGTGTGCCGTAATCATTCTGACTGTCCGGACTTAGTAAGGAGTCTGTGTTACCTGTAGGCTTAGCCAAGTTGACAATCTACAATCGTTAACGCCAATAGAAAACTAACCAAATGTATGGGAATGACATCTATCAACGATAAGTCACGTGGTCAAATTTAACGAATGGAAACTCAAGTTTAGTCAAAACTGTAAGTTGGCTACGATTTAAATGGGATGTAGCGATCACGATTGTTATAGAAACGAATAGATTTCATTCTATCATCTTGATCGATGTAAACTTGTTTATGAAAGTTTATATTCGCTTGTTTTGACCACGTGACTTAACGTTTACGACTGTAGAAAGAGAATCGATACGAATCGTTTCTAACTTGGCTAGGCCTGCTGCCTGCTGTATGCTTAGTGCGAGTTTTGTTATCGTATCGAGCGAGTTAACGTTTACGCAAATTTGTATGGCGCTTGGGTGAGCGCCACTTAGCGTATTACGTGACAACTACAAATTGTGAGTGATAATCGACTATCGTTAACTTGCGAGTGTGAGAACTTAATAAACATTCATTCGTTTCGCGGTTATTCACCGTGAGAAGTAGCGCGTACATTAGTAACCGGCCAAAATAAATTGACATTCGTATTTTATGTTCACAATAGAAGCGACTGCCTATTCAACTAGTGGTGGTTATACAACGAAGTTAGACGACATTATTTATCTGTGGTCAATGGTCATTAGTTTCGTTTGTGTTTACGAAAGTTTGTGTTGTGTTTTGAATTATTGTTAAAAATAAAGACTAGCCCTTCCCAATTTGAAACGCTGGTGACATAAATGGAGCAGTTAGTGTAATTTATACCTTGATCCATCTGTGAAGTTTGTAAAACTAAGTTTGTTACTTTTTAGGCATGGAGATCTAAGCAAATGATCTAATAATGCCCGAGTGGCTTGTAGTGGAGCACTCTATCTTTGTTTACGTGACCGTGTTTACGTTTTTGTGGCGTTAAATTACGCTTCTTGTGCTTTTGCGGTGTCAAACGTTCTCCAAACGAAATAATACGAGATTCCATTGTAAGTTTCATTCACAATATGAAATTAAATTAAATTACTTTGTTATTTCACCACTCTCACGATGCTCTCACCACAAAATCTTATGACAACATTTCACGCTCGCAAGTAACTGCGTTGCGTATTCTAGCTGTCAAAACTGTCAAAATTGTAACTTGCACTCGCGTTATACACCAAACGTTAGCGATGTGCTCGAAACGGTCTTAGCTTTTTTAGAGGCCTTGATTGTCACTATCGACG
The DNA here is from genome assembly GCA_963853795.1 of Xestia rhomboidea. Lineage (NCBI taxonomy): Eukaryota > Metazoa > Arthropoda > Insecta > Lepidoptera > Noctuidae > Xestia > Xestia rhomboidea. The sequence continues at coordinate 19,954,557 of OY970772.1, forward strand.
ACGTAAATGTTAACGTAAACTCGATTTACGAGAGCGAGACGTTACTCGAATTTTAGTATGACACTCGCACTAAGCATACTGGTTCCTCGAACAGTTCATGTACGTGAGGTACGCACTCGACGTCTATTTGCTACTAGCCTCTGTAAATCCAACGCTGGCTCGCGTTCACCACTTCATCGTTTAGTTGAGACATACAATAATGAGTTCCATTCAATCGACATTCTTTTCCTAAGTAAAAATGCATTTAGGAAGCAAATACAAGCAGCCCTAAAGGACCAGCAAATTATTGTATAATTTGATATTTAATAACGTAAGTAATGTTAAATACACACACAAAATTGTTTTTTCTTTTACATATTCTTTTTTCAGATACATTTATAAATCCAGATATTAGTTCCAGGACAATGGCCGTTGTATATGTATTGTATATGCATTGTATATGTATTGTATTTGTGTTGTTACGAGCTAGTTTTAAATACTTTAAATTGTAATCTGTGGAGAACGTTGTTCGTACTGTGGGTAGCATAATTGTTTTAAAATGTAATATTTAAAATATTGTTACAAATTCTTATTGTGCTACTGTTTGTTTTTCCTTAATTTAAATAAATAAATAAGGACTTGAAATAACATCGTTTTTTTTTTAAAATAAATAAACTAGTTTTAGGTTACTGGAACAAAACACTTCAATGAATTCGTTCAGTGCAGTGACATAAGTGCGAGGGTTGCAATAATATTATTTAAAATTTCCCCATTCGAAATGTGACCTATGCAACGATACCCCACACGATGGGGTAGACGACGACGACAACTACCCTAAAAAAATATTTTCCAAAATTTTATTTAACCTCTTTGTTGGCGTTATTGATATACACACCTCTACAAAAATTACAGATTTCTAGTACTAACGGTCTCTTAGCAAAATCTCGGACAGACAGACAGACAGACAGACGGACATGGCGAAACTATAAGGGTTCCTTGTCAGGACCATGGAACCCTAAAAGTTGGCTTCACTTTTTATGTTTGCGCGCTCTACCTTCCTTTTTTTGTTAATCTGAGTTTTCTAACGAAACGAATATTGAGAAAAACGAAAACGTTTCCATGTACCTAAATTGAAGTGTGTGTTTGTAATTCGCAAAATGCTTTTTACTGAATGCATAATAAAGAAAATACCTACGGTACTTACCTACTTATAACAAAGAAACTTATTATTTTTTAAATTTTTGTCTGTCTGTCTGTCTGTTTATTCCAGCTAATCTCGAACGATTTTAACGGGACTTTTACTGGCAGATAGCTGATGTTGGCGATGTTGCTTGCCCTGCACAAAAAGGCAAGAGTTTTTGAAGTGAAAACATCTTTAAGCACTTTTTGGGTGAAAGAAAAACATTGAACTCATCGTCACCTAACGTAACGTGCGGTCACGCTTCGTAGCCCGTAGCCCGTAGGCGATCCGCTACGGCGTAGCACATATACACGGTGTACCACATAGGCATGCGTGGGGCACAACCAGTGCTACAACTGAGGCGAGGACGAAGTGGGAAGCGAGAAGGGGGTGCATTCTGGGGAGGCATTGTTCAACTGAATGAGACGAAATTTAAATCTTGTATAAAACGCACACTATGTAGGCAAGCATATTATAAGTTGGGGGATTACATTGATGATAAAAATGCTTGGCTAAATGCTGGTCCTGCTCCACAACCATAGGGGCAAACTAATTGAATGTACTGGTCGGGCATTATTTGAGTCTATCGACACGCAAAGAAGAAGAATTGATTCCCATGTTAATGTATTGTGGAAGCTGCAGAAGATTGTAAAAATATACCCACTTGCATTGTATAGATTCCGGTTTTTAGTATTATATAATTGCATAGCACATGTGTGAGTACTTTGTACTGTTCAGCCACCACTTACATTTAGTTATCTTTCATTGACTTGAATATGCCTTGGTGGCTGAGAGAATGTCATGCTCACTCAAATGTCTCGCTGATGGTGGCGGGTGTGTCGGGTCATTTGGTTCCCTTAAATATGGTCGAGTTGAATGGCGCCGATACATGCGTCATGTTCGTGAACGGGCGCTGTCAGTTGGGACTGGTCATCTCTTAGCTGCCACGGTTCGTTCATTTTAATTACTTTATTTTTTAATTTATTATTTTACTCTGGACGCTCTTAATGTGCACGTCTTTCTACATCGTTCTCACATATGTATAATCTCAACATGAATGATGTAACCAAGATTTTGTAACAATATTTTGATTTAAAAGAGTGTCCATGGAGTTTCTTGCCCGTTCTTCTCCATAGAGATCTACGTTAGGGAATGGGCAACTACAGTACTTTCTCAAGTTATTATGCCTTGTGACTGTGACTGTAGCTTTGCTTTTTTGTATTTTCGACATTCAAAAGTGCCGTAATGGTCTAATTGAAATAAATGATTTGAGTTTGAGTTTGAGTTTGAGTTTGAGGTGTGGAAGGAAAAGCGGTAAGGGGGAGGCGAGGGGGTAGGGTTTGGAGGAAGGAGGGGGAGAAGGGGAGCGGGGGCAGAGTGGAGGGGGAGGGGAAGGGCGAGGCGGGGGAGGAGGGGTAGAGGGGAGGGGGAGAGTGGGGAGAATTGCGGAGGAGGGGAGCCCACGAAATGCTCCCTCCCCCCTTTCCCGATCAACTCCCCACGAAACCCTCCTCCCCTTCCGAGCTACCTCTTCGCCCCGCGGCCTAACTTCACAAGTTCACACCCGTTGGAGCCAGGAAGCCGAGTTTGGGCTAGTTTGAAAGAGCTTGAAGAGTTCTTTCATCTGGCTCCAACAGAATTCTGAAATTCAGCACCACACACGAGAATTGTTCATCAATGTTTTCTTATGACGTTATCACGTGAAATTATCGTCTGTAAACCGACTTTACAGTCAACCATCTTTTTTTTTTACTAAGGTTTTGTTTGTAGTACAAAGTTGCCAGACCTCTCGGAAAGCACGTTAAGCATTTGGTGCCTGCTGTCATTTGTAGAACTTTGACAGTCGTAACAGGTAGTCAGTGGCCCAAAAAGTCGGACAACTAGTCTTACCAAGGGGTATCGTATTACCCAGTACTAACTGGGTTGTGGAGGCCAGATAGGCAGTCGCTCCATGTAAAATACTGGTATTCAGACTGAAAGCCGACCCTAACATAGTTGGGAAAAGGTTCGGCAGATGATGATGATGTTTTAGTAACAACACATACATTTCACATAAACCCACACGCACACTCACACACATAGCTCGACGATACAATTCACTAGTTACTCAGTTTTCACTTCTATCGGCAGTCCCCAGACTGACCCGCATGTTTTTTTTAAATGCTAGGCAACCGGCTTTGGGTTGATATCAACATCACGATTATATTCTTTAAGGCGTTTCTTTTGTGTATGAATACAAATTTAACACTGATTGGATAAATTGAATTTATAAAGAAAAGCTAACGAATCAATATTACGTGGGATTTCATGGAGCTCAATTTTCACTGGTCTATAAATTTTTGTAACAAGAAAGGTGGTCCAACCTATCCTCATTCATCATCATCATCCTATTAATGTTCCCACTGCTGGGACACAGGCCTCCTCCCTAAGAGAGGGAATGGGCTATAATCTACCACGCGGGCCCAGTGCGGATTGTTTGATGTCACATGTCTTCGAATTTTTTGGTTCTAGGACATGCCGGTTTCGTCACGATGTTTTCCTTCACCGTTTTGAGAGCAGTGGTGATGAAATAAATTACACAAAGTAATGCGCCTGCCTGGGTTCGAACCCATGACTTACTGTTCGTAAGTCGGGGCCACCACCACCGGGCCACCACTGCTCTCTTTTCATTAGGAATACAAGAAAGTAAAAATAAAAACATGAATTAGGTAAAGAAAAAATGAGAGCCTAAATTTGATTTTCCACTACTGCTTTAACCTCTTCTCTTAAGAAATCAGGCGTTAAATCCATAATTATCTGAATCAGATGAACTCATTGTGTTGTTACAAATCTGCTATACGAAAGTATAAACAAAACTACAACTCGAAAAAACAAATGAAGATCGGATCCTATATTGTTTTTTTTTCTGTGGCTGGCCAGCTATTCAGCCATTATTTTTCATTTCATCATTGAAAAAATCTATGTTATTTTAAAGAAACAGTTGAAACTAAATAATAATAAAATTATGTAAAAAATATATAATTAATATTAATACTTTTTGTTATTTCAATTTTACATCGCGCTGTAATTGAGCATGGATCAATAGAAATGGGAAAATATAACTAGTTTTTTTTAATAATTTGACAGCTGTCAGTTGAAAACGATTCTCTCTATAGGGCTGAAAAGTACTAATTTCAACCCGCTCCTCAGGCAACTTCAGGCCTACTTTCAGAGTATGAGTAATGAAAAAGTTTGTTTTTTTTAGAATACAATAGAATATATTTATTGTAAAAACATGAGTTTACATCAAATAATAATGCAAGGTCATAAATAACAGGTAGATCTGCATGTTTTGCCATCTATTTTTGGCTTAGAATAAACCATATTATAACCTGATTCTACACAGCAAACATAAAATTAACAAAATATTCCAAATGCTAATTAAAACAAATTGCATTAATGGTCGTAATTATAGGAATCTATTTAATTAATTACGTTTATTTAAAATTTCGATATGGTATAGTAGCACTTGGCTATGAGATATTTTTATTAATCTATTTTAAATAGAGTAGTCGGCATTTGTTTAATAGGATTTGGGATTTTATTATAAATGATTGGTGCTTAACAAAAAATACTTTTACGCATCAATGCCGTGGTTGATCTTGGTACGCATAGTTTATTATTATCATCCCGTCGATTACCAATAGAAACATCTGATAGTTACTTAAATAGGTTAGGATTGGTTCGTATAAAATTAGCTATTTCATAAATGCAGAGCAGGGAAGGCAGACTTAAAATGTTATGTTTAATAAAATACTGTTTGCAACTATCCGTTATTTTCAAACCAAACATAGCCCTAATACACCTTTTTTGTGATTTAAAAATGATTTCTTTATTATTAGAGTTTCCCCAAAATATAACTCCAAATCTCAATGGACCCGACAATACCATGGTAGGCAGTTATAAGCGCATTGGTACTTATAATAGGTTTTAGTTTGTAGAGGGCATAGGCAGAAGAACATACATTTTTATTTAATTCTTCTGCGTGTTTTTTCCAGTTCAGACGTTTGTCAATGGTTATAGCAAAAAATATAGCTGTTTCTACCTTTTTTATAACAGTTATTTTGTTTTGAGCATTAATATTTGGTGCTTCTAAACGTTGACTAAAGAACATAATTTTTGTTTTTTCAAGATTGATTTTTAAATTATTGTTAACTAACCAGTTAATTTTTGTATTGATTGTATTATTAATTTCATGTCCATACCTATCTTTATTTATAGAATTAATAGTGACTGTGCTGTCATCGGCAATAAGTGATACTGGATAATGAGTTACTAATGGCAAGTCATTTATATAGATAATGAATAACAAAGGACCCAATACGCTCCCTTGCGCGACTCCATATTTAACTATCGTTCGTAACTCCGTTTATTCGATGCATATGTTTTTTTTTTTTTTTTGGTATTAATGTTTATTTTAGAAATTACTGTATATTGTTAACGATTTTTCAGATAAGACATATCCTCTAATGCCATAAGCTTCCAGTTTACGGAGGAGAATGTCATGATTAACATAATCGAAAGCCTGGGTCATATTGCAGTAAATGGAAGAAACCGGCGTCTTTTTATCCACATTACTCATGACGTTATTTATAAAATAAAAAATAGCCATGTTTATTGTTTTATTCTTGCGAAAACCTTTCTGATCTTCTGTAAGAATGTTGAATTTTTCTAAATAGTTATAAAATTTGATTATATAAGAATTTTTCAAAAACTTTTGAAATTATAGGAATAAGTGCAATAGGTCTGTAACAGTTCATACTCTGCTTGTTATCTTTTTTGAAGATAATAATAATAAATAAATTTATTTCAGTTAACTTTACAAACTTCTTCAACTTATAATCTTACATAGAGGCCTCCTTTTAAGTATGATAAATACCTTTGCTAGGAGACCCTGCTCTTCTAAAACTAGTAATAATAATAATAATGTAGGAGTGTACATACATACAAACAAAAGAAATTAAACTTAAATCTAGGAGTATGTGTGTGTATGTGCGTGTGAGTGTGTGTGTTTGTGTTTGTGTGTGTGTGTGTGTGTGGTGTGTGTGTGTCTATCACATGATACTTTGTAAAAGAGTTTGAATGTCGTCATAACTCTTGCATTTTAGCCAGTCTATTAAGGATTTCTTACATTCTCGATAACACAGGGTAAATATTTAAAAGTTTATTTAATTTGTTGTAGATGGAAGCAGATTGTCTGGTGAACTGTCTTTTCGCATAAGAGGTTTTAACCGAGACTTCTGGTGCAACAAGATATTTTCTCCTTTTATTGTTGAGTCTAGAATCATAGCGGAGGGTTTTATGTAATTTTAAAACAGCATGGAGTACATATAATTTCCTGAGTGTAAGAAGGTCAGTAAGTGAGTAAAGATTTTCAGTATGGGAATCTATATGGTTTAAAATACATTACTTTCGAGAGACCTTTGCGCTCTTTCCAGTTCTAGGAATTTCATTTTAGTGGCCCCGCCCCAAACAGGTATACAATACACCAGTGACCACCGTAGACACGAAAGAGAATCGACAAATCTTTTGTTCATCTGTCATTTTGTCGATTTAGTGACAGATGAACAAAAGATTTGTCGATTCTCTTTCGTGTCTACGGTGGTCATGCTACGCGGGCAGGACTGACTGGGCCAGTGAAACATATGTTTGATTTAATAAAGTTTTTGAAGTAACATGTCTCAGAGTCTTGAAGATCCAAATTAATTTTATAGTTCGAGACATGACCATATCCGCGTGTAAATGCCGAGACAATCGTTGGTGGTAGACCAACGATTGTCTCGGCATTTACATATTTTATATTGGCCTAATACCTAGATATTTTATATTGGCCACTTTTACTATTTTAATGCAAGAACAATTTGTGCATGTAGGATTATCACAGCTATGTATTTTAAGGCTATGATTAGGTCCAGGTTGACTGTTATTATAATTTATAAATGCTATGTATTTAGTTTTAGAAAGTCTTAACAAAAAATCATTTAACCATTTAGCAACCTTTATGAGACCCTCTTCAGCATATCGAAATACAGGAGCACACTGTGGAGGTGTGCCCGGCTTGGGTGGAGCACCGACGTGTCCTCGAGGTGGCGATCGGCGGCGGCGACCTCTCGCTTCCGGCCCTGGTTCGTGCCATGGTCCGGAGCGAGACGGACTGGGACGCCGTCACCTCCTTCTGCGAAGCAGTCATGCTAGCGAAGGAGGTGGTGGAACGTGAGAGGGAGAGATCCTCACGTCCCGGCCGCCGCGGGAGATGCCCCGGGCGTCGGGGGCCACGTGGTGGCCACCGTAGGCGCGGGCCTGTGGACGGGGAGCTATGGGCTAGCTCGCCGTCCGTACGTCTCATGACGACAGGCCGTGTCGACGGCGCGTTAGTGTTCCACGCGCGCCTCAAAGAGAGTCAGCAACAGTGAAGGGACGCAAGGGCCGAAGCCTGCCGGGGCTGCGGGACTATTCGAAAGAGATACCGTAGCCCCGGAACACAAAGGGTGATGAAGGAACATGGATGGGTTTTAGTCAGTAAAAGTCTGACACTCCCTCCTGCTCCGCCCAGAGCGGGAGGAGTAATTTGATGATTTCCCATCCGAAAAAAAAAAGGGGCTGGATTTCCTTTTCGTTACCCAATCTTAACAAAGATAAGCGGAGGAAGGGTAATGTCTGTCCTACAAGCTTTTTTCGTACTATTCTCTCCTAAAGATTCGTGAAACCATTACTGATGAAGCAAAAGAAGCGGCATACTTTTCAGTCTTGGCTGACGAGACAGCGGATATAAGCGGGACTGAACAGCTTTCAATGGGCATAAGATACATCAAGTTTGACCAAACGAAACACAGTTACGTAATACTTGAAGAATTTTTGGGGTACAGACCACTTCAAAAATTAGATGCTGCATCGATTTCTGAAGTTATAATATCTTTTTTGACATCATGTGGTTTAGATCTCAACAAAATGGTTGGTTGCTCCACGATGGCTGGACATGTTGGTGGAGTTCAGAAAATAATTAATGATAAATATCCCAAAGCAAAGTATTTCCACTGTGCTATAGTCACATATTAAATCTTGTTGTCAATGATTTAAATAATTTGAGTGAAATAAGAAATACTGCTGGAATGATTAAGGAAACTATAACTTTTTTTAGAAAGAGCATATTACGGCGAAAAAAAATTCCAGTCTGCAAAGTACAAAAGTATTCGAATTTTCGCTCAAAATTTCACCAAAATTGTAGAAGCATTACAAGACCTCTCAGAAGATCAAGCCACTAATTCTAAGACAAAGGTTAGAGCTTACCAACTGCGCACTGCTTTGACCACCACAAATTTTATTGTGGCATTGCATATTGTTGCTACTTACTCGGCAAAGCTTGAGCCTGTCAGCAACCAGCTTCAACAAGTGGATATTGACATTAATTCAGTGAATGACCACATTTGCAAACTCACTAAAATAATAGAGGGTCACAGACAAAACGCATCGCAGGAATTTACTGCTATATTTGGAGAAGCTAAACCAAGTTGCGAAGACCTTAATATTGAGATTAAATGCCAACGAGTTACGAAACGACAGGCTCATCGATCCAACCACCCATCCAAAAACGTTGAAGAATTTTACAGAAGAGCTTTATACATCCATACCTTGATTCGATCATTTCTTCTTTAAAAGAGAGATTTTCTGAAACACATAAAAAATCATTTTCTCTGTTACAACTACACCTAAAAATAATGAAAGGCCTCAGTAAAGAAGAATTTCTTAGAGCTGCAAAAGACATTGAAAATTTGTATGGCGATCTTTTACCTAATTTTATTTCAGAAATCTAGACTTGGTTTGAAATGTTGAAATATCCACAGCCAGCGGCAAATGATATCAGTGAAGTTGATCGATATGAAAAACATCTTATAGACTACATCGACGAGGCAAAAGATTTATTTCCTTCAGTAGCAGAAGCGATCAAGATTGGCCTTAGTCTACCCGTCACAACGTGCACAATAGAAAGATCTTTTAGCACACTGAGAAGAGTTAAAACTTGGAATAGGTCCACAACAGGTGACGAGCGACTGTCTGGATTGTGCTTGTTAAGTGACGACCGAGGCAAGATAACCAAGGACAATAAAGATAACTTTATAGAAAACATCATTAATAAGTTCGGTCAAAAACCCCGCCGGCTATAGTTGCTTTTTAAATGAGAATTGTGTAATTACTGCCTACTAATTATTGTGAATAAAAAAATGATTTCCAACAGACGTCTTTTTATTTCAATAATTCCTGTTGATCCCGAGATTCAAAAGGGGTGCAAGTGCACCCCCTGGCACCCCCCTGCCGGCGCCCATGCGTCGCGGTGTACCAGTATAGCAGTCATAAATTAGAGTAGCAAAACTTTGCGACACGCGGTAAGAGCTTTATCGTAGTTTGTGCGAACACAACTGTAACATCATACATCATTCATCATCATTTCAGCCGAAAGACGTCCACTGGGGACATAGGCCTCCCCCAAGTGTCGCCACATTGACCGGTCCCATGCGACTCGCATCCAGCGGACTCCCGCAACCTTCACCAGGTCATCGGTCTACCTAGTGGGAGGCCTTCCAACGCAACGTCTTCCGGTTCGCGGTCGCCACTCCAGAACTTTTCGGCCCCATCGGCCATCCGTTCTGCGGGCATTGTGACCTGCCCACTGCCACTTAAGTTTGGCAATTCTTCGGGCTACGTCGGCAACCTTGGGTCTCTTGCGGATGTCTTCATTTCTGATTTGATCGCGAAAGGAAACTCCGAGCATAGCCCTCTCCATTGCCCTTTGGATGACTTTAAGTCTTCTGATGAGGCCCATTGTGAGCGACCACGTTTCGGTCCCGTATGTAATCACTGGCAACACACACTGGTCATAGAATTTCGTCTTGAGACACTGCGGTAAGTTGGACGAGAAGATACCGCGCAACTTCCCGAACGCTGCCCAGCCGAGTCAGATTCGACGATTTACCTCTTTCTCGAAGTTAGACCTACCTAACTGGACTGTTTGTCCCAGGTACACATAATCGTCTACAACTTCGAGTATAGAGTCTCCGATCTTGATAGGAGTGGGTGTGACATGGGCATTCAACATGACCTTGGTTTTGTCCATGTTCATTTTAAGACCCACTCTTTCGGAAGCTCTACTGAGGTCATCGAGCATCGTCCTGAGGTCCTCCATGGTCTCAGCCATGGCCACTATATCGTCGGCAAACCGAAGGTGAGTGATGTACTCGCCATTGACGTTGATGCCTAGCCCTCTTCAGTCCAGAACCTTGAAGACATCCTCCAGTGCAGCGGTGAATAGTTTCGGAGATATGACGTCTCCCTGTCTCATACCTCGCTGCAGGAGGATAGGTTCCGAGGCTTGGTCCTGAAGTCGGACTGACATGGTGGCGTTTTTGTACAAACACTTCAACATCATAAAACTATCCTGAAAAGACATTTGCAACATATCTATCTCCACCACCACAAAGTGAAACACCAATCACAACTTAACATTCAAAAAGCTATCGTCGAATTCAAACATCCACTGAGTTACGGTTTCGCTTTGTGCGACTTCGAGACGACAGCAGACTAATAACTGTGACACAATGATGAGAGGAGTCTTTCAGCTCGCGCACTCTCTCGCCGCATCATCATCCCTAGGAGGGTAGGAGGATGATGCGGTGTTATTAAAAATGCGGAGTTATTGAAAAAAACCGGCCAAGTGCGAGTTGGACTCGCGCACCGAGAGTTCCGTATAATCTTGCAAGAGATATTCAGGGACAGGCTTCAAAGGTCTTGAAGTAGGTAGTGGAGAAACAACTCCCAGAACAGGTTGCGGCGTGCTCAGGAAGAATGGCGTGTCTCCAGGGCTTGTAGAGCTCCTGGAGTATAGGCGTCCTCTGGAAATATGACGTGTCTCCAGGGCTTGTAGAGCTCCTGGAGTGTAAGCGTCCTCTGTGGTTCACGAGCACAGAGGGTTCATGAGTGGAACGACTTCTGGAACTTTAGGGAGACCAGGTTTCTTATGCCAGGTGACTCTCGAGGCTCAGGTTCAGCAACCAATTTTATACTAATCTGAATGAAGCTGGCGTCCCTTTTATATCAGAAATTTCAGCGTTTTTTCCATATCAACTGTTTTATTTTCTTCATTTTAAATTTCTCAAATTCCAGTTTTTGAAAATCAAAAACTGTGATTGGCCTGTATTTAAAACAGCCTGTATTATTTAGTTCAAAACTTCCTAGAAGATTTCTGTGAGCGTGTTAATAAATTATATAAACTTAAAATAAGATACTGTTAACTAGTAAACAATAGTAATTAATAAAAGATTAAATTATTTGAGCTAAAATTAATAAAAATAAAAATAAATTACAGAAATCAAAAGTGACCTTCTTAGTCCTAACCACTAAGAAAAACAATGACACAAAATTAGAGAAAAAAGTAATTGACAGCTTGACAACTGACGTAATGTCAACAGAAAAGTAAACATTGAAAATTATTAGATTATAAATTTAATTTTAGCAAAATCAAAAATAGTAAATCGAATAAGATCGATAGTAAGACTGCCAACAAAAATAGTAGTCGCCGAGGCGCGACATAAGATGTAAAAGTAAATAATATAAACAATGAGTATGATTGATAGTAAAAGTGTAAGTACCTATAGCATTTAGAAACTATATTACCTAATAAGTATACAGTGTCTGAAACACGAAGATACTATACTAGGTCCACCCGTTCCTGAGAAAATCGGCGGTGCCACACGGACAGACGGACAAAAGAGAGTGATCTTATAAGGATTCCTCTTTTTACCTATGAGGTACGGAACCCTAAAAACGATCGAAATCCACTTTTGTTTCCATTGTAGGCTTTGTTACACCTATAACGTTGACTGTGTCGTTTTTGAGCTCTTAGTGGATAGGTCCATACTTGGATTTTGCTACTCTCCTAATGTAAGGTGCGTGTAATTGTTTCGCCAGCAGAGCGCGATAATTACTTGTGGGTATTGGCACACATATCTATGTAGCTATGTAAGCAGGTGTTACACGTCCCTGCTCCATATGGCTGGTACTTGGTTTGAACATCTGTGTCGTTGACGAGTTGTTTGTTGTTGACCGTTTGTAGTTTCATTAATATAATGAATTTAGGTTTTTCAGGGAATATTGTCGCTATTTGTTACGGGTATACGTACAAGTGTATCTTGGATTCATACACGACAGGTACACTAAACAAAGTTGGGTCGCGCCATTCAAAGAGCGCTCCTGACAAATCGGAAGTTCTTACGAGTGTGGGTGTGCCTGCGATATTCCTGAGATCCCGGGCTCGCGGCTCCATGGCTATGCAAGGCTATGCAATGCCATTTGTATGCATATAGCAGGCGCGCGGTGCGGCGGGCTTTGATGTCAATACACGAGTGGGATACAACGAATAGCGTTAGGGCCAACGAAGTTGTCTGTAACTAAATTGATCTAAATTGTAAAAAGCGGAAACTGTTGCTTCAATATTGAGAACTTACGAAATAGTCTTTGAGGTTGTGATCAACTTCTAGGAACAACGACTAGATGAAGACAATCTTGATCACAATACTTATGAAGAAAGCACTGAACTTGTGTTAAAAGAGTGACCATGGAGTTTCTGGCCGGTTCTTCTCCATGGAAACGACCAACCCGAACCTTTTTCGACGTTTCATAGGTGCCCATTTAGGCCTATGTAAAATAAAAAATAAATGATTTTATTTTGAGAACTGAACACTATTTTTAGATGATCCGATTCATCTGAATCGTTTATTCTCCACATAGAGGACCTCCTCTTAAATAGAAGACGGAAAAAACGTGGGGGGATGGGGGGGGGGGGATAGAATGATGTACTGAGTACGTGGTGAGGGTGATCGTTGTTGTCGTCGGTGTCCCTCCCGCGGTCCCACCCCGTATTGTCTAGTACAATCCATCCCACATTTACATTGTGTTGTGTAATATAATACGATACTTATTTATAGCAGTTCGCTTTCTTAGTACGTGTGCCATGAGCCATGAGCCACGTGGACACGCGCTGTTTAATAGTCAGGATAGGCTTTCAATTCATTTTCATTTCTGACGACCCGAATGACGGTAGTGAGGCTGCCTTACGTTCTTAGGGTCCCGGGTTCGAATCCCGGTAGGAGCAAATGTTTGTGTGATGAGCATGGACATTTATTTCCGAGTCATGGATGTTTATAATATGTATGACGGCACAGGATCAGACATATTAAAATAATAAAAGAGGTTCTTCAGTGAAATTAGAATTTATTATAGCAGAACTTATTTAATTAATTCTACAGGAAGTTACGGTCAATCAGTTTCTTTTTGTTTTATGAGATAATTAACATAACTCTTACAATAAATGGCAAGGACACACAATAATACAGTAACACCTTAGTTCACACAAAAGAGCAACAATATACAAAGAAGCAGAGTAACAATATTTAAGAGTAATACAACCTATGCACCGGGCCACGCCTGAAGTCAGAATGCCATTTCATACATAGCATTCGCTGTGCCCCCGCAAGGGGGCGCGGCAGGCGGTAACGGGGCACTTGGCCCCCTGGCCGCGGAGGCTATACCTGGGCCCGCTGCTGCGGAGCCCGTTACTATGGTGGACTACTGTCCATGGCCTACTTGAGGGTGCATGTTGGCAACATGCGCCCATGTGTGTGGTTGCTATGATGTAAACTGTAGGCGCGCCACAGCGCTATTACGCAGCGCTGTTTTCTTCACAGTGCCTCGGCGGTCCGTCTCCGCCGGGTGAGACCCCCGGTTTCCCAAGGGAGGCCCAGCGGGAGACAACCAGCGACAGAGGCACCGACTTACAGCGCACCTACAGTGGGTGTGTGATTCCCGCCCACCCCGCTAACCAGATCTAGCCGGCAGTGGTTCGGGCTGAGGAATCGACGTGTGTGTGTGGGCGGTATTGTATGTGTAACACCGCCCATGTATGCGATTTCCGCGGGCCCGAGAGCCGCGTCCACGCGTGAGTCTACGTGCTTGTAGAGGGATGCATGTGTGGTTATAGCTGCGCGTCCTGCCTATATTAACTTAGAACAGTTCGCGAAGCTGGGTGCATGTAGTGGGTGTAGAGTCATATTGTGCAGGTAAGCTGCGTGTAACGGGAAATAGCTTACCTGGGTCAATCCGGTGGTGAGGGCGGCGGAGGGTGGGGCGACCTTGCCTTGTGGGCCGCGGGCATCCGATGGGTCGTCCTTGCCGGTCTATCCGTGATACAAGGAGAGTAGCGCAGCTAGGCCGTCAAGGACGACCATTTCCACGTCCTGACCCTGCCTGATGGCCTTCATCAGGTCCATCAGCAGCTGGATGGCGCGGGCTGTAACTCCCTTCTTCTTGGCTTCGTCTTCGGCAGCTAGGCCGGTGCTGGTGGTGCCGCACTTGGCATGAAGTTCTCTTTGGGGCAGGGCCGGGGGCCGCGCAGTGCCGGCACCAGCTGTCGGCCCTGCAGTCGTCCTCCCCACGGGCTGCGTCGGAGCTGCAGCCGGAGTTACAGCCTGCGGCAGGGTCGTAGGCAGGTCGTCCGGTAGTTCTCCCTCAGGTGCGGTGGGGGGCGTGGGTGTCTTACCTTTGCCCCTCGCTTCCTCTTCTTTCCCCTCCGCCTCTTCGAGGAGGGGGGAGCTTCTCCCCTGTTGGTGGGCCGTTGGCCGCCGCCATCAGCGACTCACCTTGGGCCTCGGTGGTGGCCACGTCTGTTGGCCCCTCGTTGACCGTTGCCGGTCGACGTGAGGCGGTAATGGCGGCGGCTGTGGCCGCTCGCCTGTTTGCCCTTATCTCTGCCTGGTAAGAGGGGCACTTGATGTTATTGGCGGGATGCTCGCCCCCGCAGTTGACGCACGTAGCTGGTGCGTCACGTGGTCGGGGGCAATCCCGCGCTGTGTGCCCCTCTCCGCAGCGGACACAGGCGAGCGGCCGGTGGCAGTGGTGCGACGAGTGCCTCCATTTCTGGCACCGGTGGCACTGGGCGGGCCCACGTTTGCCCCGCCAGGCTGCAATCTTGACACCCCGCATGTTAAAAAACACGGAGGTGTCGAAGATGCTGCGTACCTCAGGCGTCCTGCTGAGTACGGCGTGGAACACGCAACCGGGACGTCCCTGGCTCGCCTTAATATGGCGAACGTATTCCGGCTGGTGTCCCATCGCGCGGAGCTCCTCCTCGATCTCCTGTGGAGTGGTGTCAATAGGCAGCCCACTGATGGTCACCTTGAAACTTCTCTCCGCCGGTTGCGAGTAGGCGTACCATGAGATGCCGTCTTCCTTCTCGAGGCGAGTCAAATAGCTCTGGACCACCCTATATTCGAGTTCACTCTCTGGAGTGAACCGAATTCCAGCGCCGAAAGGTTTGGCGCTGGGGGGGTGGTCCAGCTTTTCTTTGAATGCCCTGCAGTGGGCGGCCCATCCTGGCAGCCTTTCCACCACCAGCGGAGGATACCTCAGTCGCTGCTGCGGCTTCGGCTTGGGCTGCGTGGCGGCCGGGTCTCGGGGGGCCACAGGCTGTGAGGGAGAGACAGCGTTGTCAACACTCACCCCACGCTGCGTCCTTGGGTTCATCGGCGTCGGTCATGGTGAGGGGGCAGGCGTGCGGCGGGTGGCCTCCGCAAAGGTAGGCGACCCGGCAGCGACCCGCTCTCCCCGCGGCGGCGCGTGGTCGCGCCGTGGCAGCGGATCGAGGCAGTGTCGTTTCGCCTCCTCCTCGGACTCGTCCGTGCTGCGTCGGCGTCGTTGGGGCCGTGACTCCGACCGAGAGTCGGAGCCATAACCCCGCGACGGCGACGGTGCTGCTCCTGGGGTGCGCCTCCTCAGTGCACTCGCGCGCAGCAGGCGCTGATGTCGGCGCCGGTGCGCGAGTGGTGGTCGCTGGGGTGCGTGGTAGCGGGGTCACGGGGTCGTGGCGTCTTGCCCATGCGAATGCCATTTCGCCACTGTGCGGCCCCTTTTATACGCTAGTTTTGGAGGCGGGGTAACGACGTGCTACAACGTAGCACGCAGTAGCAGTACAGTTAATGAACTACGCCCCGCAGCGAGGAGGTGGGAGAACGACGTATCGTGCTACGACGTAGTGCAAACTTAGCTTCGCTTTGCCTTGAATGACGTAGCTTACTACCGCGTGGCCTGATGCACGTGTTGTTTGCAATGCGACGCCGACATGTATAATAAGTATGTATTTACAAACAAAAAGTATCTGTGTCCAACTATCTGGTGTCCACGACACAAGCCTCGTTGCTTAGTGTGGCACTAGATGGCGCTGTGTGTAATGTCCAGCGATATTTATTTTATTCATTTATTTATTTGTTGTTGGTGAATGAAAAAAAGCCCGGCCAAGTGCGAGTTGGACTCGCGCTCCGAGGGTTCCGTATAATCTTGTAGGTATTTTGTTATTAAACTGCTTATTTACGGTTTTCAGATTTTTCCTTTTAGATGTGCTGTAAGACATTGCTTCTCGCCAAATTTCATGATTTTAGGTCAACGGGAACTACAACTACACAGGTGTAGGTTTTCGACCCAAAAACTATAGGGTACTTCAGGTTGACCTAGAATCTTCAATTTTGGTTAAAAGCAAGGTCTTACAGCACAAGTAAAGGGAAAAATTTGAATAAAAACATTAAGGAAAATTTGGTACTTACAAGTTTTCGCGAAAATCTGAATTTACCCATATCTTTTTATCGATTTCTATACATCTAATATGGACTATTAACCTCAATATCTGGTATAAATTTCAACTTGCTAGGTACTATCGAGGACACTCCCGCCTGATCACCACTAAGCTAATTTTTGGTTGCACTTACAACATAGAAACGCTCTCTAGCCCTGCCCCGTTGACTTTGTATAGAAGTAATGAATGAAAAGATACGCACTGACGACGCACGCCAAACGAGAGTTATTGTTATTTTTCTCGCCAAAGTTGACGCTTTCCTAATAGGCCTAAACGTTAAGGAGGCGTGTCGCGGCGCCTCCGCATGATTTAAGCGATTTTATTTATTTAGGAAAACAAACGACAGCAACAGTATTATCTACACATAATTATATCTAGGGTGTGAGTAAATGTATAACCAACGACTTTTTTATATTATAAAAACAGTTAGTTAGAAAAACAATGCGACTTGCGCTTACAATTAAATGCAAACAAAAAAATTACACAATTAACAAATTATGTAATTTTTTGTTTGCATTTAATTGTGTTGAATGTTAAACAAAGCAGGCATACAAATTAAAAGAACCCTTGATGGATGCCTGAGACTTATCTATCAGCATCTGTGATCATGATGTTTTAAGCTACTTTGAACGTAGTTAATCTGTTGTATCTGTGTTCACTGCTTTTACCTTTTATTGATGAAGACATGCAACAAAGACACCTAGGGAAGGGACTACAAGGAATTTACCCACACGAAGAACTCTGATCAAAATAATGAAGAATGTCTCAAAAGGAAACTTTTAGATTTTCATCATTATTTATAGGTATCTGATTTCTCTGTTATTCATGTTAGCTACAAACACAAGCTTTAACAGCTTACAAAAAATGTGTCGCTCATACATTGTTCTAAGACCCTTTTTTTCTCGGGGGGGAAATCATCAAATGACTCCTCCCGCTCTGGGCGGAGCAGGAAGGAGTGTCAGACTTTTACTGACTAATCCTTCATCGCCCTTTGTGTTCCGGGGCCACGGTATCTCTTTCGAATAGTCCCGCAGCCCCGTTGTTCTAAGACCCTCAGTCTTTGATAATAATATGAAAGACATTTTTTTTTAAATAACGTCCTATGTTAACGTAAAGACGAATAAATCTCTGCGTGAAAGGAGCTGTAATGCTCGTTACGTTGCTCACTGGAAGCACCGAGCCCACCGCGCTCACCGCGTTCACCGAGCTCACCGTGCTCATCGTCCCGGCTAAAGTAAATTACTTCACGGAATATTTTCGCGCAAATATTACAAACAGTATGTATACAAAGCTTTTTATTCGCGCGTTGTTAAATACTTGTTTGTTAATGTTTGCTGTGTACTGTGTGTACTTGTGTAGGTATGTTGTGTGTGTAGTGTGTTGTGTACTGTGTCAAGAATCTGTGCCGGTCGCGTTTCTCAGCTGAACTTGATTAGATTTGTGTTTTGTGTTCATGTATTATTCATGAAATGTGTCGATTGCTGATGTTCAAATAATATTGTTGAAATGGAATGAAATTTATTTGCTAGAATTGTAGTATATAAATAGATGGTCGAGTTTTATTACAGTTGCTCACACACGCACACATTACACACACATGCACAGCATGCAAAATTTAAATTCATAAATTTTGCATGCTAGTTTTAGCGAATTGTGTACATTGTGTTTGTACATTTATGAATACATGAATTTAACGTAATTGGTATGTAATAATAATAAGGATGTCAACAAAAATATTGTCATTATTATGAATGACAATAATAGGAACGTCAATCATTTTTCAATTAATTAATAATAGGAAAACATCAACCTGAATCTTTAAGGTTAAGATAGTCATTCACAGAATAAAATGTCTTGTCTATAAGCCATCTGAATAACGCCATTTTAAATCGATTGATTGGCAGTTCGCTGTAAGATTTTGGTAGTTTATTATATATCCTTATAACCATTGGAAAGCAACTTCTGTGATTTATGTGACTTTTCATTGGCGGAATAATCAATCTATCAGGATATCTCGTATTAAACGTAACAGTGTCTCCAAGACGTTGAAAGAAGTCGGAGTGTATTTTAACAAATTTACAACATTCAAATATGTATATTCCAGGAACTGTTCAAATATTTATTTCTTTAAAAAGCGGTTTACATGAAATCAATGGTGGCACATCACAAAGAGCACGGATAAATTGTTTTGGGCTATAAATACCCTATTTATGTTTACAGAATTCCCCCATAACACAATGCCATATCTAATATTAGAATTTAAGCCACGTAACCATGATAAGCTAAGAGTGCTGTTTTGAGGTTGGCTATTTTACAAGGTCTCCATAATGCACAGACAATTATGATGATTACAACATCATAATTTTTACAGCAAAGGTTACAGTAAAAAGTGTTAGTTTTCGTTCTCAAACCTCTACAATTTTGGTAATAAATCCTTAAGTTGTTGAATTTTACAATAGTTATGTACTATGACATGCTTCTTTGTTCGATTAACCGAAACCTGGCTAAATAGTAGTATACTCAGCAGTGAGCTCTTTGATAATAGGTATGCTGTCTACAGAAGAGATAGGGAAACAACTGGCTTTCATCCCAATAAAGACGAAGGAGGAGTTCTGATAGCCGTTTCAACAAAAATCAATTCAAAACGTATTGACAAATGGCAAAGTAATTGTGAAGTTGTCTGGGTCACTATCGATATTTCGAATACGCGACAACTGGCTCTCTGTGAAGTCTACCTTCCTCAACCAGTATGTCTTTCAACAATTGAACTGCATTTCATCGAGCACTGTAATAACGTGTTTGAATCAACAAGCATCCCGACCTGTATAGTAGGTAAAGTCCCCTACTATACTTACTTGGGTATAATATCCTGGACCCCTGGAGCAATTAATAGTTCACTTCTCAACACATTTCAAAGACTTTCCAGTACACAAGTCGGATATATAGAGACGATCTCAAACTGTCGGCCCATTGCGATTCTCTCCACTTTCGCCAAGGTATTCGAGTCGATGATCTGTCCCCATATCCAACACCATTTTAAGCCTTATCTTTGCGATCAACAACATGGCTTTGTAGCGTCAAGGTCTACTGCCACAAACTTAATGTCGTTCACAGAGTCCCTGATAGAAATTATTGACTCGAATAAGCAGTTTGATGTGATTTACACCGATTTTAGTAAGGCGTTTGATAAAATCTCCCACTCCATACTGATAAAAAAGCTGGCAACATATGGTATCACGGGACCCTAACTGAAGTGGTTGGATTCATACCTCGTTAACCGTGAATTTTGTGTAGTGGTAAATAATAAGGTTGCTGCAATATGCGACCTCATTAAGTTAAGAAAAATAAGAAGAGTCAGTTCGAATATTTGATTGAAGACTTGTGACTTGTGAAAACAAATGTGTCATAAAAATAACATTGATTGTAATATTTTTATTAAAGTTAAATTAAACAGTTCACCCTCTATTTATCTGTATTGATCTATATTTAACAGGTTATGGTCCCAGAAATGATCGGACATGGATCTCGGTAAAGTACAGATCGCAAAACTAGTGGGTACCAACTGGGTACAATGGAAATATAGAATGACGGCACTTCTACGAGGAGTGGAGAACCTTCAAGATATAGTACTGGGTAACATAAAAAGACCGGGAATACCTGCAAGTGGGGCTGGTGAGAAAGCTGCTGCAGATTTGGCTCTTTATGAAGACAAGGTTAAAAACTTTAACAAATTGGACAGTACGGCATTGTTACTAATAACGAACAATATTGCTGATGACATATTGGATAAGGTCATCAGGTTCACAACGTCAAAGGATGTATGGGATGAATTGCATAGATTGTATGAAGGCGTGAGCGAAGATCGTCTGTATGATTTGTGTTTGCAGTTCTTCGGTTACACAAAAGGTCAAGGTGATGATATGGCGACGCACATCTCAAAATTAAAAAAACAGCTGGTTCCGGTTGAGGCAGGAGTTAATGAAAGAAGAGGAGTTGAAGGAACTTCCTGACATTTTATTAATCTGCAAGATACTGGACACACTACCAGAGAGCTATTTTTCATTTAAGTCGAGCTGGTTGCTTATGTCTAAAAAGGATCGGACAGTTGAGAACATCACAAGTCAGTTGTGTGCACATGAAAAGGCGCTTGGAAACAACGGTAAAGACGGTGAGTCTAGTTGTGATGCCTTAGCGGTGAAAACAGGAAATAAATTTACTAAAAAGGGCAATAACATCACTCCAGAATCAAGTAAAAAAGTGAGATGTTACAAATGTAAAGAAGTTGGACACCTCAAGAAAGACTGTCCTTTAAGGAATGCATCTGGTCAAGGCAACAAAGGAGTAAACATGCTGTTACAATCTGTAAATACAAAAGAATCTGAATCAGATCGTGATAACTGGTATGTGGACAACGGCGCTACCAATCATGTGACGATGCGCGCAGATTTGTTTCAGGTTTTCAGATATTTTGATGTAGATCATACTGTAACAACAGCTGATGGAAACGTGATTAAGGCTATTGGGCAAGGATCACTAAGCATTGAAGCTACAGTTAACAAGAAGGTTGTCAAGTCAACATTGAGAGATGTTTGGTACGTTCCTAAGATTAGTAAGAATTTGTTTTCGGTGCTGTCGACACAAGATAAAAATCCAGGAAGCGTTTTTGAGTCGCGGGTCACTACCTGTTCAATGAAAATTGATGGAAAAATCTCAGTTACTGGAAATAGAGAGAGGTATGGAGGTCTGTACAGGCTCAACTGTAGGATTGTACCACCATCTAAAGTTACTGTGAATTTGGTACAGAAAGTAGATATGCTGCAACTCTACCACGAACGCTTAGGACATCAGAACAAGAGGCATGTTAGAAGTCTAATCTAATAATAAGTACGGGAGAAAGCCAATGAGCCTGGAGAGCCCATTCACACGGATGTGTGTGGTCCATTCCCTCTATCCCTATCCAAGTATCGCTACTTTGTACTCTTCAAAGATGAATTTACGCGTTATAGATATGTGTATTTCCTGAGAGAAAAGTCAGAAGTACATGAGAAGCTCAAAGAAATGTTGGCCTCTGCCAAGGTAGCTATTCATACAGTTAAGGAGTTATTGAGTGATAACGGAGGAGAATTTGATAATCGGAAGATACAGAAGGTATTGGCGGATATGGGTATAAAACAAAGATTAGTTATGCCATATACCCCGGAACAAAATGGGGGTAGTGAGAGGGAAAATCGCACTTTAGTTGAATCAGCGAGAGCTATGATGCATGCACACGAGGAACTACCTCAGACACTGTGGGCAGAGTTGGTGAATACTGCTGTTTATATTTTGAACAGGACAGGTCCAACTACAGTGGAACACAAGTCACCATTTGAACTTTGGGTTGGTAAGAAGCCACAAATAAAGCACTTGCAAATAATTGGATCAACTTGTTACGCGCATGTACCGAAGCAGTCCAGAAAGAAGTTGCAAAAGAAAGCAGTGAAATGTAAACTTGTCGGTTATGATAATGACGATGGATACAGGCTGTGGAATGAGCAGAGCAACTCGTTGATTAGATCAAGGGACGTAAACTTTGATGAAAAACCCTTGGGTGCGGAAAGTTCAGTTAATGTTTCAGGAATAACTGAAATAGAGATCCCTTTGGGATTGTCAGATCCAGTAAGTCAACCCCAGGTTGATCAAAATGCAGAAGATTCAGGTAGTAGTGGAACAATCAACAATGATGGAATTCATGATGGTAATGAACGTGTTGGTACCGGAATTGGGGACACTGAGCTCTTTGCTAGAGAAGATGAAAACACAGAGTTGATAGAGAAGACGTTCCAGCTGAAGACTTTGAAGCGTTTGATGATGCAAGGAGTGATGATTTAGAACAAAGTTTTGAGTTAAGGGGAGATATAGAAATAGAAGTGGACGATCATACCCATGATGAAATTCCTGAACAGGATATAATGGAACATGGTGGAAGGCTTCTTAGAGACAGATCGTTGCTTCGTCCACCTGAGAAACTCAAGGACTATGTTTTAACGGCCATTCTCCGGTTGCAAGTTTTTACTTGTCCGGGCTTACATAATCCGTAATATTATCAAATTCAATCATGGATTTTTTTTTATATGTTAGATAACATCCTTATCTAGCTGTAAACAAAATATTGGGTTCTGTTTTTAATTAGATAAGACTAAATTAATTTAACCTCTGTTCAAAGAGCCTCTATTCTCTAATTACCGTAGCGTGTCCGCACACCAACTTAATGTTAAAACTTGCTTGTAATTTCTAAAACGTACAGATTTACTTTGATCCATTCAACGTTTTAAACGATATTAAGCAACGTGTATCGCATAACAAAATATCGACTCAATAGAACCAGTCTGTAAATAATTATCATGAAATAACCGCATGTCCGCTCGAAAGTTATAATTGCCGTGACATTTTCTGTTCTCGGCTGCACATCCCTAAATAACGGTATTTGGCAAATCACTACCGCACGCGTCGGATCTTCTAAGGGTGGGCCGCGGCCCATCAGCAGTTGCACGTCTGTTACGTTAGTGTACCGGCAACGAAGCACGTGAATATATAATTACCGTAGCCTTGGTTAAAAAAAATCTAATTACCGTTGTACTTATTTAGATACTTGATTTTTTAAGTTAGACCCTAGTTGATAATGTAAATGGAACAGTACTTTGGCCTCCGTACGTTGTGATAAGCCAGTATTAGCATACTATGTTGGTTTTCGAAATTTTCAAGAAAGTCTATCGTTTTCTAATTACCGTATACTAATTACCATGTGCTAATAATTACCATTGTATGAAAAATTAATACTTACTACGCCGAGAACGAATTAAAAATGACCCTGTTTTATATAAAACAATCAAAAGAAAAAGAGAAAGAAAGGTATAATAAAAGAAAAAGAGATAAAAAATACTTCCTATCTGCGACTTCTTTAAAAAAAAGAAGTTCCCTTGAAGAAGATATCAAATTCCATACCTACCTTAATCACATCAACTCCGCGTCCATCTAGTGCTCTGTCATCATCTTCTACTGATATTTTGTTATTATTAGGCAATATTGAGCAATTGACAGAAAATAAAGATACAAGTATGGAACGAGCGTTTTCCTAATGTTCAACACCAACTTCACTATCTTCGAAAAGAACTGTCGAGAAACCGAAACGAAAAAAAATCTCACCCTTGTTGTTATTAAGGAGACATATAGATAAAACAAATAAAGAAATGTTATATTATGCTGAAAAAAATTGAGGAGTTAAAAAGAGCAAAAGAAAAGTACAGGAAGCAAGCATTAAGGCTGAAATATAAAAGCACGCTACATGCAAAATCAAAACAAAGTCACGAAAAGGAAAACGAACCAAAGTATTTACATAATAATAATAAGGAGACTAATATAGAGAAAATTAAACAAGACGTCCAATTTTTTCTAGAACAAGACGAGAATAGTCGCATTTGTCCTGGCAAGAGAGAATACATTTTAAGAAAAACAATAGAAAAGCAAAAACGTTTCTTGACAGACACACTTTATTAAATCTCTACACTAAATTTCTTGAGTTACACACCTATAAAATCAGCTACCTACTCAACATTTTGCAAGATGCGACCATTTTGGGTCGTGATCCCTGATTCACGAGCAAGAGAGACTTGCATGTGTAAGACCCCCAGTAATATGGAAATGATTTTTAAATAGAAAATTACTATAAAACAAGACTGGTTCAACTGTATGACATACTAGTCGGTGTAATTATGATGATTAATAGAATATAAGTTCTCAGTGATACTAATATACGCAAATTTTAAAAGAGCTGTAAGTAGCTTTATGCTAGATCTATCCTTATTATCCAAGATAATTAAGAATATTAGTCATAAGTTCCATCCTACTTACCTTTAAAAGATAGATAGATTTTTTAGTTTGATTTTAGCTGATTTTCATTGAAAGTGCCATTTGTGTGTAATTTTTAATAAACGATAGCAATGATAAAGTCTCTTTTTTACGATTGGATATGAGGTACATTGTTAATTCTAATGCTATAATTTTATTATGATTGTGTACAAATGATTAATGCATGTCGAATGAGTAATATTATCATTTTTAATATTTTACAAGGACTTGATGATATTTTCTAATTACCGTTGCATCAAATATTCAACTTATCTAATTACCATACACGTACAATTTTTAAGTCTCATTATCTAGAAAACCACCACTAATACTTAAATGCCTCATTAACTATTGAATTCGCATCTTTGATGTGTTTCATATTCTAATGTGTTTAATGTCAAACAGTGAAAAATAAAAAACGGTACGGTAATTAGGCAAAGAACGCCTGTTTGGAGAATGACCGTTAAATATGGCTAACTGTGGTTACCAAGAACCAAGTTGTTACAAAGAGGCTATCAGAAGTTCTGAACAGGATCTTTGGGAAAAGGCAATGGATTGTGAGATGAATTCTCTGAAAGAAAATAGGACTTGGGTCCTTGTGCCACTTCCTAGGAACAGGAAGGCTATACCATGTAAATGGTTGTATAGAGTAAAGCTAAATGCTGACGGGTCAGTGGACAAATATAAAGCAAGACTTGTAATAAAGGGCTTTAGTCAAAAGAAAGGTATCGACTATGAACGAACATTCAGTCCAGTGGCGAAAATGGCAACTGTGAGAAGTGTGTTGGCTGTCGCAGCTAATGAGAACATGTCGATGTTGCAATTCGATGTTTCTACGACATTTTTGTATGGAACACTCGATGAAGAAATCTTCATGAAGCAGCCTGAAGGCTATGATGATAGTTCTGGTCGGGTATGCTTATTGAAGAAGAGCCTTTACGGCTTGAAACAGGCTCCAAGATGCTGGAACAAGCGAATCTTGGACTTTTTCAAGGAGATTGGATTCAAAGTCAGTGATTCAGATCCTTGCTTATTAATCAGGAAGACGTCGTCGTCTGGAGGAAAGCTTATAGTTGCACTATATGTTGATGATGGTTTGGTGGCTGCAACAAGTCAGAACCTTATTGATGAGTTTATAGCACAAATGAAGACTAAGTTTAAAATAACCACGAAGACAGCGTCATATTTCCTCGGTATTGAAATAGAGAAGACTGATGATGGAACCAAAATATCTCAGGGTAGTTATGCAAAGAAGTGGCTTAAGATATTTGGTATGGAAAATTGCAAACCGGTAATGACTCCAATCGTAACAGAAGACCAATATCAAGACCAATCATGTGATGTAAGCAACTTGCTTAAGAATTACAGATAAGTTGTTGGTGCATTAGCTTACCTGATGGTTGGAACTAGGCCTGATATTGCATATGCAGTCAGTGTGGTTTCTAGAAGTCTTGAAAATCCAAAAGAACAGGATTGTGTCAAACTTAAAAGAATACTACGCTATTTGCAATACTCACCAGAAAGAGGAATACTCTACAAAAGAAGCTTTAGGACTGGCATTCTTCAAAGCTACAGTGATGCTGATCATGGAGGTGATTTGAAAACAGGTTGTTCAACCACTGGTGTATTATGCATGTATGCTGGAGGTGCTGTGTCATGGATGAGCCAGCGTCAAACAAGCGTGGCGATATCAACTACAGAAGCTGAAGTCGTAGCGGCTAGTGAAGGTGCTCGGGAATCAATTTGGCTCCATAGATTAATTGGAGATATGACTAAATTGAAAGGCGTGCCTGTACTGAAAGTTGATAACGAAGCTGTAATCAAGTTAGCAGAGAATCCGGAGTACCACAAACGTACTAAGCACATCCGGATTCGACACTTCTTCGTAAGAGAGATGGTAACCAATGGAGAGCTGAATGCTAGCAAGGTGACCACGGAGAATCAGCTTGCTGATACATTTACTAAAGCATTAGCCAGACCAAGGCTGCAGAAGCTCTTGAATCTAATGGGTCTCTATTGAGAGAAGATAATAAGGTTGCTGCAATATGCGACCTCATTAAGTTAAGAAAAATTCTTATTTTAGTCAGTTTCAGTTTTAGTTTTATTCTTATTTGAGTCAGTTCGAATATTTGATTGAAGACTTGTGACTTGTGAAAACAAATGTGTCATAAAAATAACATTGATTGTAATATTTTTATTAAAGTTAAATTAAACAGTTCACCCTCTATTTATCTGTATTGATCTATATTTAACATTTATATTTTATTTATTTGGTTTTCGCTCTACCAACAATTATCGCATGACTTCTGGTGCCCCACAGGGTTCCACTTGGCCCCCATTTTATTTATCATTTTTAATAATGATCTTCCCCACTCCTTTCACTTTTCAGAGTGTTTTTTGTACGCGGATGACTTAAAGTTTGCCAGGAAGGTCGAACCATCAAATGACATGGAGCTTCTGCAGGATGATTTGAATAGAGTGATTGAATGGTGTAAGAATAACAAAATGGAATTGAATTTCAAAAAATGCTATCACCTGTCCATTTCTAGAAAGGTTCACCCTAATTCGACCTACTTTATAGAAAACCAATTCATGAGGTGGAAACTATAAGAGATCTAGGAGTGTTGTTTGACAAGAAAGTTACTTTTATCCCCCACATCGAAAATATTACCAAAGAAGCTTCCAAAATGTTAGGATTTGTACTACGCAATACCAAGGGTTTCAAACAGGTCAGCACTAAAATATTGCTGTATAATAGCCTTGTCCGGAGCATATTGGAGTATTGTAGTGTCGTATGGAGACCACATTACGCCACTCATAAACTTCTCTTAGAAAGGGTCTAGAAACGATTTCTAAGGCACCTTGCTTTTTCCAAAGGGAAAAGCAAGCAGCTGCCCTCCTATCTGTCCCGTCTGCAAACTTTCAAAATGCTCTCGTTAACGACTCGAAGAGAAGTCATGGATGCCCTGTTTCTGTACAAACTGCTAGCTAATAGACTGTCCAAAGTTACTGGGTCTCCTCAAGTTTCATGCTCCAGCTCGCTATCCTAGAAATCCCATCACTCCACTTTACCCGCCATTGCGTAGAACTGGCCTGGATGCTAACTCACCAATACCGCGAATGTGTAAAATCCTAAACAGCTGCAGTGACTTGATTGACGTTCACCACGATAGCATAGGAAAAGGAGACAATTTTATTTGTTTGGAGATTAGGCCACCCACATAAATTGTAACGTTTAATAATGAAACGTACATTGATTTGTTCCCTAAAATATCCAGATTACAGTGGTTATATTCGCTAAGCCTTGTCTAACCGGAATAAATACGAAAACTGCAAAATACTTTTACGAAAATCGAAATAAACAGAAAAGAGTAAATGTCAAAATAATTAAGTTGTCTGTCAAAAGGCGGATTTACAACGCTCCGTGACACGTTGATTGTTTAAACCATCTACGTGATTTTGAGTAAACCTTTAAAAATAGCGTTAAAATGCTAACAGTTTAATAATATGTCTTTTTATATTCTATTCTGTTTTTATAAAAGCAGATATGATTACCACTGGGTACCGTACTTTTTTTTGTAAACGGAAAAAAACGTCCCTATTCACGTAAGTATTTTCTGTCAAATGACAATGACCACAACAGGAATGATTTGACTCGCAAAAATATCATAATATAACTTTTTATTATGATTTTAAGATTCCGGTTGCGTTTCTATGTTATCTTTCGTGTGTTACTATTATAAAACTGTTACTTATTTTTGGTGTAATATGAATAATAAACGCAACGTCCAAGTGGGCCTAAAAAAAATTGTCTCCTTTTGCAAAGTAATTATTGAATACTATTCGCACAAATAAAAGCCATTATTGTATAATTAGTTTACCTGTTTAACTTTAATTAATTTTAAATAATGTATTAATTTATTGACCAAATATTTCTTAGTTTAATTTAATTTATTTATCTGTTATTTTGTTTTTATTACTATCAATATATTACATTTAATTTAATTTGATCTAGTGGGCTGCGCTGGGGCGGCTGCTGCAGGTGCTGAAAACCTCAAACGGCGCAAATACAATAACTTAATTGGTAATTATGTGTTTGAGCCCTTAGGGGTTGAAACACTAGGGCCATGGGGTCCGAGTGCCCACCTAGTATTTCGAGAAATCGCCAAGCGGTTGGTCGACTCTTCACGTGACCAGAGGGCGGGCCTATTTTTTGGCCAAAGAATCAGCATTGCCATCCAACGTGGCAATGCTGCCAGCCTTCTGGGCACTTTTCCTGTTGACAGCGATGTGGACGAATTTTTTGACGCCCTGTAACGGTTACAGGTTATTACTTGTACATATTTTTATTATTATTTAGAGTTATAGTTTATATAAAAGTAGTGAAATTATTTAAATAAATATTTGTTATAATCATAATTATTTGATCTTGATTTGTTTGTTATGTCTCTGGATCTATTTTGTTTTACACTAATTTTATCATTCATAAATTCACAATTCATTGCAATAATATTAAAATGTAGAATGTTATTTAAATAAAATAGTGCATGTGGTGTTAGCCTGTAACTGATTGTTGCACTTATAAATGTATATATTGTGTACTTTTAAATAAAATGTATTGTGTAAACAATTGTAGGCTAACCTTAATAATATATATATATATATATATATCAGATCAGTGTTCAGGGAAGTAACGACATGATTTAATAAAGGATAGCATTGTACATAATTAATGCTATTTAATAAAACGTCAGCTTATATTTCCCTGCTCAGTCACCAGCGTATTCCAAAGAAACCAATACCTAGCGCCTCTTTCCAATAAAGAAAATAAAGACTTCATTAGGTTCTTCATTAATTCACTTAAACATTCGTAATTCATTCGTTTCCATTGGGTTTCCTCCTCCGAGGGCTTCCAGAGCATTTATTTGATTTATAAAGAGGGTCGTGAAATAACATTCTCTGGGCCGCCATAAGATGGGCTTTTAACTAAACTGTTTTGAGGAAAATCTTTTTAAATAGGTAGGTATGTACAGGCGTGTTCTATTGTATAGGCGTGTGTACGCTGTGACTAAGATTCGTCATTTTCAAATCATCTTCGCCCTGTGACAATCAAATGGAGCCACGGCGCGGCGTAGACTTAGCGCTACTGAGTGAAGGATAACACTTTCTAAAAGGTTTGCAGGCCTACTAGGGAGACTTCTGGATCTAGTAACATAACGATGTGATGTAGGTTATAGTATCTTCGTGTTTCAGACACTGTATACTTATTAGGAAATATAGTATCTAAATGCTATAGGTACTTACACTTTTACTATCAATCATACTCATTGTTCATATTATTTACTTTTACATCTTATGTCGCGCCTCGGCGACTACTATTTTTGTTGGCAGACATACTATCGATCTTATTCGATTTATAATCTTTGATTATGCTGAAATTAAATTTAAAATCTAATAATTTTCAATGTTTACTTTTCGGTTGACATTACGTCAGTTGTCAAGCTGTCAATTACTTTTTCTCGAATTTTGTGTCATAGTTTTTCTTAGTGGTTAGGACTAAGAAGGTCATCTTTGATTTCTGTAATTTATTTTTATTTTTATTAATATGTTAGCTCTAATAATTTAATCTTTTATTAATTACTATTGTTTACTAGTTAACAGTATCTTATCTTAAGTTTATATAATTAATTAACACGCTCACAGAAATATTCTAGGAAGTTTTGAACTAAATAATACAGGCTGTTTTAAATACAGGCCAATCACAGTTTTTGATTTTCAAAAACTGGAATTCGAGAAATTTAAAAAAGAAGAAAATAAAACAGTTGATATGGAAAAACGCTGAAAATTCGGATATAAAAGGGACGCCAGCTTCATTCCCGTCAGTATAAAATTGGTTGCTGAACCTGAGCCTCCAGAGTCACCTGGCATAGGACACCTGGTCTCCCTAAAGTTTCAGAAGTCGTTCCTATCATGAACCCTCTGTGCTCGTGAACCACAGAGGACGCTTACACTCCAGGAGCTCTACAAGCCCTGGAGACACGTCAAACTCCTGACGACGCCTATATTCCAGGAGCTCTACAAGCCCTGGAGACACGCCATTCTTCCTGACGACGCCGCAACCTATTCTGGGAGTTGATTTCTCCACTACCTACTTGAAGACCTTAAGCCTGTCCCTGATCAATCAAGTACAGTTAAATCCAAAATTCTGTTGAGCGTGCTTTTAGTTAGGAATTCTTTTTTAATATTTATTATTGTATTTTTCACTTCATTAAATTTAATTGTCAACTGCTTATTTACTTTCATTAATATTTGCAGTAACATGACAAGGTGTGTCAACAGCGTGGGTCCTGAACGCAACGGGTGACTCGAATACTGCTAAAGGTCGTCTCATCGGTAAATTATTGTATAATTTCGGGAATATTACTGTATTACTAATCGCCATTCTTAGCGAAGATATCGCTGACTTTAAGTAAATTTTGTGATTTTTGCGATACCTACTACTTAATGGTCGTTCTCTTGGTAAATTCTCATTGTTGTGTGTTGTATTGTAGCTTCACAGTCTCTGCATTTTATAGCCTACATTATGGCTATATGATGTGTGCGATTCTACGAGTTTATGTGGCCCATAAAAGAAGTTAACATCGGCTGAAGGTCACCGCGCGCTCGAAGGGCGCCGCCAAGTTGCGGAGCTCGGAGGTCGGGTATTGTTCGCCATGGATTCGAGAGTGTCATCTCGTTTGGAGCACAAAAGATCTGATATAAAGGTGTTGGATTACAGTCTATTCCAGTTTACTTTCGACATGTCGCCAAACGAAACGTGTGTGCGTTAACTAGTTAGTTTATCGTTTCGAGGTTGTTCTAGCTGGTTGCTTGCGGACAGTGATAACACAAACATGAGGTATTATAAAGATGTTATGCCCGTTTTCACTAACACTAGGTGACACCAGCATTAACGCCTAGATAAAGCTGGGTTGACTTCAACGTTCAACTCAAAGCCTAGAGTTCAAATTCCAATTGTGCAATTAAATTAGTGTGTTAGTAAAAACGGATTTTAGCAAATAAAATAAGAACTTATCCTTTATCCACAATGTTCAGCGTGGATTAAGGTAAGCTATTCTTTGACTACGGACAAACAACGATATTAGTCCCCACACACAACCGATCGCACACTGAACAAGCCCCAGTGTAGGTACGTACATTCTATTTTTAGTTGAATAACTGTACCCTTGATTATATTCCGCCGTTTGTAAAACCACGAACAAGTCAAGCAATATTCTTCTGTGATTTGAATACGAAATATTGTTTTCTTTTTCTGAGAATCTGTGAAAGCTTTGCTTGCGAGTATTTTTATTAAAAGGAAAATATTCGAGTCATTGTATCGAGATAATAAATGTCATAACTTTACAACGCGCGGTGACAAAAATGTTCCCGAGCATAAAAGCAGTTTGGGAATTTTGATGAATAATCTTTTGTCGCCTCATTGACGCGCCTAGGGGACGCAGCATATTATAACATTCTTCGCAAAATATACACATATATATAATATCTCATAAAGGATACTTATAATTTTCATTAAATTCCTTGTTAGCTCATTTTGCACGAGCACCTAAGCGCTATGTAACATCAACCGTTGCACGACTGCACCGGAAATGACCGGTGTGTGACGTCAATTGCATTTAATCAATTTCCCTGACAATTTCCGGCGCGGCACGTACCACCGCGTGTTACTACCCCCACACCGGCTGGCACGTAGCGACACACAGAAGGCTCACTATCTAAACTGCAAGAAATAAATATGGATTCAAATCAAACAGACAGATTTTCACACACGTCTTCCAATTCGTTATTTAATTTTATTATACGGTGAAGTATGAAAGCACGGACTTGAATACTTGGAGAACGAAAAAGTTAAAATCCCACAGAAAATTATGAAAATCGAGGCGTTTTATGAATACAGTGCAGCCCTACTGAAATATAACGTGTCGCTGCGTCATGCTGAGATCAAGTTTTACGTTGTTCTGATAAAATAATCGAGAAGATCATCGCTGATGCTGCGTGCGTTTTGTCCCCTTTGTCCCCGTCTGTCACCCTTTTCCCCCGCGTCGTTACAGGAGCCATTAATAACTCACTGCCAACGGGTTTTATATTTTATGAAATATCAGACTGGGGTGAGTCTTTACTCAGCTGAGCTGGCATGGGGCATTGCCGTCACAGGGACATTTTACATAATTGTGGAATCGCGGTTTTACCTTTTAGCTGAAAGTTTTTTATAGTAGGCATGAATAGTACATGTACACTTATATCATAATGTACTATTACTTGTTCACAAATTAGCGATGATTGCGCTTTTTTTTAAGGCAAAGACATAAAAAACAGCCTGTATTACTGATAAAGTAGATTAATATATTTGTGTTTTTGTTAAAGGTTGTAATTTATTGTCAAAATTAATTAAATTAAAGAATTAAATATTTATTTATTATATTTCATCTCCCAAAGTTAATTTTATTCATATAATGTTGACCACTTTTCTGACATAAAAACTCTTTGCTAAGATTTAAAAAAGTACCGTTCGGTTTAGACTGAGCATCTTGATAAACCGTTCGTTTTACTTTACAATAACGCACAAGTACGTAATGAGATACATTACGGTATTAAAATTGGTGAAATAAAGAGACCCTTTACGAGCAAATGCGTTATAAAAGATAATTGTAATAACTTAATAAGTAAACCCCAAAAAGTTTAATCAATAAATAATTCGCTATCGAGTAGCTTCGCGATTAAGTCGCAGTGTGTATATAGTCGCGATTTGTGACGTGATTCGTGAAGCGGGCGCGGCTTTTCTCGTATTTCATATTTGCTAAGTCAAATAAATCACCGGAACAGCTTATTGATCTGAAACTTACCCGAACACAGGTACATCCCGACAGCTCGACAGACAAACAAATACGCGTTATTTGTATGTAAGATGATTTATACTAATGGGATATAGGCAGGAAGGTGAAATATTTTCTTGGTGTTTTTTGGCGTCAGAAATAAAAATATGTCAGTAAACTTTACTTTCTATACCTAGTTGAAATAAGTATGTTTGAAATATTTGAGATAAGATATATTTAACCGATAAGATATAAGATATATTTAACAGATATATATTGTCATAATTGATAGTTTGTAGTAAGAGTGGTTGGGGGGGGCAGCACTAGACTTGCCCCCCCAACCACTCTTCCTACCTTACCTTACCCTGCTTACATAAAAAAAAAAACTAAAACTTAACTTCTCCAAAGAAAAACAAAATTTAAATCTTACTTCTAAACAATATTTCTGGTTTTAAAATTATATGTTTTGCCCACTCTCTATTAATTGATTGACATGTCGTTACCACTTTAAGCCGTCCACTTCAACAGTATATGTTACACCGGGAACTATGATTTCAATAATTTTTCCAAGAGACCATTTCTTTTTGTTCTTTCTTTGATCTTTCACCATTACTTTTTCTCCAATTTTAAATGCCTTGAATGTGTTTTTACTGTTTATTGTTTGTTTTATTTGTTCAATATCTGTTTGATTGGTGACTGGATTTGGTCTTAAAAGTGAGAAACGGCATCGCAACTCTCTATTTTTTAACATTAACTTTGCTGGGCTCTGCCCTGTTGCCTTATGAATAGTACTTCTGTAATCAAAAAGGAACAAATTACATGCATATTCATTCTGCTGTATGACCACTTTCTACGATTTTTATAACATGTGATTTAAATGATCCCACAAACCGCTCTGCTAATCCATTTGTAGCTGGGTAATATGTTGGGGTAAAACTTTGTTTTACTCCCACCATTTTACAGAATTGCTGGAATTCTCCACTAGTCCATGTGGGACCGTTGTCAGTAACTAAATGCAATGGATATCCATATACCTTATAAAAATACTTTTAAATACTTGTACAGTTTTCTGTGCTGTAATATTATTCATAACAAATGCTTCTGGCCATTTTGAATATGCATCAAATATTACTAAATACATCTTTGAATAGAGTGGCCCCAAAAAATCTGCATGCAGTCTATGCCACACTGTTGGTGGCTGAGGCCAAACAGCAAGTTTATATTTTTCAGGGTTTCTATGGTTCTGTAAACATACAATACAGTTCTTAGTTATGTTTTCAATTTCTTTGTCCATGTCTGGCCACCAAAAATATGATCTTGAAATTTCTTTCATTCGGGTTACACCCAAATGACTCTTGTCTAATTCTAACATTACTTCATCCCTTAAACATTTTGGAATTATTATCCTGAATCCCCATAGTAAACAGTCTTTTTCAATTGTAATTTAATTCTTTCGAGTAAAATATGGTTCATATTCTTCACCCTGATCATTTTTTATTGGCCAGCCATCTCTACAAAATCTAAGAATGTCACATGTTGTTTTATCTTTTTTCAATTCATTTTGTATAGTTATCCAATTGAACTTGTTTCATTAGATTTTTGTAGTAATTCTAATTTTATCATTTTTTTTTCTTCGCATTTTTCACTAGTAGCTACACGTGACAGGTAATCAGCTGGATTGTTTTTGGATTTTATGTGTTGAATTTCATACTCAAACCCACTCAAGAAAATTGACAAATATTGTAAACGTTTTGCTGCTATTTTCGGTATTCCATAATTTGGCCCTAATATCTTAGACAATGCTTCGTTATCTGTTTGTAGAGTAAATTTAGTCTCACTCATCAAACTTATTTACTCCAAATATAATGGCATATGCCTCTTTCTCTAAAATTGGATATTTTATTTGTGTCTCATTAAGCTTTTTGCTTGCAAACGCTACCGGATTTATTATATTATTCTTATCTTTTATCGACAGTACAGCAGCGACACCAACATCTGCTGCATCACAAGTTAATATTATAGTCGAACCGTTATCAAAATGTGATAAAGATGATGTATTTGCAAATGCCTTTTTTATTTCTTTGAATGATTTATCGCATTCTGCTGTCCCCTGGTTTTTTTTTAAGCAATCATACAGTGGTTTTAGTGTCATAGCCATGTTTTGTAAGAACCTATTGTAATAGTTGACTTTACCTAAAAATGATCATAGCATTTTTACATTCTCAGGGCGAGGTGGATGGCTTAAAGTGGAAACGACATGTCAATCAATTATTAGAGTGTGGGTAAAACATATAATTTTAAAACCAGGAATATTTTTAGAAGTAAGATTTAATTTTTTTTTTCTTTGGAGAAGTTAAGTCTTAGTTTGCCGCCGCCCGCCATGATAAAATTGTGTTTTTGGTAGATTGATGATTGTCATGGAGTGCGTGGTGATTTACCCAAAAATATAAAACTGTAATGAAAACCAAGGTGGTATTCATTAATTACCCATCAAATATTATAACATATATAATGACCGTAAAGTGAAGTTTAAATAAAGAGTCTTGGCCCCCCTCCACACCAATGAAACGGTCAACATTTTTCTGACTGTTTATGAATTACTCATTAATTATTACTCTTTTTAAATTTTCTTCGTAACAAAATTTATATCCCATTTTCTTAATCGATTGTACACCTAGACTTAAGTTAGCAGCTAAGCGGTACTCTGGCATCTTTGTTGTCAATGTTGTGTTTACTTGTAATTGGCATATATATTAGAATATTACCGTGTGATAAAGTTTAATGTATGTGTATGTATGTGCTGTGGGTGAACCTTAAGTAAATAAATAAAAAGAGATAACATGAACATTAATTGTATAGGCATAGCAGGCAAGAAATTATTTGGCATAAACATACCAGTGTTTTTGTCGGTAATTAATGCTAATATTATACAACATTAGACGGTATATACAGACAGGGAAAACGAGTAGAAGCAGTTAGGTATTTATTTTTAAGAAAATAAAGTTGGACATTAGCAAACAGAGTTCAATGTCTCAACGGAAATCTTGATCTTATTCTTTTACGTAAAACAAAATCGTGTTCATTAATATTTATGAAATACATTGTTAAAACTTGTCTATTTACATTTTATTGTTTTTGAACTAGTTGTCGCGGTGTCCAAGAAGTAGATATGTCAGGGAAGGAGCAGTTCGATTTTAAGTTTCTGCTTATCCTCATCAGGAAAAGCTGCGACTTTATATATGAATGTACTATCGTGGACACTCCCGCCTCACGCGATCACCACTTAGCTAATTTTTGCTTGCACTCGCAACATAGAAACGCTCTCTAGCCCCGCCCCTTTGGCTTTGTATATAAATAATGAATGAAAGACAATACCGATCGGCCGACCGCACTGACGACGCACGCCAAACGAGAGTTATTGTTATTTTCCGCGCCAAATTGACAATTCCCAATTTCCTAATTGGCCTACAGTTTAAGGGGGCGTGGCGTGGGGCCTCCGCATGATTTAAGCTAAAAAAAAATAACTGATCAGGCGGAAAAGTCCGCGATTGTACATAGGTATACACCTATGTACAGTCGTGGACTTTTTCGCCGCTAGTTTTAGACTTACTTGTCAAAGCTTACACAATATACATTGTGTAAGCTTTGACAAGTAAGTCTGACAATACCGAACCTGTAGATTTAACAAGGTCAACTGTACTTTACGCTGTCAATAAACCATATTTAGGTACTAGTAAAGTTTCCATCTGTAGGTACATGTGTCATGTGTTCACTATCCGGATAATATATCGACTACAAACAGAAAGGGTTCAGCATGACATGACTCACTCCGACGACGTCATTGCGGAACGACAATTAAGATACTTAATTTGAATGCCCTTCGTAAGGTGTGATGTTGCGTTCAAAAACTTGAAATTATTTTGTACAATAATTAGGAAACAATTTATTCCGTATCTGTGTCGGCAACTCGGCACAACCGAGCTGAGTAATGAAAGCGGCGTGTACCAATATTTGGCATGTTAGGTAGGCGTCTACATTCTGCGTGCGATAAGACAGCCCTTTAGTGTTGATTTTAATTTAGAATGTAAGATTTGTGTGTGGTGTACCTGCAGTAAATTATATAAAAGTAAATAATGGATGATGTACTGAGTTCATTATTTATGATAGCTTGTCATAAACTGGTTATCATAAACTGGCCATTGGATACGCGTTTAAATTACGGCAGGGAGGAGACGCTATGTAAGGTAATTCGAATAAATTAAATATTGATATGAAACCAGAGAGATTTTACATTAGGTACTTTTTTAACTCGGGGAAAAAATGAGCACACAGTTTATAAGATAAATAGTAAGTAATGCACTGTTTTAGACTTTCACGGTTTTTCACTACACTTAACTTACGGGATGATATCCGTGATTTTCTTTTGGTTCGATGAGCTCCCGATATTTCGACGCTGTTGCGTTGTTGTCACGGATATCATCCCGTAAGTACTTTAAGTGTAAATAGTAAGTAATCCTTATACCACCTTACCAACCTTAGTATCCTTACAACCTAGCACCAAACTACCTAGTGTACTACGTAGTTTGGTGCTGGGTTGTCAAACTATTGGTACTTTGTGCACCTACTTACATACTTTTTTGCCACTTGATTAAATTATTTGGACCACTTGCTGGTTTGCTTGATCCTGAATATTCTCTGAATTCAAGATAATTCAAGATAGTCATTACTTAACAAGCCGTGCGCCCAATAGTATTTCTCATCGGATGAAATGACAAACTTAATTCTATATAAACTGTCATCAAACCAAGTAATTATTTTAGATAATTATATTCTTTAAGTGTTGTTCACCTTCGATGAGAAGCATTTCAAGTTTCTGTCTCCGGCTGGGCTGGGTCACGTGTGCTCTGTCCTGTCACTGAACTTTAAATAGATTCGCACTCTATGCCTCCTAACAATTCATTGAGAACACGAAACAATTACTGACTTTATAAACTTGAGAAAATATAGTGTGTCTGTGTAGGTACTTATGTCTGTTGTTTTAAATAAATATCCGTAAGTTATGTGTTTAAACTATTAAATAATGTTGGTCGAGCCAAAGTAGTAAGAAGCTTTAGTTTCTGTCTACCACCCATTTAAGTGTTGGTTCAGAGTGTCGCTGTGTGAACAGATTGCTGGCGGTGCTGCTGGCAGCATGGCTGCGGGGGTGCGGCGGGGGGGCGGCGGGGCCAGCCCTGCTGTCAGGCTCCTACTCGCTGCCTCTAGCACACGTGCTCACAGGTAATTACCATTCTTTCTTGGCTCATTATAGACCGATGTATCGACCTGGTGCAGGTCAAGGCTCAATCGTATGGTTCTTTAATGTTTTTGTTTTCCTTCATCCAAATGACCTACATAAGTGGCCATTACTTTTAAACCGTTTTGTTTCGGTCAGAGCTGTTGAATGTTTTGTCACGCTAATTATGTGTTTCCATTTTATTATTTGACTTTTCTTTCTTTGTTATCGCTTCGCTGATATTATGAAAATTTGTCTCTAGGTCTTCAGTTTACGGTAAGTTAATAGTTCAGTCATTATGAACGTTCTCGGCGGAATTAACCGCGTTTTGTAGTGAATAGCTTTCAATAACGTGGCAGAATACGCCATGTATCACAGACATGATATTAACACCATTAATTAGTTGCCGCCACTAGGAAACAACCACTAGGGTTACTTGACTAGAATGATACATTTATGAAGACAACACTAATATACTCCGCTCGAGTGTAGCTCAGCTTGCCTCAGTTACATCTGTACTTATGCCTTGGAGTGCTCTCCAGCAGCCACAATGAGCCACGAGCCCGAGAACTTAGGAGCCGGGAGAGATGATATTAACGAGTCTATGCAAGATTTGAGAGCTCTAATGAAGTGAGCGTCAGTTTAGTTAGCAACGGAACAGATTTGGTACATCAAACTGTATGCCATTGCATCGCCCCTATTTATCACAAATCCATTTTACCTGTAAACGTTCAGCAAGCGTGCACTTTGCTATTTCATTTTTTTGCGTAAGCGCTGATATGAAGACCTACAGGAAGGAGGTGTGCAGACTATTTCCATTACTGAGTGGATTGGCAAAATTGTTAGATTGCTAGTTCGGGCAATTTACCAAAATAAGTGATGAGTCATTTCCGGAATGCTCCCGAACTTCCACGAGCGATAAAATGTAGTGTAACAGTATAGACACAGATAGTGTATAGGTACTCACTGCCTGGGAAATGTTAGACCCTACGCTTAAGGTCAGTGAAAGCTAAAATCAGCGAAAACTCGGAGAGTCTATCGTATTTGCAGGAGTTTAATTTGATGTTTCTATTACTTGCTAATGTACAGTTCTATTATCTGTCTGATACGATATTATATATATTATATAGATATCTGATTGCCCTTAGCAATGAAAGATTCTTGTCATACTAGATAAGGAAGTTTTTCTTCACAATGCAGCTAATGTAATCTCCCGTCTATATAGACATAATATATAATATTCAGATGGACAACGGTTTGACTACATCGTGGTGGGCGCGGGCGCGGCTGGTGCGGCGGCGGCGGCGCGGCTCGCGCTCGCCGGCGCCAGCGTGTTGCTGGTGGAGGCCGGTGGGGATCCCTGGCCCATCTCTAAGGTAACATGCGAGCTGTAGTGCCGCATATACAGCTGTAGGCTAAGAGTTTTCTACTGCAGCTGGTGGGTTTTGCTGTTACAGATCCCAAGCGCAGCTCCACTTCTCCTCGGCTCGGAAATGGACTGGCAGTACAGAACAGTCCCCAACAACGTGTCCTGCCTCTCGTCTCAGGGTAAGCAGTGCCGGTTCAGGCGCGGCAAGTGCCTGGGCGGCTCCACCTCCATCAACTACATGCTGTACACGCGCGGCAATCGCCAAGACTTTCACGACATCCCAGTCGCCGGCTGGACCTGGGACGACATCAAACCCTACTTTCTCAAATATGAAGGTTTACAAGACCTAGATCTACTTCCACCCTCTTCTCAATCGTACCATAACACTACAGGGACAATGCGGGTCGGTTTCTTCCATCCGTCAGATAACCCTTGGCACTCCAGACTCTTAAAAGCATTCAAGTATCTCGGGTTTCCGAAAAATCCTGACGTGAACGCGGAGTCACAGATCGGTGTCAGTCAACTCATAGGCTATGTTCATGACGGCGAGCGGATGAGTACCGCGAGAGGATATCTAGCGAGAGAGGACGTCAAGAGGACCCTGAAAGTGGCTAAGTACACGCGGTGCACCGGAGTCATCATAGACAAGACGAACATCGCGCGTGGAGTAGCCGTCGTGCAGGGCTTGCAGAAGCTTAACATATATGCGCGCAGGGAGGTGATCCTCAGTGCAGGAGCCATCGGTACTCCTCAAATATTGATGTTGTCGGGCATCGGCTCGGCTGAGCATTTACAGAGCATGGGTATAAGCGTGAAAGTGAACTTGCCAGGTGTCGGAGCAAACATGACCGACCACATACTACCGTTTGTACTGGCCCTGGTAGATAAAGGTGAAGGTATCGCTGACGACCTGGCTGGGCTGGCGGCTCGGTCGGATCAGGTGGTACAGTTGCTGACCACCGGCTCAGGACCGCTTACATCCAACGGCCTCACTGACGTCAGCGCGTTCCTCAACTCGCACTGCTACGACTTCACGCGGAGGTCGCTACTCACCGAGAGCTTCGACGGAAGTGACTGCGAGCTGCCGAACCTTCAGATATTTCATGCCTTTATTGATAGAAATTTTGTGCCACTTGCCAAGCCATTGTCCATGCACACGACTGGCTTGAATCGTAAAGTAG
This sequence comes from Xestia rhomboidea, assembly GCA_963853795.1. Taxonomy (NCBI): domain Eukaryota; kingdom Metazoa; phylum Arthropoda; class Insecta; order Lepidoptera; family Noctuidae; genus Xestia; species Xestia rhomboidea. The sequence goes on from OY970772.1 coordinate 19,996,007, forward strand.
TGGAACAGATTAGCAAAGCGAACGAGGACTACGCGCTCATCGCGTTTTCTCCCGTGCTTTTGTATCCACATTCAGTTGGTTACGTGCGGCTCGCTAGCTCCGACCCGCTGGCTCCTCCCGCCATCTTCCCCAATTACTTGCACGATGAGAGGGACGTGGACGACGTCGTGCGGTCAATACGTATTGTGGAACATTTGATGGAGACCCCGCCGTTCAGCAAACGAAACGCGAGGATTCTACATTTGGATCTGCCTGGATGTCCGCGTGTGGTTGAGGACCGGACGGGCTACTGGCGCTGCTACAGCCGGCACATGACGCTCGCGGTCCACCACGCGGCGGGTACGACGGCACTGGGCGTCGTGCTGGACGCGCGGCTGCGCGTACGTGGTGTTCGGCGCTTGCGCGCGGCCGACCTGGGTGCGCTGCCCAGCGTGCCGCGAGCCAACACCGCTGCCGTCAGCATCGCCATCGGCGAGAGGCTCGCTGACTTCGTGCTGCAAGATACGTGGCACTAGATAACTTGATATAATTTTTTTGTAAGTAAAAGCGACTAAGAAATATGTAATAATTTTCGTTTAATATACGTGGGCATTTGTTATTGCAATTCTCGGCTCTACATATAACAACCTCGCCTACAGGTCGGTTAATTACGCCTTGTATGCAATATCAAAGTTTCCCAACTTATATCAAACGAAATTTCGAAGAAATAAGATAATAAAATGAAAAGTATTTTTTTTACGAATTATTAGGAATCGCTTGTGGCTGAGTTTTAGTGACGACTGAATGTATGTTTTTATATAATTATTATAGTACGTTTAGCGTAATTCATTTCGTGCGCAGAAACGTACTTTTGCTGTATGAGCATTATTGGCTCGTACAATTTAAATAAAATAAATAAATATCGCTGGACATTAACACACAGCGCCATCTAATGCCACACTGCCACATGTTTCCGGCACACAACGAGGCTTGTGTGCCGGAAACAAATGTCCATGCTCATCACACAAACATTTGCTCCAAACGGGATTCGAACCCGGGACCCTAAGAACGTAAGGCAGCCTCACTACCACTGCGCCATTTGGGTCGTCACATATACAAAAAATATTAACGCCGTAAAGACGGATATCTCTTTGACGAAATTAAAAAAAAAAAACACCGCTGACTAGGCATTGAACTGATTTGTTCTTCGTATAAGTTTCTGTGGACATTTTTATTTCCGCACACGTGCGGATAAATGAAAAATATCGCACGCGTGTGAAATACATTTCATGTTGAACCTAATCGTAGTGCGATAAGAACCCGTTTCCGAGAAAGTGTAGGAATTGAAAAGTTATTCACAAGCCAGATGTGAATGGAGAGGCCAGGCGGGTCGCCTTGGAACGACATATACTGACTACATTGGTCAACCGATGTTCCTGATGTTCTTCGGAAAGATCAGGTACGCAGTACTCACAACCACGACGAACCAACATACTCCATGTAAGCCGCGCCCGCGCAGAAGGTGGCGCTCTGTAGTTTCTACGTACCCTCGGGGCCATACGGCGTGAGTTTATGAATGTATGTTGTTGTGACGTGATCAACGTGACAAGGAAATAAGTATTTGTGGAAACATAAATTACCGAAGTGAGAGTGAAGGGCTTCAACATAAAATATTAAGTGGAAAATCAATAAAGATATACATTTGACTGTCTCGATGATAAATGCCAGCACACCTGATTTCTGTTGTGGTATTTAGGTGTTAATAACTGTGTTCAAAAAAATATAAATATCGTAAAATACTTCGCGGTACTAAAGGTGTCATAGTTAACGAGAATGTTCGGAACAATAAAACTTTCATCGTTATTGTATTACTGGTTCTCGCAGTACGAGTTAGTTCCGATATTAACTGAATAACATTTATTGTTTCCCGAGTGTTTGTGTTACAGGCTGTCAGTAACGTTAGTGTATACATACATTCAATCTATCGTTTCTAAATGTGTTTGTATTAGTCGAGCCCAACCGCGGCATATTGATTAGTTAAATTAATTTTGCTTTCACATCAATTAATTTCAAAATGAATTCATCTGTTTGCCAAAGACAATTTATCTCCTAATATCGCCTGCAATTATTTATAAACACGAATTCAAACGATTTATTAAATAAAATTTTCATTTCAGTGGTTCTCGTTTATTACGCAGTAAGCTCCGAACTCCGAGATGAATAATTGGTATTTATGATCAATGTATGTGTAATGTTGGTTTTCAACACTGTTTATAACTACAATTTTAGTGTCACTTACGGGATATCTTCCGTGATAATCCATTATTCTTCCCAAAAGAACACAATAAGAACTCACAATAATGGATTATCACGGGATATCCTGTAAGTGATACTCTATGTAGGTATAATGTTGGTATTTAGATCAAACGAGGAGAATATTGTGATGTATTAGTTCATATTATAAGGTAGATATAAATTATTGTTAAGAAATAGATATTAAGATTATGTGGGTAGGATTAAATGTAGCTGAGCGCTTGGGCTCATGTATGTGTCAGTCGGATTATACTGGTAACCGTGAACAGCTGTTTTATTCCTGGACCCCGCATCCCGACACCCCGGTGTGCTCTAAACACTTTCAATATCTATACATATAATAAAATCGTTGAGACCAAAAAATCTGTACATTGAAGATTTAAAAAAAAAACCAGCCAGGGTGACTTAAAATAAGTAACTGAACATGTTAAAACCATTTAAAAAATTTTTGTTTGTTTGTCTGTTTGTTTGTTTGTTTGACCGCGCATCACGTAAAAACTGCTGAACCGATTTTGTTGAAATGTTTACAAATCTATTTAAATACATTCAGAATAACATTTAGGCTATTTAAATAAAAAAAAAAAATGGAAAAGGGGGGTGAAAAGGGGGGGTAAAGTTTGTATGAACAAAAAAATTTAGATTGTTCTAGGATCATGAAACTCAGAATAAATACTTATTAATAAAAATAAAGCAATACCTGTCTTAGCATTTTTTTAAAATCTTTTCCAGAGACGCAAAAAAGAGGGTTTTGTGTTTAAAATTAATAAACTTCAAACACTTATACAATCAAAACCAATGAAGTGTAACCTTTTAAAGTGGCTACATATACTTCATATCTAATACAGGTAAATATAATTTCTCAGTTTTCTCGAAATTTGATTTTTGAGGTGAATACGCACAAAATAGCGGAACTCAAGAAAATCAGCTTTCCTCGGTATAAGTAGTTGGTACGAAATGTTTGTGCGCGTATCACCTCGAAACTACTGCATAGATTTCTTTAAAGGCTTCTTCTATATTTAGGCTATATATTATCACGCTACTTCCTTAAGGGGGTAGGCAATTTTGCATTATGTCCGTATACTTCATATGTTTGACGTTTCAGTCATGACGTAAGTACATGAGAACGGCTATTTGTAGCTTATGTCAACGAAGTAAATAGCCTAGCGGTTTCATCACCGCTCCAACCCAACATTATTTTCACTTTTTGTGATTTGTTTTTTTTATGTTGTGAGATTTCATAGATTTCTTTTTGTATTTAAATTGTTTGCATTTCTATATTTCTTATTTTTTTTCGTGGTGAAATATGTTTTTCCATAAAGTAATAGAGAAGTATAGAAGAAGAATAGAATCATGCTGCGCCGACCCCAAATAAATTAGGATTAGGGCAGGAGTATGATGATTTCTCCAAAAAGTAGTTTAGCGAACATCAGAAGACTATAAATTCACGTGGTCTTGCCGTGCAAGAACTGCACTGTGCTATTTGCAATAATCAATCAACCATACGCAGTTTACGTAGATTATATTTACAGCTATATTGTTATTGGCCTCATTTCATGCACCTTGGTGAGAATTTAAGACCTGCCTGGACTGTCATCGAAGGTCTAACGATGGAGACGGAAGGCAGTTGCAAGAGGTCATCAAGAGTTTACAGCATCTATATCGTGTTTGGGCTCATTTTATGCACCTTGATGACAACTTTCGACCTAGCTGGAGTATGACTGTCATCAAGTGTCTAAAGATGATAACGTAAGGCTGAGGAGGCGCGAGGGAAGCCCTTATTTAGAAAAACAGAATATTTTAGCGATTAATGCAAATATTTCAGAGAAATTAAATTGTTACCTACTTGATTCTATACTATACCTAATATTATAAAGCTGAAGTGTTTGTTTGGTTGGTTGAACACGCTAATTTCAGGAACTACTGGTTCGAGTTGAAAGTATCTATTAGTATTGGATAGCCCATTTATCGGAGAAGGCAACAACGAACAACAACGTTACAACGTTTATATTATTATTATTATTATAGCCTCTTTATTCAATAATGAATGACTTAAAAAAACAAATATATCATAAAATTACTATTACATAAAATAATGTGCATGCATAAAATAACAAAAAAAATACAATTCATTTAAGATTAAAAAGTTGCAATCGCATAACAAATAATTTCTAAATTAATAAGATCATTTCTTTATATTTGTATTTCAATATGGACCCCTCAACGGGTGGAGACCTCCTCCATTTTGCTCCACGTTTGTCTGTCTTTTGCCTTTGTGATCCAATTTTCACCGGCTTTTCTTATGATGTCATCAACCCATTTTTCTTTCGGTCTACCTCTTTTACTTTTGTTTGTTGGTCCTTGCCAGGTAGTTACTCTCTGTGTCCATTTTTCCTTGTCCATACGTGCAATGTGACCCGCCCATTTCCATTTTAGTTCTTGAGAATGTTCCAAAGCATCTATTATTTTTGTTGTTTCTCTTAATTCTGTGTTTCGAGCGAATTTTCGAAAATCTGTGAATTCAGATTTGATTCTTTTTAAAAATAAAGTAATGTTTCCTTTGAGTAAAATTTGCTATCTCCAGTATTTCGAGTACTTTCCCTCCAGGTGGCATTAAAAATTCCACCCTGTATAATGAAAGAGAATGTCACTCAAGGATCGTATGTTCTCGCGCGCCTACACGAGTGGCGCGCGGAGGCGCTACGCCGGGGGGAAACTGCAGGGCACGCCGCAATAGTGGCGATAAGTCCCCTCTTTGAGGAGTGGCTGGAGAGACGCCACGGCGTCCTCACCTTCCGCCTGACGCAGGTTCATACCGGACACGGATGTTTCGGTAAGTTCCTGCACCGAATCGGGCGGGAGGAAACGCCTGGGTGTTACCATTGTGAGGATCGACCGGAGGACACGGTGGAGCACACGGTGGAGGTGTGCCCCGCTTGGGCGGAGCACCGCCGTGTCCTCGTAACGGCGATCGGCGGCGGCGACCTCTCTCTCCCGGCCCCGGTTCAATACATGGTCCGGAGCGATACGGAATGTGACGCCGTCACCTCCTTCTGCGAAGCAGTCATGCTAGCGAAGGAGGTGGCGGAACAGGACAGGGAGAGATCCTCACGTCCCGGCCGCCGCGGGAGACGCCCCGGGCGTCGGGGGCCACGTGGTGGCTTCCGGCCACCGTAGGCGCGGGCCTGTGGACGGGGAGCTATGGGCTAGCTCGCCGTCCGTACGTCTCATGACGTTCGTGTTCCACGCGCACCTCAAAGAGAGTCAGCAATAAGGAAGGCGCCCGCAAGAACCGAAGCCTGCCGGGGCTGCGGGACTATTCGAAAGAGATACCGTGGCCCCGGAACACAAAGGGCGAGGAAGGAACATGGATGGGTTTTAGTCAGTAAAAGTCTGACACTCCCTCCTGCTCCGCCCTGAGCGGGAGAAGTCATTTGATGATTTCCCATCCTAAAAAAAAAAGAAAAGGATCGTATGTTCTACGAAAGCAACAGTCTGCTATAAATCTGTTACCGCGCCAAAGTCTATAAGTAAAAAATGTGTTCAGATAAAGTTTTCTGTCCTGGACTAATATAATTATGTAATTTCTTAATTCTTGTATATTACACTTTGTATGCTGAACCCGTCCTGTAGTTACGGAGTAGGTACTCACATCAGAAAGAACTAACCACTAAGGCGGCGCTTTTGTAAAAGTTAATGAAAAATTAAAATTAAATTGGTTTAGGCAAAGTTGTGATCTTAGCACCGAGTGCGGACTTTCTCGCTCGCGTAAATTAACTTCGCGAATTATAAAACGTTTGCGCCGACGTAGAAATGGAATCATTCTTCATGGAATTACTCGCAGCGGTTCATTGGCTTCCCAGGTTCTGCCTTGCTTGGAAGATGATTAAAGAAATAAAAAAAGATGTTACTCTATTACTGTGAAATTTATTTTGTAGTAGACATAGGTGTTGCTTATCATTACTCGACGCTTCTGCCCATCGACAGTCCGTGGTGTTTATAAACTTCACACTGTGCTGTTAGCCTGGTAGACTACAGGGCCTGGGACTAGACAAGTGGCACTGGCTTTAAAAACGTTTTGTTTTCTACAAGTCTTTCATGATAACTGACATAAGATGAGCATTCTTAGTAGCTGAATGTCAATTTACGTATCTATCATTGTCAGACAATGTTTCATAGAGATTGAATGTCACTTCGGTTAGGTTGGGTTATAAGCTAAAATTAAAGAAAAGGAAGTCTGTCTTTTACTTAAATCCAATTGTGATTTATGTCAAAATACTTAAAAACCTCAGTCGCCTGCGCAGTGAGCAGTCGGTCTCCCGCTATGAAAGTCCGGTGGGTTTTCCGCTTCGTTAGATCGTGCAATTACCGCGGTATTGTAAACAAGGAAGCTTCTGAGCTAAGAATTAAATGAACTTACGGTTTCTCATTTAATTTCACGAAGAGAAAACCCTGTATAAGAACTTTTAAATAAGAAAATTTAATTTGTGGACGTCGCAAATACTCGAGGAATAAGAGAAGAAACTGGTTCCTTCGTTGTCGAATACCGTAACAGTATAATACGTAGGTATCTCTATAACAAATGAGCTGATGTTATCTCGTATGTACGTATCTAAGTAATACACATTTGCGTTTTATATGTAAGAAGCTTGTATGTTTTCTTTTCTCTCGCATAAATTGCATTTGTTCATGATATTTTTCTCGCATTTGCGCACGAACGCCTAATGGAGAGTCAAATTCAATAAGGAAGCATAGGGTGGTAGGTAGTGGATGTTTCCTGAGATTTCAGCTGATTTATGACTGGTGGGATTTGGTTTAGCAAGCTGAGGAAACGTATTGCATCAGCACTAGGCTAGGTGTGGTCTTACTGTCTTACAGAAATGCAAAAAGTTGATCAAAAATTGAATATCAATCAAGACATCCTGATTTCCGAAGTTATACCATTTACTGGGAACAAAATAAAGATTTCGCAACCCGTGTTGTTTGTAGTCTAAACAGTAGTTTACTTCGTAGACCCAGTCCATAGATAAATGTACATATTTGAATCCCGGGAGCTTTGTCTAAAGCGCAGGGAATAGAACTTACTTGTGCTCACAGCGGTCCTGCGCGTTAATATTAGATGCGGCCTCGTAGCGTCCCCGTAGCGTCCACGCAGCGTTCACGTTACGGGCACCACTCGGCTAATCTTTACAGTGCTCCATGACTCACACATTTCATATTCTGTTTGGTTTAAAAGGTTTTTGAGGCGAAGTTCTTACGCTTTTAAACTAGTATACATGCAAGATAATTAGTAGCAAATGAAAACCAATAGGTTTTGGGAAATCTGCTTAGAACTTTTTGAAATTATCCCCGTTCACGCCATGGCGATAATACTTGATTTGCGTCAAACGATATGCACGCGTGACTTAATGCTATGCCACAATCAGTCGCGAGATGTGTGTAGTATGAGCGTATATATAGGTCGTGGCCGAAGGGTTGGCGTAGCGCCTTGAAACGGATTAACTTAAGTGGTCTATCTATCATGGGGATTAGGTTTCCGCACTTAGTCCTTAAAGTGGACCATTGTGCGTGAGCCATGGTGGCCGTATACTCCAACCAGCCCACCTCCTTCCAGAAGCAGATTAAACGGTCTTCTCAGGGCATCCGCAAGGGATCTTGATGTTCCCAGGGTCTCCTCGCGAATCTTGGTAACGCCGGTGCACTCAAGGAGCACATGCGCCACCGTTTCCTCCGCCTTCATGCATGCTCTGTCAGTGATTCCTAGGGTGTGGAAGTGTTTATTCAGTGAACAGTGTCCAGTGATGGTCCCCGCCACCAGTCGTAGGCTATCTCTGTCCAGGCGCTGAAGCCGCCTGGTCAGCTTTGTGTCCAGGGATGGCAGAGCTACCTTGAATTGCCTATAACCTGGTGCCGAGGTCCACCATTTCTCCGCTTGTATTCGAGTGTGTTCCTTTAACCAGTTACTTAGTTGCTTGAAAGGAATGGGCACAATGGGCTCGGGACCGCAGGGTTTTGTGCTGGATCCTCTTCTGGCAAGTTCAACTGCCGCATCGTTCCCAAGTGATCCACTGTGACCTTTGATGCATTGTAGTGTTACCGTGTTGTGGTTTAGTACGGTGATTCGTTCTAGGGCATAATGGCATTCTAGTATTAGTCTCGACGTTATCTGATTACACTTTAGGGATCGAAGGACTGAGGCACTGTCGCTGGAGAGTATTCGAATATTGGTATCCGTAACCTCACTGGCCTCTATAGCGTGTGCCGCGTGGATAATACCTACACACTCAGCTTGGTAAGGGTTGAGTATTCCAAGGGGTTTGGATATTTTAATGTTTAGGTCGTCGGAGAACACCCCGAAACCCGTCGTCGGTATCCATCAATGTAGATTCTTAGCTCTTTTGTACCTGAGTAGTCACACAACTCCACTATGAGCTCTTTGTTGTAGTGTTTTTGGAAGCAGTGGGTTTTCAGGGTTCTGTCGCTGCGTGATGCCATCATGGGCTGTTGTTTGATTGCATTTTTTCTGATGCGTGTGTGTTTAATTCTGGAATCGTTACTTAGGGTGCCAGATACTTCGAGTCTGAAAGTCGCTATGGCCTCCTCCTCTCTTACGACGAGGTGTAGAGGTGGTAGCCCCAGCATCACCTGTAAGGAAGCTGTGGGGGAAGTTCTCATGCTGCCGGTGATTGCTACGCAGGCAAATCTTTGTAGTTTCTCGAGATCCTTTTGGGTCGTACTTAGGTTGGTCCTGGGCCACCAAACCAAAGAACCGTATGTAATGATTGGTCTGATAACTGTGGTGTATAGCCAGTAGGTAATCTTGGGGCTTATGCCCCAATTTCGCCCGAGCAGTCTCTTACATTGCCATAGGGCTATACTGGCTTTTAAGGTGATGTAATCAGTGTGTTTTGCGAACACACTGAACCAGAACCCTTCCTTTACCGAATTTCAGATCTTCTGATCGTTAGAAAGCTTTACGTACTTAATATTATTTTAACTAAGCATAAAACTCTATCTTTCAACCCACAGAAGACAAAAGGCAGAAGGAAAAACACGGTTGCTCCCGCTGTGTCGGTAAAGTCTACATTCGCAAAAAGACAATTCCCTAGTCAATCATCCCATTTATATAATCTTATTGATAAAGAACTCGACATATACCCACTATCATACCGCGAATGCAAAAAAGCATTGTATAAATGGCTTAAGTCAAAAACCTATGACGAAGTGGAAAATATGGTTCAATCGATGCGACTGTACTAAACACAAAACTTATTAAGCTATTATATGTATGCCGTAATTCCGATCCCAAGACTAGTCGTAGGGTTAACTGGCAATAAAATATTATCCACATTTTTCCTCAATTTACCGTAGATGATTTAATCTCCACCTGTATTGGACGTGGATACAACCTCACTCCCACACTTACTCTCACCTACTTCTCACACACATTCACCTCCACACCATCTGTATCACACATTCATCTCCACACCATCTCCAACACACATAACACACATCACAGAGCATTATTTGTCACTCGTAGAAATACTGTGTACCCATTTTATTCTATTCTTATAAGTTCTTGCATTTTATTTGTATAAGTTCGTGTATAATATCTTGATCAGGCTCAATAACTGAAATATGATTACATAACCTGGGGAAGGGCGGAGCATCCTAATACAAGCAAACTATTTGCTTAAAAGGATTCTCCCCATTGTAACTAGAATAAGTTATTTATGTTGAAGCAATAAACCTTTTTTTTTTTGCCCAGTTCAGCTGTTTGTCCAAAAATATGCTCCAGGCATTTGGTTTCAGTCGATAGGCAGGCTTTTTCTCTTCTACTATCCGCAAGGCTTGGCGCTTAAGGTTGCATAGTGTGTTTTCGTGTGTGCCGTTTATTATTATGGCCAGGTCATCAGCATAGCCCACCGTGTAGTAGCCTCTGCTATTGAGACTACTACTACTACGAGGTACCAAAGCAGTGGTGAAAGGACGCCACCTTTGGGGCAGCCCTTCGCCACTATGGCTCTGTTGGTGCCGTTTGCCGTAACTTGTACGGCTCTCAGTCTGAGCATATTTGTGATCCATCCACGCAGGGTCGAGTCCACGCCGTGTTCCTCGTGGGCTGCGTTGATGCTATGGAAGATGGTTTTGTCAAAAGCGCCTTCTATGTCAATGAAGACAGCTAGTGAAGAGCATTTGTGGTCCACTGCACATTCGATCTTGGAGATGACGTGCAGATGATGTAGTGCAGATTCTGTTGATTTTCCTGTGGAATACGCGTGTTGTTGTTTGTGAAGTGGCCGCTCCCAAAGAGGTCCGTCGCGATCACAGAGTCTCTCGAGAGTTTTCAGTAGGAAATATGTCAGGCTTATTGGTCGGTACGCCTTGGGTTTTGTGTAATCAGGTTTGCCTGGTTTAGGGATGAAAATGACTTTCGCCTCTCGCCATGCAAGTGGTATAAATTTGTGTGCTATGCACGCTTGGTATATGATGGCCAGCCACGGCATTAAGACGTACTACTCCCCATTGTAGCAGGGCGGGGAAAATTTCGTCTAAGCCTGAGGATTTATATGGTTTAAAAGTCTTGATTGCCCATTTTATTCTCTCTGCGGTTACTATTGTCGTAAATGAAAGATGAGTTGACCAAGACTGAATTTTATTCTTACCCACAAGTACATAATTATTACAATATGACATCTTTCTTTTACATTTTTTTTTTGTTATATTTTCGATTTAGCTATAGACACTCGGTAGTAATAATAAACCATGCATGCAATCTACCATGCTTTCAATATTATAGTACTCACACTCTTACCTATGTAATTTGAAAGAGTGGGTATACAATCATTATTTATTTATTTTTAATTAGGATATAAACATTTGACACTTATTTTAACTAATTAGCTAGTATTAACTAGGTAACGGTATCAATAAAATATATAATTATTATCATTATTATGAAGGTACGTGATGACTGTGGAGTAATTGATGATGTTTTTCATATCCTGATGGAGTGTGTCCGGAATGAAAATAGTAGAATAAATGTTTTTGGACGATATAAATCGTATAATACTGGCATTTGTAATACCATCCTTTCTTTTCCAGTGTCCGAGAAAGCAAAAGAATTGTATGAGCTAGTAATAAGTAGATCGTAAGTTAGTGTTAAATAGATCGTAAGTAATTTGCTTTCCTGCACTGGGCGATGTGGTCGCTAAGCGACAAAGCCCTTTAATCAAATAAAAAAAAAAAAAAATGAAGGTACGTACTGATTATTATTTTAGTTGTATTTCGCATGCATAATCATGATCATTCCTAGCAGATAAAATGTATCAGTTTTTTTTTTCAAACATTCTTCTGCGTGCTAAGACAGCCGCCATTCTGCGACTAGGGCTGCGTGGACGTTGAATTAGTGCGTCTGGTGACGATGGAGGTGTGGTGTGGACCACTGATGTGTCATGCCCTTCCTCACTGGTGATGGTCTGGTCGTGGATTTCGCTCTTAGGGCTTGCCCAGGTTTCCCCATCACTCACCTGTTCCTCCGAGGGGCCTGGTGACGCACTGTCATCAACTTGCAGCTTGAGCAGATGTCGCCTGTTTCGCCTGAACTGTCTACCGTGAGTGTCCGCCACAAAATATGACCGAGGCTGAGCAGCGCGTCCCAAAACTTGCGCGTGTCTGCGTTTACCTTCGTCCGTTATCAGAACTGGTTGCCCAGGTGACAGCTCAGGAAGTTGTTTCGATCGTCTGTCATAGTACGCCTTATCTGCCTGCTTGTTGTTTATAATTGTATTGTAATCTTTTTCGTTATTTCTGCTGGGGCGCAATTTACTCACATGAACTGGTAATCTCGTATTGAGGCGTCGCCCCATCAAAAGCTCTGACGACGAACTAATGCCGTTGCGTGGCGTTGCCCTAAAATTTAGAAGACCTAAATAAAAATCAGTTCCCGAGTTCAATGATTTTATCAAAATATTTTTTATGGTTTGGACACTTCTTTCACTCTGCCCGTTGGACTGTGCATAATTTGGTGAACTCGTTGTGTGTTCGAAACCCCACTTTTTACTAAACTCACCAAACTCTTTTGAGGCATATGCTGGTCCATTATCGGTAACTAGTTCTTGCGAAACGCCATGCCTCGCAAACTGATCTCTCATGGCCGTCACCACTGTCTTTGTTCCTATGTTAGTCAGCGGGTTCACTTCTATAAAATTCGAGAAATAGTCAACGAGAATCAAAAAGTACTTTCCGCTATATTGAAATATATCTGAGCCCACCTTTGCCCAAGGCAGAGGCGGCACATGATGCGGCATCAGCGGCTCCCGCGTAAGACGTGGCGCGCGCTCGGCACAGGTTCGGCAGCGCCGCACCATAGCTTCCACGTGACGTGAGATGTCCGGCCAAAACATTACCTCGCGCGCGTGTCGCTTGCACCTATCTATTCCCATATGTCCGTCGTGTAACCGCGATAGCATTTCTCTTCGAACACTTTGTGGAATGTAAACTAAGTTATCCTTAAAGAGAATGTCATCGACGTATTCAAAAGTTTCTTTGTAGGACCATTGATTTCTGACACGTTCGTCTACATCATATTTATTATCCGGCCATTCCTGTTGTATATATTTCACAATTAGCTGACATTCCACATCGTTAATCATCGCATCTTTGATAATATTTATTTTGCTTGCACTGAAACGGACGTTCTCTATCAAAAAACAAGACTGCTCTTCTAACTGCTCCGACACCTTCTCCGTCATCAGCTCCGGTAGCGCCGCCCGCGATAAAGCATCAGCTACGTACATGTACTTACCTGGTTTGTATACAACTGTAAAATGATAACATTGTATGCGCAACATCATGCGTTGCAGACGAGCCGGGATGGAGTCCAATGGCTTTTTAAACAGCGCCTCCAGCGGTTTGTGGTCCGATTCCACCGTGACGTCGCGACGGCCGTAAACGTACTGATGGAACCTTTCAAGACCGTAAACGATAGCTAGAAGCTCCTTCTCAATCTGTGCATACCTGCCTTGCGTGTCGGTGAGCGTGGCAGAGGCGTACACGACCCGGCCGGCCTGCAGCAGCACGGTGCCGAGCGCGCGCGAGCTGGCGTCCACCGACACCAGCACGGGCTCGCGCCCTGATTACAGCGCCAGCACAGGCGCCGCACACACCGCGCGCTGCAGGGCTCGCGTCGCCTCCACTTGTGCCGACCCCCACACCCACTCGCTATCCTTCTTTAGCAAATTGCGAAGAGGAAGCGCTATTTCCGAGTAATTCGGTATGAACTTGGACAGGTAGTTAATCATACCCAAAAATCTTTCAAGTGAGGGTCTATTATTCGGAACGGGCATGTCCTCTATTGCTCTTACTTTGTTCTTATCTATCGACATACCTTCCGCGCTAAAAACATGTCCCAAATAACTTACTTTCCTAACTTGGAATTCACATTTTTTATCATTGAATTTTATTCCTACTTCTCGTGCCCGGTCTAAAAGCTTTCTTAAGCGTTCATCGTGTTGGGACTTACTGCTGCCCCATACAATGACGTCATCGATGAATGAATCTACTCCCTCCAGATCCTCTAGGATCTGGCGAATCTTCGAGTGAAATACCTCCGAGGCGCAGTTTATCCCATAAGGCAGCCGTAAAAATTGGTACCTCCCAAATGGAGTCCCAAACGTACAGATGTCAGCACTGGCGTCGTCCAATTGTACCATCCAGAACCCTGACCTGGCATCCAGCTTACTGAAGTACTGTGCCCCCTCGAGCTTAGTGGCGATCTCCGTCAGTGTCGGCAGCGGATAGAGCGAGCGGCGCACGACGCGGTTGAGCGGCCTCGGGTCGAGGCACACGCGGATGGTGCCATCCTTCTTGGCCGCCACCACGATAGCGTTAACCCACGGCGTCGGATGCGATACCTTCCTGATCACGCCTATGTTTTCCATACGCACCAATTCATGCAATAGTTTATCACGCACTCCTATCGGTATCTTTCTAACCGGGCAGATCGACGGCTGTGCGGACCTTTCTACAACAATACTGTATTTACCGGGTAACCTCCCCAATCCTTTAAATAGATCACTATACCTATCTACATTTATAGCCTGTATACGCTTTACCATTCCCAATTCCTCACATGCATATTTTCCCAGTACACTTTGACAATCAAAATCGGCAACAGTAAATCTTAATTTGTAAATAACATTTTTATACAAACAATCTAGGTAACAATGTCCAACAATAGGTATAAAGTTCCCACAGAATGACTGCGCTTTGGTATTATCTGAACTCAAAGTATTAATTGGAAGCCCCAGGTTCTCAAACGTACTCAATGAAATTACATTCAAGTCGGACCCCGAGTCTAATTTAAAACATTCTTTTGCACTTGTACAAGTAAAGATCAAAGTTTCATACCATTTAGAGTCCTTATGATCCTTCATCCCCGACAGTACAGACACATAGTACAGCCCGTCACTGTCCTCACCGTCATCGCCATCATCGTTGGCCTCAGTGCCAGCGGTATGAAGTTCCAACACACGCTTACGTAATTTCGGACACATATTTTTAAAATGACCTCGCTCATTGCACTAAAAACACATTGCATTTTTTGCCGCACACTTATACCCGTCACAGTTCATACCGCACGCGGAACAACACATCCTGGAGCTCGATGCCTGCTCCGTGCTGCGTCGCTGCGTCTGGCTGTCGCGCCACGGGCTGCGCCGCGGCTGGCGTGCGCTGCCGCCGCCGGCGCCGCCCCGCGTGCCACCGCTCGCGCCAGCGCGGTAGCCACGCGCGTTCATCGCGTCGACTGCTACCACCTGCCCTCTGGTTGTCTTGGTTCCCTCGATCTCCTTCTGTTCCTCCGTGGACATTTCATTGGCCTGACAGATCTTGACTGCTCGCGCCAGTGTGAGGTCATCAGCCCTGAGAAGTCTATCGCGCAGCTTGCCGTCATGAACTCCGCACACGATTCTGTCGCGCACTAACCCCTCCTCGAGACTCTCGAATTCACACAAATGAGTTAGAAGTTTCAATGCCGTCACATACTCGTCAATAGACTCGCCTGTTTCCTGGTTTCTTGTGAAAAATTTAAAACGCGCCATGGTCGTATTTTGCTTTGTCTCGAAGTGGGCGTTGAATTTTGACACTAAAGTGTCGAACGATTCTTTATTTTCTTCCTTGGTGTATTTAAAAGTTGTGTATACATCGTAACCTTCTGATCCAATCAAGTTCACCAACAAACTGGCTTTCATTTCCGATGATTCCTTGTGAATCCCGGAAGCCTTGAGAAACACATCAAATTGTCGCCGCCATTTTTTCCACGCCTCGGCCCGGTTTACCGGACCACCTTCTAGGTTCAATTCCGCTGGAGGCCGCGAGTGCTCCATTGTTTGCCGTAATAATTAGCCCTTGTTATTACTTTATTTATTGCTTTTAAACTCCACAGAAGCCCTTTCACATTTAATTTATTTATTTTTCGGCACCGCTGTCACCATGTCGTAAATGAAAGATGAGTTGACCTAGACTGAATTTTATTCTTACCCACAAGTACATAATTATTACAATACTAGCTGACCCGCGCAACTTCGTCTGCGTTACGTAAGAGAGAGAGAGGCTTAGAGAGAGTGTGAGACAACCTAAAAAAAATGCAGATAATATGCTTTAGCGGACTTTTTAAGAGGAACAATCCCGTCATACATGTATGATTGTTGAGTAACTTTAACCGTTTACGCAGCGCACGGAACGGAAGCTCTCAAAAGCAATAGTGTTTCGCTGTATTTGCAACAATTTTCATTGATGCTCCGCTCCTATTGATTGTATCGTGATGTTATATAACGTATAGCCTTCCTCGATAAATGGGCTATCCAACACTAAAAGATGTTTTTCACTGGAATCAGTAGTTCCTAAAATTAGCGCGTTCAACCAACCAAACAAACAAACTTTTCTCCTTTATAATAAGTATAGATTCAAGTAGGTAACAATTTAATTTCTCGGAAATATATGCAATCATCGTTAAAATATTGTACTATGTTTTGCCAATTTGGGGCTTCCCTCGACAGCCTTAGGTTTTCATCCTTAGACACTCGATGACAGTCATACTCCAGCTAGGTCGAAAGTTCTCATCAAGGTGCATGAATTGAATCCAAACACGATACTTATAGCTTATTTTTTTTCGGATGGGAAATCATCAAATGACTCCTCCCGGAACAGGAGGAAGTGTCAGACTTTTACTGACTAAAACCCATCCATGTGCCTTCATCGCCCTTTGTGTTCCGGGGCCACGGTATCTCTGTTCCGCAGCCCCGGCAGGCATCGGCCCTTGCGGACCCCTTCTTTCTTGCTGACTCTCTTTGAGGCGCGCGTAGAACACGAACGCGCCGTCGACACGGCCTGTCGTCAGGGGACGGACGGACGGCGAGCTAGCCCATAGCTCCCCGTTCACGGGCCCGCGCCTACGGTGGCCGGGGGCCACCACGTGGCTCCCGACGCCCGGGGCGTCTCCCGCGGTGGCCGGGACGTAAGGATCTCTCCCTCTCACGTTCCGCCACCTCCTACGCTAACATGACTGCTTCGCAGAAGGAGGTGACGGCGTCCCATTCCGTCTCGCTCCGGACCATGTATCGAACCAGGGCCGGGAGAGAGAGGTCGCCGCCGCCGGTCGCCGCTTCGAGGACACGGCGGTGCTCCGCCCAAGTGGGGCACACCTCCACAGTGTGCTCCACCGTGTCCTCCGGTCGATCCTCACAATGGAAGAACCCGGGCGTCTCCTCTCGCCCGAAAATACGATATGAGGCCAATAAGAATTTAGCTGTAAATATAATCTACGTAAACTGCGTATGGATTATTGATTATTGCGAATAGCATAGCACAGTTCTTGCACGGCAGGAACACGTGGATTTATCAGGCTTCTGATGTTCGCTATACTACTTTTTGGAGAAATCATCCTCATCATCATACTCCTGCCCTTATCCCAATTTATTTTTGGTGTTAGCATGATTGTATTCTTCTTCCATAAGTACTACTCTATTACTTTTTGGAAAAATATTTCACGAAAAAAAATAAGAAATATAGAAATGCACACAATTTAAATACAAAATGAAATATAGGAAATCTCACAGCATCAAAAAAAAATTAAACAAATCACAAAAAGTGAAAATAATGTTGGAGGGTTTGAACCTGCAACCCCGTAGTTTGCAGAGCGGTAGCGGAGGCTATTTACTTCATTGACATAAGCCACAAATAGCCGTTCTCATGTACTTACGTCATGACTGAAACGTCAAACAATTGAAGTATACGGAAATAATGCAAAATTGCCTACCCCCTTAAGGAAGTAGCGTGATAATATGTAGTCTAAATATTAAAGAAGCCTATGCAGTAATTTTGACGTGATGCGCAAGCCTATGCAGTAATTTTGACGTGATGCGCGCACAAACATTTCGTACCAACTATACTTATACCGAAGAAAGCTGATTTTCTTGAGTTCCGCTATTTTGTGCGTATTCACGTCAATAATCAAATTTCAAGAAAATTGAGAAATTATATTTACCTGTATTAGATACGAAGTATATGTAGCAACTTTAAAAGGTTACACTTCATTGGATTTGATTGTATAGGTGTTTGAAGTTTATTAATTTCAAACACAAAACCCTCTTTTTTGCGTCTCTGCATGAGATTTAAAAAAAAATGCTGAAACAGGTATTTCTTTATTTTTATTAATAAGTATTTATTCTAAGTTTCATGATTCTAGAACAAATCTAAAAATTTTTTTTCATACAAACTTTACCCCCATTTCACCCCCTTTTTCCAAAAATTTCTATAGCCTATATGTTATTCTGAATGTATTTAAATAGATTTGTGAACATTTCAACAATATCGGTTCAGTAGTTTTTACGTGATGCGCGGTCAAACAAACAAACAAACAAACAAACAAAATTTTTTAAAATGGTTTTAATATCTTCAGTTACTTATTTTAAGTCACCCTGGATGGTTTTTTTTTTTAAATCTTCAATGTACAGATTTTTTGGTCTCAACGATTTTATTATATGTATAGATGACAACTATGGTGCGGGCTGTGGGGTCGGTACACGTGTCCATGATAAAGTCCTCGAGACTGAGCTTAATGTGCTCAGCCTCGTCAGTCATCATGTCACGGGATGGAGGCGAGAGGCAGATCGCTACGGCGACTCGCGCAGGGATGTCCTTCGTGGCCCATGCGTAGGTTCTCTGTTCCCTTTGAGCAGCCTGGGTTCTAACACGCTTGGCGTCCCCCTGGAGCGGACTCGGTGAAGCCGCGTCGTCCGGGCGCACCCTCTTCGCCACTCCCTGGCCACTTGGACCGGGTTGCGGTTCTGAGGGGCTTGGCACAACGTTTTGTGCCAGGGACACCCCGCGCAAGAACCCAGACCGCTTGCTTCGTTTCTGTCTGGTTCGGTGTCGGTCTTGGGTCGTCTCGGTGCGGTTCCGGTCGTTTCCTCCGGATGGTCTTGGTGCAGGCAGTGACGTTTCGCGCTGGGTTTCCCCTTCGCTTACTGGTCTTTGACCACTTCCTGGTGCGGGCATGTTACTTTTCGCGCTGGGTTTCCCCTTCGTGCACTGGTCCTTGCGCGCACGTTTCCGCGTCCGGCTGCTTTTCGCGCTGGGTTTCCCCTTCGCGTACTTGCGGCTGGTCGCGTACTCTATGCCTTCGCGGATTTTGCGCAAACGCTTGTTGAGATCTCTTTCTCTGTACCGGATCTTTCCGCGCTTAGATTTCAGCATGCGTACTTCGTCCACAGAGATGAAACCAGAACCACCAAATTCCGCTTCTTTTCCCGTTCCGAGAGAGTCAGTGTCTTTCAACCTTGCCTCGATCTTCTCGCGCTGGAGTGCCAGCGCGCGGAGTTCGCTGCTAAGACTGAAGAGTCGTGCTTTGTCAGTGGCATTGTCAGGGTTGTTTGTTGCACTGTTCCGAACGATGCTCTGTTGCCAGGCCCTCGTGGAAGGTGTAACGTTTGTCAAGGTGGTTGGCGCAGAAATCGCAGCCGTCTTAGGGTCAGTAGGCGCAGAAGTCGCAGCCATGGTTGTGTCGGGTGGTGCGTGAGCCGCAGCCAGTCCTGTTGGTGCTAAAGCAGCCAGGCGCGCTGAAGGCGCGGCACTAATTGGCAGATTGGTGCCCCCCCCAGATTACTGGTGCCCCCCGGCATGGCCGGGACCCACCTGGGGAATATTATTTTTTCCACTCTGCGACATTGTTGGGTTTATGTGGGCTTTCGTCCTCATGAACCGAAACGAGAAAAGGGAAAAGGAGGGAGGGTCTGGGCGTAGGATCATGGGAGTGGGGTGTGGGATTACCCTAGGCCTGGGATTTTGGCTTTCGGGAAAATACGAAAAAGCGCCTGGGGTTTTTTTTTGCGTCTATTTCTTATGGAATTAGACCAAGAACATGGTGGCAACCTCGTGAAGGAATCCCCCAGACTTGCCTTGAGGATCTACACGACCGTAGCGCTCCCCCTCAAAACCCCGCCACCCTACCGCCTCTGAGGGAGACAGTAAGATAGGCCTGCATCTACATATACTACCAAGCAAAGCGTAATCAAAGCATGTCGTTGTGCAACCGCGAAAGCATAAATACAGACCCTCCCAACTTAAGTGGTTCTACGCATACAGAGATCTGTGACCTCTCACTTAATTATTATTCTATCAATTAATCGGCAGGTTAAATCGTCTGTCGCCTGTGAGTATCACGTGGGCGTATGTGTCGGTTATTACGCTGTAATTGGATGATGGCGTGCGGGTAATCGCGTAATGACGCGTAGCGACGCGCGCTATCGGCTATCATATCACTAGTCGTGTGCGCTGACACAGAAGTGACGAGACCAATGAACTTTAAAGAAGCCCATTAGAGGGATGATTGGGTAAATTGTTTAGTGAGGAATTATATCATCACTAATTTAATGCCATTAGAAACACTAAGGGCTCATTTACGGAGACGCGGCGCGTTGTGCGGCGTGGCCAGTTTACAATTCAAACATAATATTATGACGATATTCCAAATATGCATATTTTGTCAATTTTAATTTGCATACATATAATGCTAATGTACAGTCGTGGTCTTTTCCGCCTGATCAGTTAAATTTTTTTTCGCTTAAATCATGCGGAAGCGCCGAGCCTATTAAGTAAGTAACCTAAGTTTAGGCCTAATAAGAAAGCGTCAAACAATAACTCTCGTTTGGCGTGCGTCATCAGTGCGTTCGGCCGATCGCTATTGTCTTTCATTCATTATTTTTTACAAAGAAGAGAGCGTTTCTATGTTGCGAGTGCAAGCAAAAATAAGCTTAGTGGTGATCAGGCGGGAGTGTCCTCGATAGTACAGTGTCGACCAAAAGTCCATAGGCAATCTCACAAAGCAATAGCTTGACGTTTAGTTTGACTTACGACCTTCTACTTTCAAGAAAATAGACATTATCGTGTAGTTCATAATTACAACGTTATAATATAAGTCAAGATGGCCTAATGGTTAGAAAGGCGCGTGCAGATAGATCTGTGAGTGAATCAGTATAAGCCGTGAGTTCAAATCTCACGTTATGTTACTTTTAGACTTTTTGTAAGTTTTTACTCGATTGGAAGTAATGGGACAGAAATATATTCTATATCTTGCTCGCTTTGTTCACACATTTCGTAAAGTTTTAAAAAAGGTAGATCATAGAAAAATAAGTCAAGGGTTTAGATTTCTGTGCGGTGGACATGAGTTTTACGAATATTTAACTTGACCGGTTTGGTTGGAGTTGTTGGTTAGTGACGTGTGGTTTAATAGATAGCGGTATTGTTGTTGGTATTTCTCAAAATGCAGGCAAATATTAATATTGAGACGAAGGCGACTATATTATCGTGCTGCATCAAAGTGGTCTTAATAGAACGCATATCTGCAGGCCTAGCCAAGTTACAAACGATTCGTATCGATTCTCTTTCTACAATCGTAAACGTTAAGTCACGTGGTCAAAACAAATGAATAGAAACTTCGTAGACAAGTTTAAATCGATCAAGATGATAGAATGAAATGTATTCGTTTCTACAATCGTGATCGCTACATCCCATATAAACACAACAACTTACAGTTTTGACTGAACTTTAATGTTTCTATTCGTTTGTTTTGACCACGTGACTTAACGTTGAAATGATGTCATTCTCATACATTTGGTTAGTTTTCTATGCGTTAACGATTGTAGATCGTCAACTTGGCTAAGCCTACTGATGATACCGGACTGAATGTGAGTATTATATTTATCAATTGTAACTTAAAGTTTTATTAGAAATTAAAACCTAATTAATTATTGTTTATTTATTTTGGTGACATATGGATTATGTAATTAATTGTGAGGCATATAAGATAAATAATTAGTGTTAATTATTGGATTTATAAATGCAGACTGAATGATCACTTCAGTATTTTGTTATAGCTGCATAACATCACTTTTTTTTTTGTTTTAGAGGAATACTGTAAGTCTCTGGATCAAAAGGCAAATTGCTAGTCGACAGTGAAGTGGTAGGACGTCGCTTTTAGCGGTGCGCAGCATAATATGGTAGACGAATATAAAACAAATGGTTTGACATGTACGAGACGCTTTGTGGAATTATTTGACACCTCTTCGCAAGCTGTTCGCCGTGCCCTCCACGCTGAAGGCTTGCGTCACAGAAGGCCAGCTAAGAAGCCCTTCTTGACAGAAAGACATATAGAAGAACAATTACGTTTCGCACGGGATTATTTACATTTTGACTAGAATCCTACCATATTTTCAGATGATAGACGATGATCAAGTCAAAAGGGTAGGCTTCATTTATGGCGCAAGGATAACACTCGGTGGTCTGATAAAAACATAATCCCTAATACAGACTCAGGTCGGTGGAAGTATTAGAAGATGTTATGCTACAAAATATTAATCCCCAGATGTTTTAGTTTTAATTAGACGTGTAACAAAATATTTACTGATATTAACTTATCCGTAATTATTTTATGATCTTAAAATGAGGTTTAGTTTCTATCTTCTTTCCTTCGAGAAAATGAACACTTAAACTATAACCTCAATACGAGTTACATTTATTGTGACGTCACATAAAAAAATATTCATAAAGTCTAAACCATTTATATTAGTTTTTAATAAACTCTGCTGAATACCGATACCTGTACTAAGTGGGTATCACTATTAACTATCAACAATAATTATTATATTTATGTGATTAGAATATCCTTTCCTTGTTACCTAAATATGTTATTATGAATTGTCTTAGAGTAAGTGGGTATACCGTATAAAATAAAATAAACTTATGAACGGTTACAAGAGAACTTCTTTTATATCTAGGTAAGAATGTGACGTTACAATTCTCATGAAAGTTTGTTACTTAATTTTTTAAATAAATAAAACGAACAAACATTTTTGTTATCATTCAGCACGGCTCTTTTATTTCCAACTTCCAACACCGAAAAGATAATACACAATCACATAAATAATAATACCATGCTTTTTTTACCTTATATTTGCCTTCATAAAATAAGTAATAAGTATAAATCCATTATAAAAAAAAAACACCTAACAAGATTTTGCTTAGAAGACAAAATACTAAACTAATAACTAATATTACCAAGAAACAAAAAACCCACACATTGTAAACGGGATTTGAACTTGGATCTCTTTGATCGTGAATCCACTGCTTAGCTATCAACAGCTATCAACACTTGGTATATGAAGGTGAATTTTAGCTATTCGCCACACAATTAAGATCATGCGTTTGCTGCGTGTATAACAAAAGAGACGGAAATATATTTTTTATGTTTCGTGGAGTGTGACGCGACGACATGCGATTGGGCGAACTCTGTGGCTGTGGTGTGCGTACTGTATTGAGACCACTTACACATATGGACGCACGGACGCTCGACCGTGCACCGACCATCGACTCCGCATATTCAAAACGTGTTTGTACAAACACGTTTTGAATATGCGGAGTACTGAAAATTGAGTCGACCGATTCCTAAATGTTTCACATGCTCCGTCTTTTTTTTTTTGTTTTGGTTGGGAAATCATCAAATGACTCCTCCCGCTCTGGGCGGAGCAGGAGGGAGTGTCAGACTTTTACTGACTAAAACCCATCCATGTTCCTTCATCGCCCTTTGTGTTCCAGGGCCACGGTATCTCTTTCGAATAGTCCCTCAGCCCCGGCAGGCACTTGCTCCGTCTTAAGGGTTTATTCCATATTTATTAATTCAGAAATATATTTTAAGCTGACAGTTTTTTACCAAAACGCTTAAGAGCTAACAATAATCATATTACAATGCAAATAGAATCTTGTCTTGAACATAGTCGTAAGAGCCGAAGTGTACTTGGGGTTCTCATAGGGTCAGTTTACAGCCAGCGCAAAAGTCTTCGCGTATTTTTTACGTCACTGAATTTTGCTGTACCGCTTTCTGAAAACTAAAAAGCTGGCAGGCGCTTCCAAAGTCACTCGGGATTTCGGCTTTAGACAGAAAGTGGCGACATACAGCTTACTTTTGGATTTTATAACACTTGTGCTTCCTACTTCGAGTCATAATAGTGTGATGAACGGTCTCTCACACAAGTTTCAAAACAAAGAAAACAGAGCATCACGCCTGTAAGTTCCGTGTAGGGGAGTCAGCCAACATCAGTTCCGGCTTGCTATTGAGTAATTACTCAACCCGGATTCCTGTTGGAAAAAACCTAATACACATTGCCCGACCTGGGAATCGAAAACTATATAACAAATTGCCGAAGGCATGGAAAGAGCTTCCGCGTTCACTTTTTAAAAATAGACTCAGAGTGGCAAATGTGGTTGCTCTAGGCAGTGTGAGCAATTCTAAAAGTGATCGTGTCGACATGAGTGAAGAAGCACTTATATATGTTGGCAAGCTTGTGACGTGTGGGGCTCGTAACTCGCGCTCGCGTACAGGTCACAGCTCCTCGAGACGTTCGCGTAAAGTTCACCCGTTAGTGCATATTACACGTCACTCGCATATACTAACATTCATAATAACGAGCGCGGGGTTCAAGCATAGTTAAGCGTGTTTAGTTAGTTAAGGTGTTGCCGTGTGTTTACCAGGACATGAGCCGAACTTATATGTATTGTCTGAATGTTCTTGAAAAATACTACAAAACTAATTAGGTACTAAAGTAAGTAGTTGATTGTA
The DNA here is from genome assembly GCA_963853795.1 of Xestia rhomboidea. Classification (NCBI taxonomy): domain Eukaryota; kingdom Metazoa; phylum Arthropoda; class Insecta; order Lepidoptera; family Noctuidae; genus Xestia; species Xestia rhomboidea. Next base: position 20,020,470 of record OY970772.1, read on the forward strand.
ATTAGTTTACAGTGATCATGAAGTGGAGTGATGATCGAGTGTATTGTAAATCAATTATTTCAACAAATAATTTCGATTGTATTCTTTTTTTGTTATTGTGTTACTGAGGTCTAGAGATAAATTCTTAATAGCTATTGATTCGAAGTTATCGGCTCCACACACTCAACTTTTTATAAAGAACATTCAGAAATAAAGATACCTAGACTATTGTGAAAATCTTCATGTATTCATAATGACGTCGGATTTTCGGCAAGTCTTCATTCACAAGACGTCCCTCGGCAGTGTTTAGGTTAGTTTGTAGTCTCACATACAACTATATAATACAAGCTCAGTCCTCTAGAGACTGATATCTGCTTGTGTAGGAGCAGCGCACTGAAACAATTTAATTAACTCTCCTGGCGACGGACGGGTTTTAGTGATGGACTGAAGGAAAGCATGAGAGAGCTTGTGAGATTTGCAGACATAATCCAGTGTTTATACAATGACTGTATTCATAAAATGAGCGAACAAAAGCTACCTTCTTTATTAGTAAATGTAGAACACTGGGAACTGAACGGGGTTTTAAATGTTCATGAGTCTGTGCTGCATTATACAAAATAGTGTATACATAATTCTTCTATCTTTTCCAAGGAAAATCTTGACCAAGTAAAATGTTTATTGATAGAGTTTATTCTTCGTTACACATATGAGGATTAACTTCGTGGTAGTAACACTTCAGAAGTGCTAAACAAGAACCGGGCAGCACCTGTGTCTAACGAAGTTAGTTCGGCCGGCACGCGACCGGCCGGACCGACCCGCGGCCGACGCCGCTCCGGACAGCGGACTAACTGCGTCTGCTACACTAATGGACTAATAAAACTAATCTTGTCGCAACACTGTGTTGCTTTACTGCCATGTTACTGTGTTAGCAGCGGACGAGGCCGGTTAGTGTCCTACTCTGACACCTCGTGACATATCACTGGGGCGAGATGTAGAGATGTGGTTAGATCTGTTCTCATGGTTGCGGAAGAATGAGGAACACGTCGTTAGGAATGTTTTGAGCATAGCATTATGTAACACGACACGTACTGAAAAAGATGTCCGTGGGAAAAGGACTGGTATATATCGCGATGAGTGAAAAGAGCATCGATGTAATTTGAATATGACGGTGTACGAGCTACGCTCTACATGCCACTAATTTGTCCTACTTTTAGTGATACGTTGCAGTTTGTTTAATCCAACATTAATTGTACATTATTACTTTATAACATGTTATTCTTATTAGCAATTAAACCTTTATACTAATCGGTTGTCTACTCAATCAACATAACATTCCTATACAACATCAACATAACATTTTCACTGTTGGAAGTTACGCCCCAACATACGGTTTTGTAAATTAATTTTGTAAATTATTGGTGTAGTGTAACTTATATAAAAAATAACTTATTACGGAACCTTTCCATACAAAAATGTATTATTTAATATTTGTACAGATTTAAAGACAGTGGTTTTGATGGAGAATATTATAATTGCAAAAACATGTACGGCCGCTCACGCTAGGAATATAAATGTTGTAAGAAATCGTTAATTTCCCGCGCGAGCTGAGCCGGTAATGAATCACTGGGTGTCTGCCCTTGCTTGCTCTCGGTCTCGGTAATCGTTGCTTTGATTAATTCTCCACTCAACATGCCTTATTGTGACGTAGAATATAATAACATTGTTAATGCACACCGACATAGAGATAATAATGGGAAAGTGAAACCGCTGATAAAGTTAGATGTGAGCGGAACCTCTTGGGGAGGACACCGTACATGTACCAACTCTTATTGGTGATGTTCTGTGGGAAGGTCAGGCGCGTGCTACTCGCAACAGCCGTTCATGACCTGATGTGGGCTGGCTTCGCCCACGAAGCACGGAGTATGTGTGGGAAAAAGCGCGCGGTCATGTAGGTCATGTAAGTAAATAGAGATACGGGGAATATCGCATTTATCTGGTTCTTTACTTATTTATTCTTTGTAATTTTATCAGAAACATCTTATAAAAAGTCCGCCCGAGTTAGTAAAGAAGTCTTAAAACCTCGTCGACACACCGCGCGCCGCTCGCCGCCGACGGCGACGGCGATGGATGGCGGGAACTTCTGCGAAATGGTACAACAGGGTTATTATTAAATTATAATTAATGATACAATAACAAATACGCCATCTTGTACCGAGTGAACGGCCAGACTTTACGGATAAACAACATTTTATTATTTCAAAGTTTTGTATAAATTTACTTTTATTAAGATGTTACTTGTAGAATTAATTCGAAACGTAACATGATGATTGCATTCGGTATTTTCCTAATAAAACAATTACATTTAAAAGCGAAGCATAATTTGGACTATTACAATGATTGAGGCAAAAGTAATCAATACCTAAATGTGCGCGCCATACATCTTACTCCGTACTGTACTCCTGGTACCTATTATCTATCTACCATTTATCAGATGCTTTCACGTTCACTTATTGTGTGGATACATTGGCACACCCGCACTCTAATATCAACCTTATTTCTTAACCTAAAAGTTTATTGTGATTTAGTCGGTTTGTGTGGACTAGCCTTGAATGTTCAGGTCGTTATGTGATTCCTCAATTTTTATAATAGGCATTGTGCTCGACGGAAGGCACGCTCCCGAAGAATACTTTCGTAGCAGTCAATAAATATCGGCTGGGAATATAAATGAAGCCCCGTGCTACGCGCTACGAGAGCTCTACGATGGCTACGGCGTAGCGCGTAGCACAAGAGCTAGGTGACTTTTTATCGATACTATTACAGGTTTTAAGTTACTTCTTTCTTTATACTTGGTCTTTATACCTGAAGCATTAAAAATAAAGTAGGTCTATCATCACAGGCTTTTTTTTTTTTTTTTGGATGGGAAATCATCAAATGACTTCTCCCGCTCTGGGCGGAGCGGGAGGGAGTGTCAGACTTTTACTGACTAAAACCCATCCATGTTCCTTCATCGCCCTTTGTGTTCCGGGACCACGGTATCTCTTTCGAATAGTCCCGCAGCCCCGGCAGGCTTCGGCCCTTGCGGACCCCTTCCCTATTGCTGACTCTCTTTGAGGCGCGCGTGGAACACATACGCGCCGTCGACACGGCCTGTCGTCATGAGACGGACGGACGGCGAGCTAGCCCATAGCTCCCCGTCCACAGGCCCGCGCCTACGGTGGCCGGAAGCCACCACGTGGCCCCCGACGCCCGGGGCGTCTCCCGCGGCGGCCGGGACGTGAGGATATCTCCCTCTCACGTTCCGCCACCTCCTTCGCTAGCATGACTGCTTCGCAGAAGGAGGTGACGGCGTCCCATTCCGTCTCGCTCCGGACCATGGCACGAACCAGGGCCGGAAGCGAGAGGTCGCCGCCGCCGATCGCCACCTCGAGGACACGGCGGTGCTCCACCCAAGCCGGGCACACCTCCACAGTGTGCTCCTGTATTTCGATATGCTGAAGAGGGTCTCATAAAGGATGCTAAATTGTTAAATGATTTTTGTTAAGACTTTCTAAAACTAAATACATAGCATTTACAAATTATAATAACAGTCAACGCCGGAGCCGCCTGAAGGCAGCCCCTGTCCGCTCCAGTTTAGGGGCCAAACGTCGGAAGTGCTCCGCGAAGTTCCACCGGCTGTCGAGGACGAGACCTAAGTACTTTAACGTCGACTCGACGCCGATGGATACCCCTCCCGCCGTCACTGCTGATCCCGGAGGTGGCGCATTCCGAGGCCCATGAAAGCACATGGCCTCGGACTTGTGCAATGCCACCTCGAGACCCAGTTGCCGGATCCCCTCAACGACTATCGCAACCCCGCGTGTCATTATTTCGGCCGCCGCCTCGTGCGACCTCCCCTGTGCCAGCACCAGCGTGTCGTCTGCATAGCAGACAACGCTGACGCCGCTAGGGAGGTCGGCGCGCAGCACCGCAGTCGTAACCGATGTTCCACAAGGATGGGCCTAGAACCGATCCCTGCGGAACACCGCACGACATCTCTCGCCGGTTCCAGTCTCCACTGCGACCGGGGTAGATGACATACCTGTCCGCCAGGTAGTCCCCGACCACTCGACGGAGGTAGGTCGGCACCCGGTGATACCGGAGTGCCTCCCTTATGCAGCTCCAGGGCATGGAGTTGAAGGCATTGGCGATGTCGAGAGACACCGCCAAGACAACCCCACCCCGAGACACCGCATCCCCCGTCGTGAGGGCTCTCACGCGCATGATGGCGTCCACCGTAGAGCGCCCCTTGCGGAAACCAAATTGGTGTTCCGCAAGGTCCGGCCCCGTACCCGCAAGGTGCTCGGCGAGGCGGTTTGCAAATACTCTTTCAAAGAGCTTGCCTACCTCGTCGAGCAGCACCACGGGCCGGTAGGCGGATGGAGAGTCCGCCGGGCGCCCCGGCTTCCGAATGAGGACCAGCTTCCCCGTCTTCCAACGAAGCGGGAACAGGCCTCTCTCCAAACATGCGCTAAAGAGCCCTTCTAGTCGGGGCCCCAGAGCCTCCGAGGCCAGGACCCAGGCTTTGCCAGGCAAGCCGTCGGGTCCCGGGGCGGTATTTTTGGCACCTAGCCTTCGTACCGCCACTCTCAGGTCTACCCCGGTCACTTCAGGAGCGTCGTCGTCGTCGCTTTGGTGGTCCGCTTCCGGCACCGCAGCCGGCGGAGCCATAGGCGGGGGCGAGTGTTCCCCTCGCGAGGGGAACAGAGCGCTCACCACTTCCTCCACGAGCTGAGGCCGGAGACTCTGCGTCAGCGGGGGGGCCCAGGTGCGGAGTTTATCCCGCACCATCTTGTAAGGGCGCCCTCACGGATCTCTGTCGAGAGCCCCCAGCATCTCCTCGCGGGCCAGATCCCTGGCCCGCAGGACAGCCTCGCGGAGGGCGGTCTTCGCCGCTCTGTAGCCCTCATAAAGCTCCGCCTCAATGGCTGCCGCATTCGGTGGGCGAATGCGGAGCCTGCGGTGCCTGGCGTACAGGTGTCGCGCAGCCACACACGACTCCCGTAGGGACTTCAGCTCTCGCGACCACCAGTACACCTGACGCCGGGCGCTTCCTGGCCGGACTCGGGGCATTGCCACGTCACACATGTCGGACATGGCCTCCTGGAATCACCCTGCCTCATCATTGACGTCGGCAGGCCTGTCCGGTGATGTCACCCAGGCCTGCACGATCGAGGCTTCCAGGAGGAGCTCCCGGTCCAGCTGCTTCAGCGCCCAACGCGGACCACTCGGGGCCTGTTGGACCGGCGCGCTTGAGGTCTGGGTGGAGACGTCGAACCGGATGTACCGGTGGTCGGAATAGGTCTCAACCCCCTTTCATGACGCGCCAGTCAACGACACGCGGTGACAGAGCGGGGCTAGCGAACGAGATGTCCACCACCGACTCGCCCCGCATCCTCACACACGTGCGACAGAACCCCGATTTAGGACGACCAGGCCTCTCTCCAGGGCCCAGTCCTCCACCATCCTTCCCCGCACGTCTGTGCAACGAGAACCCCAAGCCAAGTTCTGGGGAGGAAGGGGAAGGGAATGAAGGGGAAGGGGAGGGAATGGTTTCCGACGACGACACTCAACTCTGCGAGAGAGTTGTGGAACTCGGCGAGAGTTCGGTTCGGGGAGAAGTAGACTCCCACTACGACAATCTCCCCGAACCGGGCTGCTACGCACCCCCGACCCCTCCTGACAATTTCAAGGGTCGGGGTGCCGGCGGCGCCGACGACACTATGGTCACTGAGCCGCTTAGGTCCGCCACCCAGTCTTCCCTGGGCAGGACGAAATACGGCTCAGCGACCACAGCGATGTTTATCAACCACTGCGCCATGCTCTGGAGCAATAGATCCTGAGCGCAGGCGCAGTGGTTGATATTCGCTTGGAGGAAGCGTAATGGGGCCGTTATTGGCACTCCATTACCGCTTCCTCCCTAGCCCCCTGTGAGGGCCCCTCTGTGGCGGCGACAGAGGGAGCGGCAGCGGCGGTGGCGACGGTGGCGGTGGCGGCGGAGGGCCTACCCTTGCCTCGGGTAGCCTTGGTGGGCGGAGCGCAGGCCTTGCTGCCAGCCCGGTGATCGGCCGGCTTGCCAGCCGCCGCACATGCATCGCAGTGCGGCGTGGCACAGCACCCTGCGGACACATGACCGGGCTGACTGCAGCGGAAGCATAGCCCGCTGCGGTCCACCTCCGAGGCGCACCGGACTGACACGTGGTGTCCCACGTGGCAGCGGTAGCACCTCAGAGGTCTGGGCTCCAGCAGCTTAACCTGCGCTGAAACCCAGCCCACCAATAGCCTTCGGCCCTCCACGATAGTTTTCGCCGCCGTCACAGGGCAGCATACCGTAACGGTATGCATACCCGTGGGGTCCGGACGTAGGGTGCCTGCCCTGACCTGCTCAGCAGGGCACCCACCGGACCTGGCGACGGCGGCCACCACCTCCTCCTTGGTCACTGAGTCGTCCAGACCCAAGATGCGCAGGTCTGCGCATCTGACGGGCCTGGACACTCGGGCCTCGTCCGCGTTTAGGGACGCTCTGAGCTTCTCAGCTAGAGCGTCAGCGGACGGGCCGCTGGCTTCCCCGGGGACCTCGAGCATACGAGCCCCCGTCGCTGTGACCTTCAGCCGGAGGCCCCCGGTGATCCCGAGCTCCCAGAAGTCCACCGCCTCCTTTGCCTTCGCCAGCAAGTCGCGGTAGGACACGCCCCTCTGTTCCGCTTCCGGCTGTAGTGTGATCACTACAGCCGCGGTCTTAGGGGCGCGGAGCCTAGCCGCGATCTTGCGCTCCCTAAATTGGCGCTGCCGCTCCTGATTTCGGGCCTTTTTGGCCGCCTTCCGCCCCTTCTTCTTCCCCCCGACCACCTGCCATCCGGCTTCAGCCGCGGCAGGTATAGGGGGCTGCTGGGGGGGCGGTGGCGGCGGCGGCGCCTGACGTGCCGCCGGCGCCGGCCCACTCGCTGCTGGGACCGGCGCCGGCACAGTCTTCTGTGCAGCCGCCTTGCCCTTCCTCGCTTTGGCAGCCTTCTTAGCCGGCGCTGGTTTCGCCGGAGCCGGCTTTGGGGGAGGGGCCACCACTGCTGTGCCGGAGGGCTGGCTGGACGGCCCCGGTCTGGGTGCGGCAGCCGTAGCCGCCGCATATGAGGCTGCCCTCGGACCCGGGGCTGCCTTATTTGCCGCCAGGGGTGGACGCAGGACAATTCCCTCCAGGACGGAGAACCGTGCCTGGAAGGAAGCCAGCTCCTGCCGAACCAGGTTCAGGACCTGGTTCTCGACTGGCTCGGGCTGACTGGGTCGCTGCGTCTGGTCCCCTTTTTTCGGCGCCACGCGGGAGCCAGACTCCCGCAGACTGGCCAGGTCTGCTAGGAGCCTGGCGTTCTCCTTTTGGAGAGCCTCCGTGGCTGCCGACAGGCGGGCCACCTCCGCTCGCAGTTTAGCCAGCTCCTCTCCATCCATCGTAGGAGGGGGAGGAGGACGAGGAGGTCCGCCAAAGTTGGCCTCCGCTGCCGCCATCATGGAGGCAGAAGCCGCGGGTATGGCCTTGAGTTTTGAAGATGTCTTCATCTTCAAGGCCACGCCCCTAATTGCGGCTTCCACCTCCTTTGTGAACCTGGCCTTACGCTCCGCATCAGAGCCGCCAGGTGCACCCGTCTCTTCGCCTGACCCAGGAGCAGTCACGCCCGGGTGGCGTCCCTCTTCGATCATCACTGGCTGGTGTTCACTCATTGATACACTAGCTATGATTTGTTTTGGTTTTTTCTACCTTCAATAAAAAAATTAGGGTTAACGTGTAATTTGAGCTTTAGAGTTTATTTTAACTACCCTAATTGGCTTCCATATTTTAATGCAATAAATCAACGCTTTTAATTAAGTCAAGCGAATTCCATCGGCTTGCAAACAGGAACAATGGAATAATTAAATCATTAAGATGTTAATAATATTCCAAATCACATTAAATTCAGCCCCATAGCGGGGTTCCATTGGGGTTGAATTATTTCCTCTTTGGTCTATACTCTATAGCAACATACACCCGGGGGTATTATATATAATACCGAACCCCTTATATTATATTTGTTGTGGTTTATTTGAAGTCAAACCCTCAAAAGAAATATTGAACTTCAAATACGAACCTGAAACAATATTTGATCTCGGCTCGAATTTGAGGCTGAGTAAAAGAGTATATTGAATCAGATACAATGGAGTGACGCGAGATGACGTAGCGTCCGGGACGTGCCGGTGTGTACCGCCGCGGGGCGCCGGACGGAGATGTTTGGGTTTGTTCAGCAAGTAAATACCGACTGTTTGTGTGCGTCAGGATGACTGTTTCATAGATATTAGGGTGTTTGTAATTGAGATATGAAGATGAATGTTGAGGTAAATCTGTGGGATTGGAAATCTTTAAAACTTAGGTTATAGTGAAAATATTACAACTTAAATTACTTATTAATCGCAATTATTTACAGCACAACTAAAAGTTTATTAAAAAAAAAACCGGCCAAGAGCGAGTCGGACTCGCGCACCGAGGGTTCCGTACAAACGTTTCAAAGTACAAACTTAACTTTGCTGTTCGATCCCATGAAACGGCTATTGCACCAACCGCAAATAATAAGTTTGTAATAGTGAAATCCCTTTTTTGTTATTATTCAACATATTTACGGTTTTCAGATTTCCCTTTATATGTGCTGTAAGACATTGCTTCTCGCCAAATTTTGTGATTCTTGGTCAACGGGAACTACCATATGAGTTTTCGACCTAAAACCTATAGGGTACTTCTGGTTGACCTAGAATTTACAATTTTGGTTAAAAGCAAGGTATTACAGCACAAGTAAAGAGAAGTGTCCGAAAATTAAAAAAGTTGAAAATTAAGGTAGATTTTGGTACTTTCAAGTTTTCGCGAAAATCTACATTTGCCCATATCTTTTTATCGTGTTGACTCAGGACCTTGATTTACCTAATAGGGACGATATAATAGACCTCAGTATCTAGTATAAAGTTGCTAGTTCCACCCGTTCCTGAGAAAATCGGTGGTGACAGACGGACAGACGGACAAGAAAGTGATCTTATAAGGGTTACGTTTTTTCCTTTTGAGGTACGAAACCCTAAAAACGAAATTGAGTGCTCAACTACCCATTAAATTATTCGCTCTCTCAGATAAAACAATAGACTAAACACTCACAAACATACAAACATATAAACATACATACATACAAGAACCCTGAAAACATAACACTTCTTTTTTGGGCAGTCGTGTAAAAACTAGAACTATCTACTATAACAAGAAAAAAAAATCATCATAAAATGCAAGGACACTAAACTTATTATGTCACTAGGGGCCCCAACTTACATTTCTTACAAATTCAAATTCAGTGGGCTCGGCTCAATCGGACGCGCTCGCAAATATTTCAGTTCACTCCAAATCCCTTGCTCAGCGCGCTCTATAAATATAATTCGGGCACATTCCGAAGTCAAAGGCAAGCGGCGATAATATCTGAAGATATCGTACCATGTCGGGCATCACGCGTTGATCCCGAGGTTCGCGATAATCTCTCAACGAGGAAAAGACCACTACAATGGACGACTTTACACCGCGTCAATATCTGCGTGAAAAGTACAGTTAATCCGCTGTCCTTTCTTCCATAAGTGGGATTGTGTTATATACTGTCGTCGCAGTTAGCGGATCAATTATTGTTGGGGCGTAACTCCCAACAGTAAAAATGTTATGTCGATGTTGTATAAGAATGTTATGTTGATTGAGTAGACAACCGATTGGTATAGAGGTTTAATTGCTACTAAAAATAACATGTGTTAAAGTAATAATGTACAATTATTGTTGGATTAAACAAACTGCAACGTATCACTAAAAGTAGGCCATGTTAGTGGCATGTACAGCGTAGCTCGTACATATTGCCCACTCACAAAGATAACTTAAATGTAGGTACATCGGAAAATGTTTAAAAATAAAGTTCGAATGTAAAAGTTAAATACAAACAATGTTAAGTTATTATGGTAATTCACAACGCGCAATAGGCGACGTTGCTTTATTGAGTGCGCGTGCACTCGATAAGTGCGCTGCGCTACTGTCGTCTGTGACGTCAAATGAGGAGTTGTCCACGATGCTCGCTGCCGACCTTTTTCGGGGCATCGGGTTAGGAACAGATGGAGCTTCTGGTATCTGACGACTTGCCCAATGCTTGCGTAGGTGGTTGTAAGCGTATATTTCGCCCACGAGTGTTGCTGCGGCTGCTAATAGGTAGATGACAACGTATTGGTGGACATCGTGGTATGTTGCATGGTCTGACAGGATGTCTTCTGATGTTGCGGCTTTCAGTTGCTCTACTTGTTTGCCAAGCTTTTGGAGTAATGCTCTCTGCTCTGTTACTGTCTCATTCTCGTGAAGATGTTTTAAAACCGGTACAGATAGGTTTATAATGTTGTTGATTGAAGGAATTTCTGCAGGACCTGTGTCGACCTGGGCTTGGATTTTGTTCATTTGTTGCTTTTGAGGATAAAAAGTTTCACTACTAATTATGCAATCGTCATTGAGTGTTATGACTCCGGCCTTGTGTAGTAGCTGCGTTGAAACTTGATGCCCACAAATAATACGTATTTTGCATTGTTGACAGCAAAAATATAAGTAATTATTTACATTGTTTAATTCCAACCACATGTCTCGGCAGGTTTCATGTTTGGTGTCGCAGTGAAGAGATTCCTTGTTCTTCATGCATAGGCTCTCGTCAGACTTCATGCGATATATGAGTTTCTGTAGTGAACACAGTCGAGTTGTCGCATCATTTTGCACGCATTGATGTATTTCGGATTCCGTTATTGGCATGTACGAATCCTTTTGGATGTTTATAGCTAAAATTTCAGCAATAGGTATTAGGGTGACCGTACCCACGTCATTGTTTTTGGGTATTGGTATTATTCGGTAGATCTAAGTTATCTCTGCTGATTAAGGGTACTTTTACCTCGATTATAAGGTATTGTTCAGTCATTTTCGCCTTTACTTGTAGAAGATGATACAGGCGAAACAACTCTGTTTGAATTTTGGTGATGGGTAGGACTAAATCCTTGGACAATTGACCCGAGATTATGCTCAATTCATCCCAAAGCTGTTCCGGTGCGATAAGATGTAAATTTATCTTGCCGTTGTAGATATTTGTTACAGTATCAATAAGTGTCTCCTGGAAGTTTCTGAGATGCTCAATCAGGCTATTTGCTGTAATAGCGGACATCACAAATTCGATGGACAGTTCTTGAGAATCCAGTTCCTTCTTGAGATCGTTCGTAAACTTCTCAAGGTTTAGCAGATGTTGGTTAAATAGTTTATACTGTTTTTCAACTGCATCTTCCGACCTCTTCAGTAAATTATATTCTGCTTGATCACGGATGTCTGATTTCTTAGCAACAGTGTCAGATGTTTTTCGTTTGCCTTGACCAGGTCAATGTCTGCTTGATATTGTTTTGCGAATTCGTCATCTAATACTCCGAACAGGGAGCGCGCGATGGAACCGACACCGTTGATAAACCCACGTTTGCTTCTTGTATTCACTCGGCCTTGCGGATTCAGCAACATATGGTTGTAGTGTCCTATTTCGTCGATCGAGTGTTGTAGTTGTGTTAAAATTACGTTGCATTGTGTTTTCTGTCTTATTTTCTCGCAGATGTTTTGTAGATGATTGGTGAATTTACTGGATACTGCTATACCGTGCCAGTAGGGCTTGACGTCATAGTACACGATAATCTTCCACTCGCCTCGTATTAGTTGCATATTGGTCACTTTATCAAAGTATAGACCTTGTTGAAGCTCAGCAATGTTTGTTGTGTTGGTGGCTGCGACAGGATTAAGTAAATACAGCAGTGCCATGACCAGTCCAATGAAGTTTATTTTTCTGTTTGTTGTTTTATCTCTGCTTTTGTTCATTTTGACGTCCACAAATCCAGTGTAATCCACCCCTGTATGGTAACAGGGTGGCGCTTGATTCGCTCTTGCGCTCGGTAGATTGCCCATCAACTGGTGTTCTGCTTTTGGGTTGTTATTGCGGCACGTCACACATTTTCTGATTTGCATCTTCGTTATTCGGTTTCCGCCGACGATCCAATATTTATCACGTAAGTGTGATAGGGCCAGTTTCGGGCCGCCGTGAAACGTCATTCGATGACCTTGGTCGATGAGAAGATGTGTTAATCGACTGTCGTGTGGAATGATCATCGGATGTTTCATGTTTTCGGTTAGTATGGCGTTTTTTAATCTTCCTCCAACTCGTAGGATGTCTTGATGGTCAATGAACAGAGTGAGCGCTTTTAATTTACTGTTTGACCGCACCGTGTTATGTTTTTGTAAATAACAAATATCTGTGTCAAATGATTTTTGTTGTGTTTGTTTTATGAGCACCTTCGTTGCGTTATCCAATTCGTGCAACGTCAGATATCTTGGCAGCTGTCGCCGTTTCGGGTTCAATGTTCTAAGTATCCATGCGACAATGCGAATAATATGTTCGATAGAGCTGTGATTTTCCAATAATTTTTCCACAATGCTCGGATCTTGTATGTTGTGTTGGTATACATTGACATTTTTCCGGACTGTTTTTTCTTCTTGGTCTGTGTTATAATTATATTATTCTATGTTGTTTGTTTTAAGCGATGGTAGCCATGTAGGCCCTTGCCACCACAGTTGATTATCTTTCAGCTGACTAGCGTATTGACCTCTGCTTGCGGCGTCAGCGGGATTTTCCTTTGTTTTGACGTAGTTCCACGACGATCGTGGTATGACGTCAGTAATACTTCGTACTCTGTTTTCCACGAATGTTTCCCAGCGGGAAGGGTCTCCTTGTAACCAACCCAGGACCACCATGGAATCAGTCCAGCCGTTGACGTGTACTTCATATTGATTCAATGACTGTTTGACTTTGCGCATTAGTTGTGATAGAAGGTGCGCTCCATTCAATTCCAATCTAGGTAATGTTGTTGTTTTTCGGTGTGGTACAATCTTTAACTTCGCGGCTACGAGTATTGTTGATGAGTGGACCCGTGCGTAGATGACACAGGCATAGGCGTCCAGGGAGGCGTCACTGAACCCGTGTAGCTCCATTGTCTGCTTTTCGCCACACTGAAGCCATCTAGGTATTTCGCAAGAGCTTATCGCCCTTACGTCCGCTTGTATCTTGCACCATTCCGCATGTATGCTGTCGGACACTTCGTCGTCCCATTGTAAGTTTTCATCCCACAGTTTTTGAAATAATAATTTCAATTTTGTTCACACGGGAGCCAGCCAGCCGAGAGGGTCAAATAGTTTAGATATTTCGGCTAGTAGGCTGCGTTTAGTCTGTTTCTTGTTCACGTTCGAAATTGTGCATTGAAAGGTGAATTTATCCTCTCTTGAGTTCTAGCACAAGTCTAACGTTTTTAGTGTATTTTCTGTTCTGAAGTTGAAGACGATCGACGTCATATCGTTGTTGTGTTGTTCGGAGATGTTCTCCAAAAGTTCTTGATTGTTTGTGGATCATTTTAGAAGGTTAAACCCTCCATTTTTTAATAATTGTTTCAGATCAGCGATTATTTCTTTCCTTTTTCTATTGTATGTGTCCCATGAACGAGGTCATCCATGTAGAATGATTATTCCAGCACGTTTGATGCCTCCGGGAACTGTTCACGTTCATCGGTTGCCAATCTCTTGAGTGTCATCATGGCTAGGAACGGCGCTGCCTTGGTACCGTATATTACGGTTGTTAGTTGATATGAGCGGATAGGTTGTTCCAGTGATTCCCGCCATACAATTTGTTGCAGTTGTTGGTCTGCGGGGGCTACCCAAATAGCATAAAACATCTTCTCAATGTCCGCTGTAAACGCATATTTGTATTGCCTCCATTTCATCAATAATGTTTGTAGGTCCTGTTGAAGATTGGGGCCTTTGTACATGAGGTCGTTCAAACTGCATCCTGTAGATGTTTTTGCTGACGCATTGAACACAACTCTGTACTTTGTTGTTGTTGATTCAGCGCGTTGTACGCCGTGGTGAGGTAAGTAACACTCGAGTATTTTGTTACTGACTGTTGATTGCTTCATATGACCTAGATCAATATATTCAGCCATGAAGTCTTTATAGCCCTTTGCCAAATGTGTTTGTTTTTCTAACTTTTTTTCTAAAGTTTTGAATTGGGCGATAGCCATTGTCTTGGACGACCCCAGTCTGCTCTCAAGTTCATTTTTCATCGGCAGTCTGACTTCATATTTGCCGCTCTCCAAGCGTTTCGTAGTGTTGGTGTAGAATTCAATGCATGTTTCATTTTCTACCGATAGGTTGGATTGATCCGTGATGGTCCTGGGTTGGTTACAAGGAGACCCTTCCCGCTGGGAAACATTCGTGGAAAACAGAGTCCGTCAGATCCGGCTCGAAGAACCAAATGTTGGGGCGTAACTCCCAACAGTAAAAATGTTATGTTGATGTTGTATAGGAATGTTATGTTGATTGAGTAGACAACCGATTGGTATAAAGGTTTAATTGCTACTAAAAATAACATGTGTTAAAGTAATAATGTACAATTATTGTTGGATTAAACAAACTGCAACGTATCACTAAAAGTAGGCCATGTTAGTGGCATGTACAGCGTAGCTAGTACATATTGCCCACTCACAAAGATAACTTAAATGTAGGTACATCGGAAAATGTTTAAAAATAAAGTTCGAATGTAAAAGTTAAATACAAACAATGTTAAGTTATTATGGTAATTCACAACGCGCAATAGGCGATGTTGCTTTATTGAGTGCGCGTGCACTCGATAAGTGCGCTGCGCTACTGTCGTCTGTGACGTCAAATGAGGAGTTGTCCATGATGCTCGCTGCCGACGGCTGCGATGCTTTTTCGGGGCATCGGGTTAGGAACAGATGGAGCTTCTGGTTTCTGACGACTCGCCCAATGCTTGCGTAGGTGGTTGTAAGCGTATATTTCACCCATGAGTGTTGCATATAATCCAAGTCTGATATTATGAGAATGGGAAGAGCTTATTATGTTAAGCACAAGTCAAGGCTGTGCTGTGAGCACCTAGGATTTAAATCACAAGAAGACACACCCATATTTTTCCTTGCCCGAGATCTTACGAAATCAGGAGCTTACAAATTCTGCTGGACAGCATATGGAAAGGTCTACGTAAAAAAGGACGAAGGCTCACCTACCATACCAATTAGAAACGAAGAGCAGGTACATAAACTCATGGGGGTCCAATGACTTCTAGTGCATGGTCAACTACACTACCAGATGACTTTAGCTTTGTTCACTATATTATTTTGTTGTCTTACGTCTTTCCAGCTATGGGAAGCTTTAAGTTTGTGTAATTGCTTGATTTTTCACTCGTTATCATGTTTTATTTTTGGATGTATATTTATTAGTCATTCCA